>CM031239.1:1026196181-1026736181 GCA_018340775.1 Taxus wallichiana var. yunnanensis
TTCAAATTATCACATAAGGTACTTGTGCATCTTGGCCTGTTCGAGGGAGAGAAGGATTAGACCTTATATTGGAGATTAGGAACAAAATTGGCAATATGAATCTCAAGACAAATACGTATTGTTTGGGTGCTAAAGCGGGCAAACCATTTGGGAATTAAAAGTAAAGCCGTGCAAAAAGTCAAAAGACACACTTGTGTTTATAGAAGCTGTAAAAATCCGACATAAATCAGGAGAGAAGGGAATGTGGATTGTACATGCTTACCTTGGCAATTATATGCAGGCGCCTGCTTATAGTCTGAAAAAATGATATGAAGAGAGAGAATACCTAGTTAGAAGAGGAAGAGGGGATATTGACGCGGCTCAATCAGAGCACAGAGCTAGAATTCTCCTAACTATGTCTTCAAATTGAGGCACGTCAATATCGCCTTTGCAACCGACTGAGACAGGGAAGAAGATATTCTAACTAGCGCTTCTGTGCTTGCCCCTGACCGGCCTGAGCAAGGGACTCTTCCAGTTCAGGGAAAACTAGTGCTTCCTCCATCCACTCTTCCTCAATCGCCAAAACGCTTCTCACTCTCTCTTTCTCGGCGTTTGTACCTCCAATGCTTCCTCGCATCCTTCACATCATGATTTACGAGCCGTCGGCATTTGAAATCATTTGTGTAGACCGAATCCAGACTGAGAGGCGAGAGCTCGCGAGGAGACTCTTGAATGCCGCCATTAGTATACGAAGCAGCAGCACCAGTACCTAGACTCGTAAGTAGTTTTTCTTCACCTAATTTCCAATGAATTTCAGTAAGTATACCTAATACTAGCAGTAATGTGGCGGAGGATGGAGCAGGTGGGCGTGCAGCGTGACTAAGTCATCCTTGGGCCCTCAACGCTTGTATTTATATAAATGCGCTGCCGCCCTGCTTGTCCTTCTAATCAATCAATCCGTCATCACTTGCATCACCCTACGCTATCATATTACTCCCTTTGGAAAATTTTGCCATAGCCGGCCTCACGTCCTTTTCTGTGATGTGCTTTTCTTGTGTCATTGGCGATGGCTCCTTCGTTTATTGCATTGCCATTTGTTATTACCTTCCTTTCAACTACTCATATCCAACGTTCTCTACTCCCATTATACTCTCCTAGGCTTTTGAAATCATAACAAATGGCAATGTGTACATGAGACACTTAAAAAAATGCCGGAAGTTATTCTCTTCACAAAATGCACTGTATGTCTAAGATCGATCCACAAAAACTCATGACACGTGCATGTGCATGCATGGGTGGGACCCACGCATCAACGGTGACATTATTCTTTTCTTGTTTATTTAATAAATCAGATTGAAATCGGATAGGGCATGTGGCTTGCAATGTGTTTACAATGTGTTTTTCAATGCAAACAAAATCACAATGCATTGCATGGGTAGTTTTATGTATGCGGTGCATTTTGTGGGGAGAATAGCCCTTGCCCTAAAAATGGAAATGTGTGTATGAGACACTAAAAACAAAATTGGCAATGTGTGCATCTTGCCTGTTCAAGAGCCTCTCCCAACATGGTGGGAGAGAAGGATCAAAACTTATATTCAACATATACTTTACTTAATATCATGTGGATAGCTTGACAAAATTTCTATGGATTGTTGAAATGGAATGGCAAGTCTCTTCAATATAGCCTTAGCTTCACAATTTCATCTATTTGGTGGAATAAACATGTTCAAATCAATTGGTTGTCCATTTTTCTTCACTCTTAGCTAAAAGGAAAACACCTGTTTGAAATAGGCTTGTGTCAATTCAATGATCTCGGCGTATTTCTTGCAACCAATTGAAATATTGACATCTTCTAACAAGCTTTTTTCACTTACATGCCAATGACAAAACAATCTTGGTTGAAATTATACAACTTGTGGAAAACTCTTTACACACCAAAACGCCCACTCTTGTTTAATGCAACTTCATGAGGGATTAGAGATAACCCAATAAAAAGGTTTGATCACTTCTCGTATAAATGTGTGCATCAAAAGATTATCCTTGGGTTTCTTTTTGGAACAAAGGCTCAACTTGAAATGGAGATACAAATTCAAAGAAGGGTAAGTGCACGGACTGGGGGCCAAAAAGCGGACAAGAATTCGAAAAAAGTAAAATGCGTACGCGTTTTTTAAAATGCGCTCGCATTTGAATTTGTTTGTCTCAGAAATCACCAAAGCATAACGCGTACATGTTATGCTTGCTATAAACAAAAAAACAAGCCCGAGCTCTATCATTTTACCTCCTCAAACGTGAGTTCAGAGCTTAACCGTGCCCTCACGCTTTTTTCATTCAAAGCTGGATCTCAAGCTCAAAGGATCGTTTTTGGATCGCCAGAAGATCTAAATCGACGATGGCACCACGGAGAAGAGGTAAGCAAAAAAAAATTCTCAAAATTGCATTGAAATATGATAATTATAGATTAAAATTTGAATTGAATACGTATTTTTAATTGTTATCAGTTAGAAGTCGAGGAATCAACCACAACCAAACCCTGTTATTCCTGTCATCCCTCCCGACACTCCCACAGTTGCTCAACATCCTTGGGTAGTCAAGAAGATTTAGCAGCCCAAATAGTTGAAAACAAAATTGAAATTGAGGATTTAATCAAAAAAATGAGGGATGCACAATCTACAAACCCCCACCACGCCTCTCTTGCAAACACATTAGAGGCATTACTTGTTTAAATTAACACGACAACGAGGAAAATTGATTGTTGGACAAATTATAGAGAGGGTTGTAGGGTTTATTATTCCAACAAATTGTCATATGTGGATGTAAAGAAAAAAGAAATTTCAAAAGAACTCATATGCGCCTTATTCACGGACCCCCGCACTAATTTTCTTGTTCCGTTGACATGTAAACGATTTCCCATCCATTGGTGCAATAATAATTTGATTAAAAATAATTTTTGGGACCAATGGTGGATGGTGTTTGATTTTCCACCTTGTAATAACAACGAGGTGCCACTATACTTTCTAAGGAAACTCTATTGTGAGTTTATCCTCAACAAGATCCCAAATTATTTTGATTTATGAGATTTCCAGGGTCGAGGAAAAGGATCTACACAAGATTGACCAGGTGCACAACATGCACCTATTCAGCAGGGTAGATTCCCGCACATAAGCCCCCTCACCCTGAGATTGTCCCTCAAGTCAGCAGTGAAGGAGACAGTAAAGATTGATACACTTCATGTGCTTCAAGGGCTATCTGCGACCCTTGTTCGACATACGAGGGAGATTTCTGAGCCAGATGCTCGTGGAGGTACACAGAGTATTCCTCGGGAGTACTAGCATGAGGCCACATCTTTACTCGTCATGTGGTAGCATATGTTTGGGGCCCGAGGAGGATGATACTTTCATGCGTACTGATTTTGGTGCACCTGGTGCTAGGGGTGAACACGATAATGTCACTATGTCAGATGTCCTTTTGAGTGAGACATTTGGATTACATTCATCGGCGTCACCTTTGCAGGTAAATTTGTTATGTTTTGTTATGTGTGTTACAAAAAGTTTGGAGTACCTAATTTACTTATATATGTTAAATTTTTGAAATAATTGTATTTGTACATGTACATGCATTGATATTACAGTGCGTGGGTGGCACATCTTCATCCCGACCATAGGCGGTGAGCACCATGTATACACATACATTCACAGAGGTAATTTAGCATGTTAATTATGTAAAATTTTCACATACGTGTGTGTGTGTGTGTGTGTGTGTGTGGCATGCGCGCATTAATATATATTAGTTTTGAAGTCAAATATATGTATGTTCTTGTATGTCCATCTAACTCATGTGATATACATGTTTGATAAAGATGTTGACTTCGCTAAACACCCAACCATCTGCGACAAGTAGATAAAGGTGTTCCGCTGCGATTTCATTTGCATACAAAGAACTCACCGAGGTATTCAAACGACACGTAAATTTTGTTAAATTTCTCGTGTAATTCATATTATGTTAAATTACATGTTAGTAATGTCTTTCATTATAGAATTATTAAATTATGTTAATAATGTCCTTCATTGTGTATATGCAGGAGTTACTCGCGATAGAGTAAAGAACCCTGTTCATTTGATTCACAGTGTGGCGGGGGTAAAAACAATAGTTCTATATTGATAAAATTAGTTAAAATATTGTCATTATGTAGATGCATATACTTAGCTCTATTTTCGCTAATTCGAGGTTAGATTTTCTGATCTTATGTGTATGTAGGGAACTTCAACCCCCTCCATTTTGAATTTGAGGGCACGGACTCCTCCATCTCGTCGTCTTTGTACCCCCATTCGTACAGCAGGAGCTCCGGATGACTCATCTGAGCGTGAGATGTAAATTCGGCGTGATCGACAACTTGTCGTAAGTTTGTGTATTTATGTAAATACTTTCATTCTAGTATGGTCTTAAATACATGTTGAAAACATATATAAATTAAGTTTTGACAAAAAAACATTGTTTGCATTTACAGGCTCATTTACAAAGCGAATATTCGGTGGAAGAAGACTCAAGCATGGGCTCAGACGATCCAAAGTCATCTCATGGATCTCCATCTTCGTCTAAGGGAGGGCCTTCTTCGAGAAAGGCCAAGAGAGGGATAAATTTTGATGAGTAGGAAATATATATGGCTTACAT
This sequence comes from Taxus wallichiana var. yunnanensis, assembly GCA_018340775.1. NCBI lineage: Eukaryota > Viridiplantae > Streptophyta > Pinopsida > Cupressales > Taxaceae > Taxus > Taxus wallichiana. Next base: position 1,026,200,829 of record CM031239.1, read on the forward strand.
GACATTGTTTTTGTATGCCTATGTGCATGGTATTGTATGTATGTATTTATATGGCATTTGAACTTGGTGGTATATGACCTATTTGGGAATTTTTGTATTTATTATGCACATTGAAATACTATTTGGAACTTGATAATTTTGTATGAGACCTTACGTTTCGAGATTATTTTCACATGAATCTAATATGATGTGCACTTGACAATATTTAAGACATTATGGATTATTTTTTCATTTATTGGTGATGTACATTTACTAGCATTTTCAATGTATAATATGCATTAAACTTTGGAAATCAATATTTATATAATGTATGTATATAAAGAGTTACCTAATACGAGTAATTATTCATTCAATTTATCAAAGTGTATATGTGTATTTACCTTACTTGCGCTTCTTCTTGCTCATGGTCTCTTTGTACTGATTCCTATCTTATCATGCACTTACTACATTCTTTTATGCTTTATAGTCTTCTCCCCTGTTAAAACACCGAAAGTCATCACAATTTGATGCCTTTCATCTGTTGATATTTTGAGAATGTCTCTCCATATACATTACTCCAATGCTTGAGAATGTCTCTAGATGTAATGACATTCTGATTCAGACACTCAATGATTCTTGATTGTCTAATCTTGTCCAATTCTTGTTATTACCTTTAAATATGTAGGTATTTCAAGTTATTTGGAAATCACATCACACCCTTCACTAGGCTTGATGACTACTCCTATCCTTTTTAAGGTGCTTTTGAAAGCATCCACGGGTTTATCATAACATAAAATATCAATGAATGAAAGGTCACTAAGCCATAGGCCATCTGACTCCATCCATAACTAAACAAGAAAGATTTACTAGGTGATTAATAACTCCCGTGTGTTCTTATACATACCCCTATCAAATTCATTCTTAAGTCAATCTAGTCATTCAGTGGCTCTTATGCGCGACTACGCCCAAATGAGGTAGCCCGAAAACATGAAGAGCTTAGGGAACCAAAACGAATGCTCCACTAGCGTTCACTTGGGCACCCCAACGTGTTGGTGTATTTGGTTTGGTCCCATGAGCTTCTTTTTGCAAACTACAAGCATCTCGACAACCCTACACCGACTGCATCGCACTATTTTGGGTGTTTGCAAACAATATCACAACAAGAGACCCGGATGGAGACGGAGAAAACCACGAGAGGTTTTCGTGAGGGCCCCAACATGGAGGTCTCGGATCCGACGAGACATCTCTAGGTGACATGGAGTCCGAGAAATCATTCGTCGAAGATAGGGCTTGTTTGGGCCTCTGGGATCTTAAGTGACTACGCCGACGAGGTAGCCCGAAAGCACGGGGAGCGTAAGAAACTAAAATGAATGCTCCACTAGCATTCACCTAGCCACCCCAACATGTTGGCGTAGTTGGATTGGTCCCACAAGCCTTCGTTTTAAAACTACAAAGATCTGACATTGACCCCTCTACACCGACTCAGACTACACTATTTCACGTGTTTGCAAACAATATCACAGTGAGAGAACCAGATGGAGACGGAGAAAGCCATGACAAACTTTCATAGAGGGCCTCGACATGGAGGTCTTGGATTTGATGAGACATCTCTAGGTTCCACAGAGTCCAAGAAATCACCCATTCAAGATATGGCGTGTTTGGGCCTCGGGGATTTTAAGGAGTACGCCCGAACAGGGTAGCCCGAAAGCACAGGGGGTGTAGGGAATAAAAATGAATGCTCCACTAGTGTTCACCTGGCCACCCCAACATGTTGGTGTAGTTGGTCTGATCCCACAAGCTTAGTTTGCAAACTACAACATATGGCAGCCCTACACTAACTGCACCGCACTATTTCGCGTGTTTGTAAACAATAAGACAAAGGAGAGAACCAGATGGAGATGGAGAAAACGGCGAGAATATTTCATATAGGGCCCCGATGTGGAGGTCTCGGATCCGACGAGACGTCTCTAAGGTACCACGGATTCTGAGAAATCACCCATCGAAGATATGGCGTGATTGGGCCTCAAGGCTCTTAAGTGACTACGCCCAGACGAGGTAGCTTGAAAGAACGGGGAGCATAGGGAACCAAATGAATGCTCCACTAGCATTCACTGAGCCACCCCGATGTGTTGGAATAATTGGTTCAGTCCCATAGGCTTCCATTTGTAAACTACAGTGTCTAAAGCAACACTACACCGACTGCATCGCACTATTTTGCATGTTTGCAATTAATAACACACCGAGAGAACTAGATGGAGATGGAGAAAACCATTAGAGGATTTCGTAAAGGGCCCCGACATGGAGGTTTTGGATCTGACGAGATATCTCTAGGTGCCACGGAGTCTGATAAATCACTCGTCAAAGATATGGCATGTTTGGGCCTCAGGGCTTTTAAGGGACTACGCCGGACGAGGTAGCCCCAAAGCACGGGGAGCATAGGGACCCAAAACGAAGCCTCCAATAGCATTCACCTTGCCACCCTAATGTGTTGGCGTAGTTGGTTTGGTCCCACGAGCTTCCGTTTGCAAATTACAGCATTTGGCAGCCCTACACTGACTCAGACTACACTATTTCGTGCGTTTACAAACAATAAGACACGGTGAGAGAACCGAGTGGAGACGAAGAGAACCGCGAGAGGCTTTCAAAGAGGTCTCAAACTTGGAGCTCTCGGATATGACGAGACATTTCTAGATGCCACGAAGTCTAAGAAATCACTTGTCAAAAATATGGCGTGATTGGGCCTCTGGGGGCTCTTAAGTGACTACGCCCAAATGGAGTAGCCCGAAAGCACGGGTGGAGGAAACCACCAATATTCAATGATTTTTCCATAGGATGCAACTATGTAGACTATGAACTTAGTTTTGTTGGGAGACCACTAATGTTCCAACTGTTCATTTTGAAATAATGAATATCTTCAATCAAACAGAGAATGAAGAGCCCAGACTTTTCTGGACATTACAAAAGATTGTTTGTGCCCAAAAAGAAGCCAAAGGCCATATAAATATTCAGTCTTCAACTTTAGATGACAATGAACATTGTGAAGAAAAACAATTAGGTGAAGATGTCAATATGATTCAAGAAGAAATGCCTCCTGAAAGTCATAAAGAGTCAATTGGATTACCCAAAAATATCTGGAAGAGCTTAAAGAGAAGATATGAGTGGAAGAAAAGGAAAATGGGAAGCGTGGAAGGATCACAACTTAACTAAAAAGGAAAAATGGGAAGCGTGGAAGGATCACAACTTCTGGAATGGAAGATCTATGTGATGTTGTCGATAGAATAATGGATAACCTTAAGGACAACATGCCAAGTTGATTATTTTTATTAATCCCAGCTACTTCAACTTCACAAATCAAACCAGGTAGTTTCAAAAGTAGCATACTGGTAAGAAAAATTGCAATGAAGTATTGATAATTGAGCATGAAACTCGTCAGAATTGTAATTTATTTTTTGATTGAGCATTCACCCATAGTTTCTTTTTTAAAGGTAGAAATTCATTTTATATGTGAGAAATAGAATGCGATTTAGTCTATTACTCTAACTATTTAGGTTAGATTTATGTAGTCTACGAAAGCCTCTTGCGGTTTTCTCCGTCTCCATCCGGTTCTCTCGATGTGTTATTGTTTGCAAATGCATGAAATAGTGTAGTTTGAGTCAGTGTAGGGCTGCTAGAGGCTGTAGTTTGTAAATGGAAGTTCATGGGACCAAACCAACTACGCCAACACGTTGAGGTGGCCTAGTGAACGCTAGTGGAGACTTCTTTTTGTTTCCCTACGCTCCTTGTGCTTTGGGCTACGAGTGTCCGGCGTAGTCGCTTAAGAGCCCTGAGGCCCAATCATGCCATATCTTCAATGGGTGATTTCTCGGACTCCATGGCACCTAGAAACATCTCGTCATATCCAATACCTCCACTGCTGGGGCCTTCTACAAAAACCTCTCATGGTTTTCTCCATCTCCATCCGGTTCTCTCGATGTCTTTGTTGTTTGTAAACGCGTGAAATAGTGCAGTTTGAGTCAGTGTAGGGTTGCTAGAGGCTGTAGTTTGCAAATGGAAGCTTGTGGGACCGAACTAACTATGCCAACACATCAGGGTGGCCTAGTGAACACTAGTGGAGGCTTTGTTTTGGTTCCCTATGCTCCACATGCTTTGGGCTACCTCATTCGGGCGTAGTTGCTTAAGAGCCCTAAGGCCAAATCACGCCATATCTTTGACGAGTGATTTCTCGGACTCCGTGGCACCTAGAGACGTCTCGTCAGATCTGAGACCTCCATGTTGGGGCCCTCTATAAAATTATCTCACATTTTCTCCGTCTCCATCTGGTTCTCTTGATGTACTATTGTTTGCAAACACGTGAAATAATGCAGTTTGAGTCATTGTAGGGATGCACAGAGGCTATAGTTTACAAACAGAAGCTCGTGGGACCGAAAAACTACACCAAAAAGTCACGGTGTCTAGGTGAATAGTAGTGGAGGCTTCGTTTTGGTTTCCTACGCTCCCCGTGCTTTCGGGCTACCGTGTCTGGGCATAGTCGCTTAAGAGCCCTGAGGCCCAATCACGCCATATCTTTGATGGGTGATTTCTCAGACTCTGTGGCACTGAGAGATGTCTCTTTAGATTCAAGACCTCCATGTAGAGGCCCTCTATGAAATCCTCTCACGGTTTTCTCTGTCTCCATCCGGTTTTCTTGATGTGCTATTGTTTGCAAATGCCTAAAATAGTATAGTTTGAGTCGGTGTAGGTAGGTGCAGATGCTGGATGTCTTGTAGTTTGCAAACAGAAGCTTATGGGACCAAACCAACTACTCCAACACATCGAGGTGGTCAAGTGAATGCTATTGAGGCTTCTTTTTGGTTCCCTACTCTCCCCATGCTTTTGGGCTACCCCATCCGAGCGTAGTTGCTTAAGAGCCATGAGGCCCAAACATGCCATATCTTTGATGGGTGATTTCTCAGACTCCATGGCACCTAGCGATGTCTCGTTAGATCCGAGACCTCCATGTCAAGGACCTCTACAAAATTATCTCGCAGTTTTCTCCGTCTCCATCTAGTTCTCTCATTGTGTTATTGTTTGTAAACGTGTGAAATAGTGCATTTTGAGTCAGTATAGGGCTTCTAGAGGTTGTAGTTTGCAAACGGAAGCTCGTGGGACCAAACCAATTACGAAAACACATTAGGGTTGCCTGGTGAATGCTATTGGAGGATTTTTTTTGGTTCCCTATGCTCTCCGTGCTTTGGGCTACCCCGTCCAGGTGTAGTCGCTTAAGAGCCTTGAGGCCCAAACATGCCATATCTTCGACGGGTGATATCTCAGACTCTGTGGAACCTAGATACATCTCGTTAGATCCAAGACCTCCATGTCAAAGCCCTCTATGAAATCATCCCACAGATTTCTCCATCTCAATCTGGTTCTCTCGCTGTGCTATTGTTTGTAAACTTTCGAAATAGTGCGGTTTGAGTCGAGTGTAGGTCTTAGGAGGCAGTAGTTTTCAAACGGAAGCTCGTGGGACTGAACCAACTACACCAACACATAGGGGTGGCCTGTTGAACACTAGTGGAGGATTTTTTTAATTTCCTATGCTCCCGTGCTTTTGGGCTACCCTGTCCAGGCATAGTCCCTTAAGAGCCATGAGGCCGAAACACGCCATATCTTCGACGGGTGATTTCTTGAACTCCATGGCACCTAGAGATGTCTCATTAGATCCAGGACCTCCATGTTGAGGCCCTATATGAAATCCTCTGTAATGGTTTTCTCTATCGCATCCGGTTCTTTTGATGTGCTATTGTTTGCAAATGCGCGAAATAGTTGATCTAAGTCGGTGTATGGCTGCTAAGCGTTGTAGTTGCAAGCGAAGCTCGTGGAACCGAATAGACTACGCCGACATGTCGGGGTGGCTAGGTGAATGCTAGTGGAGGTTTTTCTTTGGTTCCCTACACTCCCTGTGCTTTTGGGCTACCCCATCGGGTGTAATCCTTTAAGAGCCTTGAGGCCCAAACATGCCATATCTTCGACGGGTGATTTCTCAAACTCCATAGCACCTAGATACGTCTCGTCAGATCCAAGATCTCCATGTTGGGTACCTCTACGAAAGCCTCTCGCGGTTTTCTCCATCTCCATCTGGTTCTCTTGTTGTGCTATTGTTTGTAAACACGTGAAATAGTGCAGTCTAAGTCAGTGTAGGGCTGCCAAATGTTGTAGTTTGCAAACGGAAGCTCGTGGGACCGAACCAACTACACCAACACATCTAAAGTGGCCTGGTGAATGCTAGTGGAGGCTTCTTTTTGGTTCCCTACGCTCCTCGTGCTTTCAGGATACCCGTCCGGGCGTAGTCCCTTAAGAGCCCTAAGGCCCAAACACGCCATATCTTCGACGGGTGATTTCTCAAACTTTGTGGTACCTAGAGATGTCTCGTCAGATCCGAGAGCTCCATGTTGGGGACCTCTATGAAATAATCTCACAGTTTTCTCCATCTCCATTCATACTAAGTCGGTGTAAGTTTGTCTATTGGCATTTCCAATCACCTAAATAATATAGGTGGTTCATACAATATAGGTGGTGAAATGAGAATTTCTGAATTTTTTTTGTTCCTTTCTAATATTTAATTTCTCTTTCTTCACTTGGCCGAGAATAATAAATTCTCTCTGACAAGTGCCAACCACGTGAAGGTGGAAGATTTTTTGGCACCACTAACCTACATAAATATGTTAGTAAGAAATTAAATAGAATTTTAAATCATACAAAATTTAAACAAAATCATTTAAGTAAATATTCAAATTACATTCATGAAGAACATACCTTTGCAAATTCAATCCAATGAACCACAAGGATCAACTCTATATTCTTGATGAAGTAGCGAGAATTACTTCATGATCTGATTCACGAACCTTCCATGATTTTTTTGATGACCGACCTCTATATTTGATCAATTTAATATTCTTTGCAAGGACCAAATATGAATAGTGAAGTATCTTCCGATGTACTTCATAGTCTTCAAACAACCAAATGTTTGATTTTTTGATAGCATATCATCAAATCCAAGTTCCAGTGACTACCACTGATCTAGTGGGATACTCAAGGTCTTCACCATCAATCATGGAATCACCGTACACAACGAGAAGTCAATATTTTTCCCCTCGTTAAATTCGAGATAAAACTACAAAAATGTGCCCTATGTATCACAAAGTAAAAGCTGTTGATCAATTTATAAATGCATTAAGAGTTGACCATTTAATAATTTATCAATCTAAAACATGGAATGTACATATATGTACGTACCTTGTTGCACTAAATCAGAGACTTGGTCAAAGTCAGGTGATGTTGTCATTTGATTTGAAGACCCTACAAGTTGTAATAATCATGGAACTTGATGTGTGTCGAGTGGAATTAGAGGTCTATAAGTCCATTCATCCACCCACTACTGTGACTCACACTCATTCCACGTAAAATCAATGCATGATATACAAAAACATGTCATGCACCTAGTATAAATAGTCCAAGCATTTGCATCTGAACTATGGAATGAGTGCATATCACTTGATCCTACAACTATCATACAATCTTCAAAGTTTTCTAGATGTTGTTTCTCTATCAACCAAAAATATCTATGAATCGTTGATCTATCTTGAGATTCATGGCCCATACTCTTAACACACCAATCAACAATGTTTTTTACATCTATAAATTTAGCACCATCCTTGAACTTTAACTCTTCTCTTACAAGTGCTCTTTTCACACATGCTCTGCAAAATCATGCTCTCCTTTTCCATGCCCTGCCTCAGTAAAACTCCAGATATGTTGTACATTTGTTTCTTTGTGAATCTTTCTTAGCCAATAAAACATCCGTGCATTCTTGAATTATGATGTGCAGTTGTCTGACCAAATGTAATGTTGATCGAAACTATTTCCTCTCATTCAAGTTCGCATAAAACACATGGAAACACCCTTGTACATATTCTATAGAATGTGTCTGATCATCACTGATGTAGAAATTATACTCTCTTAATATTTTTGGATCTTGCTCGGTTCTTTCGGAGAGTGCATGAATGTTATATGCATCAAAATAGAAAATTGCACTTTGAGTTATAATATTGAAACTGAACCTCTATTTGTGGCTGCAATGTGTAATTCTTCTGTGAAGTCAACTACTAAAACAATAGTACCAAGAGGGGAATGTGTCCTTTCTTAACTTGAATTGTTCATCCAACCATCGAGCTCTATGTGTGTGCCTTGCATACTCATAAAAATTTCCTCTCGAATTTGACCATATATTCGATACAGTAGGTAATTATTTTCTAACAAGCTCACACCTCTTAGATTCTTTTTCCATCTTTAATTGATATGCCACCGATTTATATTTGGTGAAATCAACCAATTCTTTTCCTATTGAATATGTACTCTCCTCGTGGATACAACTTTTCAGATTTGGCAAGCCACCACATACATTGCATGTTCCATCTAAACATGCTTTGTTATAAAAAAATTGTCTTGTTGATTTTTCACAAAATATTGTCAGAATAAATTCCCTTGAAGATTTTTGTGGGACATTTATTCCACACTCTTGCAACATGATGTCAGTATGTAAAACACTACATATTTGACAAAAAACATCATAATGCATTGAAAATTCAACATGATGCCTATAACAACAAGTGGTACGTGAGTGATTGATTTTCACATAAAAGGGTTTGCTCATTTCAAAGAATATTTGGCTAATGTTAATTTGTGGATTTTCATTTTAAACTTAGAGAACAATTGTGTTTGAGTCATATCTAAGAATTTTTGCACACGATTCATGATTACGAGAACCTATTCTTCTTTTTACTGTATATCTTCTATTTGGTGACACCCTTGTGTTATCATTCCAAAATTTTACAATTAATTCTTTTAGAATATTAGATGTATTCTTGTCTTTTCATGGAAGTCTGCTAGAGAAAGCCCAATAGTCAATGTTATTGACTAACTCAAGACGTTTATGTCTCTCTATTGCTTTCATTAGTGTTTTTTTGTTTAGCTTCAAAGCACTGCTTGTTTTTCTAATCAAGCATTTATTAACTTTTTATCACTTACTATACAATTAGTTAGTACACGTCATGTAGCATTACTATCTTTGGTGCATCTTTTGCCACCTATAGTTTGGTATGCTTTATGTATGTTTTCAACAATTGACGCATTTTGATCAACAACATTAGATGTTCTTAACCCCAGGGTCTTCATTATAGGTCTCATCTTAATTAATTTCATCAATGAAACAAATAATTGACATCTTTGTGTGTCATTTAAATTCTCAAAGTAATTATCCCAAATTCCACTAGCTTTTCTTCTCGCATTTCTTTTAGACATTTTGTTAGGCATTGGTTTTATAATGTTTTCATCAATTTCAATTAAGTGAATTGGTTTTCTTCACAAAATGGAAGGAGGTGTTCTTAGAGGTGAAGATTTGTTTACAAGGTTACTTTCTTCATTCAGTGTTTTCATACAAATTTTGGGGTTAACATTTGGATTCTCAAGTAAGGGTTCAACAATTGGATTCATATCAATTTCTTCATCCATACCAACATTATCATTCAATTCAATATTATTATTCATTGCAAAATCATTATTCTCTAAATTTTCATTATGTATTTCATCCCAATTTTCTAATACATTAGCTACATTTGATATAGCAGATGTACCTTTCCTACTCGAAGTTTTTGCATTCTCTTCAATTTCTTTATTCTCTTCTCTTCCAATTTCTCCGGTGTCTTATTCTTGACTTTCCTCTTGTCCTTAGCTCGACGTTTATCGCCCATGATTAGAAAAAATCAACTAGTGGGGTAGGGGACAAAATATGACCTATTTGGGCATTTTTGTATTTGAAGAAATGCACATTAAAATACTATTTGGAACTTGATAATTTTGTATGAGACCTTACATTTTTGAGATTATTTTTGCATGAATCTAATATGATGTGCACTTGACAATATTTAAGACATTATGGATTATTTTTTCATTTATTGGTGATGTACATGTACTAGCATTTTCAATGTATAATATGCATCAAAATTTGGAAATTAATATTTATATAATGTATGTATATAAAGAGTTACATAATCTGAGTAATTATTCATTCAATTTATCAATGTGTATATGTGTATTTACCTTACTTGCACTTCTTCTTGCTCATGGTATCTTTGTATTGGTTCCTATCTTATCATGCACTTACTACATTCTTTTATGCTTCGTAGTCTTCTCCCCATGTTAAATCCATGAGATCGTCACAATTTGCTGCCTTTCATCTGTTGATATTTTGAGAATGTCTCTCCATATAAATTACTCAATGCTTGAGAATGTTTCAAGATGCAATGACATTTTGATTCAGGATTCGAATGATTCTTGATTCACAATCTAATCCTATCCAATTCTTGTTATTACCTTTAAATATATAGGCATTTCAAGAGGTTATTTAGAAATCACATCACACCCTTCACTAGTCTTGATGACTACCCTATCCTTTTAAGGCACTTTTGAAAGCATCCATGCGTTTATCATAACCTAAATTATCAATGAATGGAAGGTCACTAAGCCGTAGGCCAAATGACTCCCATCCAAAACTAAATAAGAAAGATTTACTACATGATTGATAACTCTTATGTTTTCTTAGACATACCCCTATCAAATTCATTCTTAAGCCAATCTAGTCATTTAGGGCTCTTAAGCGACTACACATGGATGGGGTAGCCCGAAAGCATGGGAGCGTAAGGAACCAAAACGAATGCTCCACTAGTGTTCACTGGACATGCCCTAGACGTGTTGGCATAGTTGGTTTGTTACCATGAGCTTCCGTTTGCAAACTCAAATCGAGTGACCCTATCTTGATTTAAAATCGCACTATTTCACTGTTTATAAACAATAGCACAATGAGAGAACTGGATGGAGACAGAGAAAACAATGAGAATATTTCATAGAGGGACCTATTGAGCTCTTGGATCTAACGAGATGTCTCTAGGTGCCACGGAGTTTGAGAAATCACCCATCGAAGATATGGCATGTTTGGGCCTCAGGGCTCTTAAGGGACTACGCCCGAATGAGGTAGCCCAAAAGCACGGGAGCATAGGGAACCAAAACGAATGCTCCACTAGCGTTTAATGTGCCAAGATAATATGTTGGCATAGTTGGTTTGGTCCCAGGATGAGCTTGTTTGTAAACTACAGGCCTTTGGCAGCCCTACATTGACTCATACTGCACTATTTCACGCATTTACAAACAATAACACAACGAGAGAACCGGATGGAGAAGGAGAAAATGTAAGAGGATTTTGTAGAAAGCTTGACATGTAGGTCTCAGATCTAATGAGACGTCTTTAGGTGCCACGAAGTCCAAGAAATCACCCGTCAAAGTTATAAAGCGTGTTTTGGCCTCAGGGCTCTTAAGCGACTACGCCCGGACGGGGTAGCCCGAAAAGAACGGGGAGCGTAGGTAACCAAAAAAAATGCTCCACTAGTATTCACCAAGTCACCCCAACATGTTGGCATAGTTGGTTCGGTCCCACGAGATTCTATTTGCAAACTACACCTCGGCGAGCCTCTACACTTACTCATACCGCACTATTTCACGTGTTTGCAAAAGTAGCACGGTGAGAGAATCGGATGAAGACGGAGAAACCCGTGAGAGGATTTTGTAGAGGGCCTTAACATGGAGGTCTTGGATCTAACAAGACATCTCTAGGTACCACGGAGTTTGAGAAATCACCTATCAAAGATATGGTGTATAGGGAACCACATGGAGCGTAGGGAACCAAAATGAAGCCTCCACTAGTGTTCGCTTGGCCACCCCGATGTGTTGGCATAGTTGGTTTGGTCCCACAAGATTTTGTTTACAAACTATAGCCTCTCGGCATCCCTACACTGACTTAGACTAAACTATTTCGCGCATTTACAAACAATAGAACAACGAGGGAACCGGATGGAGACGGAGAAAACCGCGAGAGGATTTCGTAGAGGGCCCTAATGTGGAGGTCTTGGATCTGAAGAGACGTCTCTAGGTTCCATGGAGTCAAGAAATCACTCATTGAAGATATGGTGTGTTTGGGCCTTAAGGATCTTAAGCGATTACACCTGATGATGAGGTAGTTCGAAAGGATGGGGAGCATAGGGAACCAAAACGAAGCCTCCACTAGTGTTCACTGGCCACCCCGACATGTTTGCATAGTTGGTTCGATTGCATGAAACATACATTTGAAAACTACAGCCTCTGGCAGCCCTACACTGACTCAAACTACACTATTTTGCATGTTTGCAAATAATAGCACATCGAGAGAACCAGATGGAGACAGAGAAAACCGCGAGAGGACTACTTTTGTAGACTACAAAAATCTAACCTAAATAGTCAGAGTAATAGACTAAATCAACATTCTATTTCTCACATATAAAATGAATTTCTACCTTAAAAAAAAACTATGGGTGAATGCTCAATCAAAAAATAAATTACAATTCTAAATGAGTTTCAGGCTCAATTATCAATACTTCATTGTAGTTTTTCTTGCCAATATGCTGCTTTTGGAAGTAACTAGTTTGATTTGTGAAGTTGAAGCAGCTGGGATTAATAAAAATAATTAACTTGGCATGTTGTCCTTAAGATTATCCATGATTTTATCGACAACATCACATAGATCTTCCATTCCAATTAAGTTGTGATCCTTCCATGCTTCCCATTTGTCCTTTTCTTCCACTCGTATCTTCTCTTTAAGTTCTTCCAGATGTTTTTGGGTAATCAAATTGACTCTTTATGACTTTCAGGAGGCATTTCTTCTTGAATCATAGTGACATCTTCACCTAATTGTTTTTCTTCATGATTTTCATTGGCATCTAAAGTTGAAGATTGAATATTTATATGGCCTTCGGCTTCTTTTTGGGCACAAACAATCTTTTGTAATGTCTAAAAAAGTCCGATAGGCTCTTCATTCTCTATTTGATTGAAGATATTCATTATTTCAAAATGAACAGTTGGAACATTAGTGGTCTTCCCAACAAAACTAAGTTCATAGTCTACATAGTTGCATCCTATGGAAAAATCATTGAATATTGAGGGTTTCCTCCACCGTGCTTTGAAAGCTACCCCATCCGGGTGTAGTCGCTTAAGAGTCCCCGAGGCCCTATCATGCCATATCTTCGACGGGTGATTTCTGGACTCAATGGCACCTAGATATGTCTTGTCGAGATCTGAGAGCTCCATGTTGGGGACCTCTTCGAAAGCCTCTCGCATTTTCTCTGTCTCCATCCGGATTTTCTCTTGTGCTATTATTTGCAAACGCGTGAAATAATGTAGTCTAAGTCAATGTAGGGCTTGTGGAAGGCTATAGTTTGCAAATGGAAGCTCAAGGGACCAAACCAACTATGCCAACATGTCGGGGTGGCCTGGTGAACACTAGTGGAGGCTTCGTTTTGGTTCCCTACGCTCCCCATGCTTTCATTAAGGCTACGTCGTCCTTGGATAGTCATTTTAAAGAATCTTTGGCTAATGTTAATTTGTGGATTTTCATTTTTAAACTTAGAGAACAATTCTATTGATTCATATATAAGAAATGTTTTGCACATGATTCATGATTACAAGAACCTATTCTTCTTTTTACTGTATCTCTTCTATTCGGTGACACCCTTGTGTTCTCATTCCAAAATTTTACAATTAATTCTTTTAGAATATCAGATGTATTCTTGTCTTTTCATGGAAGTCTGCTAGAGAAATCCCAATAGTCAGTGTTATTGACTAACTCAAGATGTTTACGTCTCTCTATTGCTTTCATTAGTGTTTTTTGTTTAGCTTCAAAGCACTGCTTGTTTTTCTAATCAAGCGTTTATTAATTGTTTTATCACTTACTATACAATTAGTTAGTGCATGTCGTGTAGCATTACTATATTTGGTGTATCTTTTTCCACCTACAGTTTGGTATGCTTTATGTATGTTTTCAACAATTGACACATTTTGATCAACAACATTAGATGTTCTTAACCCTAGGGTCTTCATTATAGGTCTCATCTTAATTAATTTCATCAATGAAACAAATAATTGACATCTTTGTGTGTCATTTAAATTCTCAAAGTAATTATCCCAAATTCCACTAGCTTTTCTTCTCACATTTCTTTCATACATTTTGTTAGGCATTGGTTTTATAATGTTTTCATCAATTTCAATTAAGTGAATTGGTTTTCTTCGCAAAATGGAAGGAGGTTTTCTTAGAGGTGAAGATTCATTTACACGAGGTTGTTGTCTTCATTCAATGTTTTCATACAAATTTCGGGGTTAACATTTGGATTCTCAAGTAAGGGTTCAACAATTGGATTCATATCAATTTCTTCATCCATACCAACATTATCATTCAATTCAATATCATTATTCATTATAAAATCATTATTCTCTACATTTTCATTATGTATTTCATCCCAATTTTCTAATACATTAGCTACATTTGATATAGCGGATGTACCTTGCCTTGCTTGAAGTTTTTGCATTCTTTTCAATTTCTTTATTCTCTTCTCTTCCAATTGCTCCGAGTGTCTTATTCTTGACTTTCCTCTTGTCCTTAGCTCGATGTTTATCACCCATGATTAGAAAAAATCAACTAGTGGGGTAGGGGACAAAATGAAATACTAAAAAATTGTGCAAGAATGTAGAGAAAATTGTAGACAAAACAGAATGTTTGCAGAATTCCCATGAAAGAGATGAAAGGGACATTGGGGGGCCACAATATATAAAACAAATAAAATTGTGTACATGTTATTTAACACATATGCATTATGTAACACATACGCATTTTGCGTTTTCTCTTTTCCCAAGCCATGCCTTAAGGCTTGGGATCTAGTTTGGATCCCCAAGCTTGAGGCATGGACCTGCACAAACACAACAAACAATGAGTTTTTACAAGAAAATATGAAAATGACACTTCCTCTATGATAAATCAAAATAAAACAATCAATCTATTTTAAAAAATTATACCACGACGTAGAGCATAGTCTCTTCTTTCTAAAAATATAATTTTTCAAATTTTCTGACTAATATAAGGTTTCCATATTATTTATTTTATAACTATGCCTTTTTATAGCTATTTTTGAAGTGTAAATATGTTTTTCTTTCATGGTGTATCTTTTTTTGGGTGATAGAAATTTAAAAAAATTATACTAGCCTAGACTAGGCATAATTCTATACATATTAAAAAAACAAAAATCTAATTTTGATATTTTTGAGGTAGTTAGGGGGCACGGTCGAGCTCCATAAAATATTTTCAAAACATAAAATTTAAAAACAATGGAGCCCAAACTAGATGCTCCTAGCTATCTTTCTACCAAAGGGTTTTCAAAAATACTAAATGGTGCTCAAAAAATGGTGGGGGCACGAAAGTCACTCTATTATGTTTTTTAACAAAAATAGGAGCATCTGTTGGTATTTTAGTTATTTGACCCACTTAAACTTATCTGTTTTTAATAAAATTTAGTATCTTAGAAACTAGACTCAAAATGCTACGATTCATATTTCTACAACATCTTCCAATTTTGAGTGTAACTATTTGAAAAACTCGTACAAGTTGAAGATTTGTTTTTTCATAAAAATGTGTCCACTTAAGACCCCCTTTTGGCCCCCAACTTGGTGCACTTATGTAAAGATATTGATTATTTTTACATAATAACATACCTGTGATTTTGGAAAAAACCTTTCCCAAAACATGTTGTGGTGGGCCTTAATATCTATCACAATGTGATTATTGAACCTTTTAAACAATTGGTTATTGGTCACTTTTTGAAATATAGATGTGCCAAATTGTTTTCAATCACTCTTGTACTTCATTTGAAGTAGCTAAGAAAATCATGTATTCCAATTTTATCTTACAATTGTATAATCTTTTCAAGTTATTACAAAAAGAGTTTATATTTATTGATATTTTACCTCAACAAATAGAGAAGCTTAAAGACCAATTGAAAAATCTTGAAGATGAACAAATTATAGGCTCCATAAGAATTTTTTTGACACTCATTGTAAATTTGTTAAATCTTCAATATATTAAAATAAACTATTTGCATCAAAGACACTCAAAATTTCTCAAAACATTCATTGAGAAAAGAAATAAGGAAGACATCGAGGAAGAAAAGTGGCCAAAATAAAATATTAATAAATTCTAAGATTTTTAAAAGATTTAATCTTTTCTTTTAGATCCAAATAGTAATGTTGGCACGTATTCGTTAGAAAATCTTTGAATATATAAACGTTCATAACCAACTTAAGCCACGAAAAATTGTACAAATAAGGGTTAAAACTAAGTCAAACTTGAATAATGTGAATTTATGAACTTGAAAATACTCATATCAACCTTTTTAAATTTTAATAGGAAATATTTTGTTATCAATTCAGTTTAAACCTCATATGTTTGTTTAGCCAAACCTATAATGCTCACATTTTACACACACAAATACAATAGTTAAAAAAACATGAATAAATTTTTGACTTACATTGCTCACTACACAACACCACAAGGGCTCCAAGTAGAGAAACTCAACAACGCATAAGACACTTACATAAACATGAACCCACTCATATAATAGGATAACATAGGGTACCCATCAATGTCATACTCAAACGACATAAACCTAGGAATGATGACCCAATTACAATAAGAAACACTGGGTAGGCATACTCCACGACATGGCCTTTTTATGGTTTACATATTCATTAAATTTAGGTTTCCATTGTATGACCTTATAGTTTTCAAGAGAATTAAACACATAAGGTTTAAAATTTCCTACTTTACAATCTTCAATTACTTTACTTTGCAGGGCAATAGTCTTTAAAGGAGAATGCACAATTGATTCCTTTATCGAATCCCATTAATTATCCATAGATCATTTGTTAATTAAAGTCAATTTTAAGAAACTATGAGTCTCCCAATAAATCATTCTTACGTTAAAGGTTTATTTCTCAAAATATGTTTAGTTGATGTTTAATTTTACCCTCATTACGCAAGGGAACCAACCTGAAGTTTTCGAGGAAAAAATAATACGATTCAAAGAAGGTGAAGGTTCAAGTTGCCCTTTCTTATAAACTTCCTTCCATTAGAAGCATGTTTTTCTAATACTATGGTTGTTTTAGTGCCGATTTATTTTATGGAAATTAAACATTTACACGTCATGATTTTTATTTTTAGTGGACTCTATATTGGCTCAAATGCCTAGTCCCACCAAGAACAATTTGTATCCATTCTTAACAAAATTCAATGCTTAAATCAACCATAAGGACTTCAAGTGAAATTTTTTTCCTAAACCATTATCACATATACTCTTGTTTTTCATCTTGTTTACATTATTTCTTAGGTCTCTTATTGGTGTCACTTTATAAAAAAAAGAGTTACGAAAGTACTTGTCTAACATCTTGAATAAGTACATGATTGGAAGCATTATAACTACACACGAACCAAAAGTGATTTGTTTTCAAGGTAAGATCCCATGTTTCCACATTTCATGATTTCACATGTGAAATATCTTTTATGTTTCCACAAATTTTTATTTATGTTTTCCAGTTAGTTACAAAAACGTTCAATTTAGGCTCGGAGGCTAAGAAAGTGTGTTACAAAACTATCTTTTGATAAGAAATTTCACGAGGGTGAATTCCTACGTGTCCACCTATATACCAAGAGTTCATAGGAACTGATGGAATTCACAACTGGTGAACGGTTTGTAATTGGTGGTTGGGTTTCCGAGTCACCGATCGTAATTGGTCTAATTGTAATAACAACCAATTTTAGCTCGAGGGCTAAGAAAACCTCAACAAAAACTGACCTTCGATAGATGAATGTGCAATGGAAAATTTTCTACATGTTCTCCTATATATGGAAAATTTTGAGTCGACGGAACCGAGAAGCGTCAAACGGGTTGCAAATGGCGATGAGTTTTCTGGAGCCACTAATCGTAGTTGAGCTAATTTGACCTAGTCAAATAGCACCCGAAACCTACAAAATGCCTTTGCCAAACTATCTAGAAGAGTTTTTTTCCCCAAAATGAAGGTTACAAGAAATTGTCTAGTAAAAATACTAGAGGTTTGCGAAGGTGGATAGGCATTTCGTTGCTTAGGGTTGAATGGTGGTTCAAAATGAAAGCCTAATTTTCAGTTTTGGTAACTTCCTAACGGTGTGGCGAGCAAAAAGGATCCTATAGAAGCGGCGAAGAGAAGGAAAACGGTCAAACGAGGTCGATATAATGCTTGACGTGACTCTCTTTAAAACAAGGAACACATACGATGTTTGACATCTCTTTTACGAGGCTCAGAGTATTATTTTGAAAGTCTCTGGTAATTACATATTTCTAACTTTGCAAGGTATGAAAATGGTTGTTTGATTTGACGACATCATCTAACTCTTGCCAATACCAATAGATACGAGCACCTAATTTGGGTACTCTAGTATCATCGTATAAGGTTATGGTAGCGACCATAGTTAATGGTTAAAATTGTAAATCGGCTTCATAAATCATGAGGTGGAGTTTTATTTCTTTACACTATTTAAATTTGGTTAAATATCCATTTGTAAGATTACACAGTGATTTAATGTTTCTATTACATTGCAAATGAAGAACCAAATTAAGAAAATTATAAAGAAAAAGGTAAGGAGACCATACCTGGATACAGACGAGTTGGTCTTAGATGCTCCCACCCTTTCGATCAACTACTCCACAAAAACTTTAAAGTTGCTACCCCCTCATGATTATCCTTCCTTGAGTCATTACACAAAACTGATCACATGATTTGCATAAGGGTCCCAATGGAATTTTTAGAAGACATTTCTCTACATTTTTAACATTCAACGCAATTGAAGTATTTTCAAACCACATCCACCAATGTCACACATCTATAAAAGTTGAGCTAATCATAAATGTATCCACCACATGGAGTGCCCAATAAAAGATTCATACCCACACCATTTTGTATTTTCTTGAAATCTCTTTTCAATGGCAGCCACTTTACCAAACCCCCAAAAGAGATCCACGGAACTCAGACTCAAGCATCAAACCATTGTGTTATGAGGCAGAGATCGACTAACAAACCCACCAAGAAACAAGCGGTCGTAACCTAAGTAATCCAATACAGATTTCAAATCCCTCAAAATGGCAGCCGAATGGTGAATCAAGCTTCAAGGATTCTTTGAGGGAAAATAATGTAAAATGAAGATGACACAAAGAGTACATAAATAGTTTAATTAAAACTACGGCTAGGGGTTAAGAGAAACAAAATACCCAAAACCCATGACATGGTATTCAAACCCCATATGATTTCCATGCATCAAGATCTTAAGTTCAAGTCAAATCCATTCATCATTTTCTCCATGAAGCTCAACCCAAGTAAACAGATCTACCTGAAGGACCCTTAAATTGAACCATTCAAAGGAGGGATAGGAATAGTGAGGGGGACTCATGAAATGAACCTGACAGCCATACGAGACAAACCAAACAATGATATATCATGTTAGGGTAAGATGAACCAGTGAATGCATAGCTCCAACAAACAACAAATCACCTCTAAGCACAACTCCAAACCACAAATATGCATAGAAAAATCAAAGAAAATAGCTCATATTTTCTCAAACAAATGGCGGCCACAACACAAGCATGTCCTCAGGAAACGTTAAACAACACACATTTTTTCACATTTGCATACACATCTACAAGAGTATTTGTAACTACAACATCTGACAAAATTCCTTTATCCTTTATGCTTTCATTGATATCCATACCCTATATTCTCAAGAACAGATTTCACAAGGAAAGATAGTCCACTCTTTCATTGCTCACAGGTGATTAAATGACATTTGCTACACACAACTTTTCATAAAAAAATGTATTTAAATGTATGTCAAGTGCAAATTTTGATAGATGCCCATAAAGAGTTTGACCAAGTGAAAGAACGAGACAGTTTCTAAGGAAATAAAATGATTTCAAAATATAGAATACATGGCTATCCTCATGAGATAGTCACAATTTTTCACCATATGCAACAAACAAAACATTGGCAGCAGTAGTTTCCTTCCTTCTCAAATGCATTGAATCCTCTTCGCATTACGAATACTGATTTGGACCAATTAATTTGTGTATAGTAAAACAAGAAGATATTATGTAAGTTTTATTTTTATGTGCAGGACTGATAAACCACATGATGGTTACGATTTTAGGTAGCTATTCTGATACTGATTTTAGGTGGCTATTCCTGAGAGTTCCGTTTAGCATAGTTCCTCGTAACATTCGGTTTACTTGTTTATTTTTTTTTTTTTTGAGAGATTCAAACTCGATCTTGCTAAAACTATCCAATCACTTGCTAACTTTACCATGTTACTTGGGCTTCATGTGATTAACTTATATGGATTTGAAATAAAATGTTTGTTTTATTATGAAAGGAGAGTGATAGGTTTGAACCAACATTTAAGAAATGTCTCTCTCCATGGTTGCCACGCAATTGATAACCCTTTTTCTTGGGGGAGTGGCACTACATTTCCCTCCCCTTATAAGAGCATCATCCTAGATGTGAAACTTAAGCTGAAGCTTAAGGGATACGTAGGCAAGAAAGTAAAAAATGACACATGTTTTTTAACGAAACAAATTTTCAATATAACGCAACCATAAGGAAGCAAACAAATTTTTGCAATATCTTGAACTTTAATGTTCTGTGAAGATTAGTAGTTAGTTATATTTTATTTTATTTCTCAATTAGTCTTTTCTTTTACATTATTTCTTAATCTCAAACTCTTAATACTCATTGTTTAGAATTTTCAATTGTCTTATGTTTGTGGGTGCCCAATAGTAATTGGCCTCAAGATGTCACCCAAAACTTAACACAACACAAACGACCCACGAGACATCTTGCTACATAATTTCACGACTATATCACATCACAAGACCTTTAATTCCACCATGGAATGACAACAAGTAGTCCACATAGCAAATAATTTCCAACAATTATGTCACAGACATAGATCCAACACACACAAGTGATTGAAAAACAAAGAATCTTGACGCTGATACAAAGGCAACCGGTATCACATGACCCAAAAACCATGACTATACCAACACAATTCCAAGACAAGATCCAATAGTATATATCAACCCAAGGGAGCATCAAGCCTCAAACATAACAATGTCTAACAAGACTCACAAGAGTACACATAACTCATAACACCAACTCCACACATCACAAAACATCATGAAACAATCTCCATATATCTCCTAAAGCATCAAAAACAACTCCATATACCTCCCAAAGCATCACCAAACAACTCCATATACCTCCCAAAGAGAAAGAATCATAGTGCCAAAACCAAGTGGATCACTTGATTTTCTATATCGGAGTAACTCAACCATAGAGCCCCATCAATAATATCAGGTCACTCAACCATAGATCCCCATAAATAATATCGGGTCACTCAACCATAGAGCCCCATCAAGAATATCGGGTCACTCAACCATAGATCCCCATCTCCTTTCTCCATTTAATGAGGTTGGGTCACCCTATGGCCCTGGGCACATAGAGCCCTGTCACCCCCACCCAAGTGACATAATAACTCATGGTTAAAAACCCACTAGTTATCTGTAACTCCTTGGGTCGTACCCCCATACAATGAAGTGGGTCCATAGGTTCCACCACTCTATGGTGAATCCCATGACCCTATTCTAACACATTACGACATTAGAACCAACACAACAATCTGTTTCAAATGTCAATGGCAAAAATCCTAAGCCTTGGGCTAGGATATAAAACTTTTAAATATGAAAATAAAATTTAAAACTAAGTAAAACAAATGGCTAAATAGCCATAGTTAGTGCAAAAATCTACATGTTAGTGCAACAACCAAATAAAATTCCCAAAATATAAGAACACATCAATCAAAAAAATTGTTGGTTCTAGCAAGAAAAAGGAAAATGTTCAATTTATGAATAAAATACGTATAGAGAAATAACACATCACAATAACTATGTGGCCTTATACGACCACCAAAGGGGTACTCAACGAGTTTCTAACACTCAAACATCGAGCCTCAGCTCGTAAAATAACATATCAAATAATACAATTGTCATCATCTCTGTCTGAATCATCCCTCCATACTCCCATAAGGCTCAACATAGTCAAAATCACATAGGATTATTCGATGGACAACCCAATAGGAGAGATCAGGGGACACTAGTTTGCATAAGTTGAGCCTAAGGTGGTGCACACCCACAATATATTGAGCAAGCTTGAATTATACTAAACAGATAGAAGTGTGTTTTCAGTCTATATAATACTCCACTTCCTCACTCGTACTCGGCTCAAGATTATGAAAACCTGGTCCACGCCTCCTCTCTCCACACATACACTCTTGATGGTTGCTTCCCTTAGGGTCGTCTAGTGTAAGGTTCACAACATAACACATAACTACATCACTAACACAATGGTGATTCACACACATTAACCATAGCATCTTACACATGGTATATATACAAGGGTATAACAAAATCATTACTTTCACGGGTTATGATACATCACTTTTCCACATAATGCACCTAAGGTGTAATTACTGCACAATAGGGTCATACGATCACCATATGCCCCTAATTCATGACATGAACCATCACATATTACAAAAATTATATACACGATGAACACAATGAATAACATTACAACATAGAATCAATTACAAGACAACATGGTGACACACAATTCATCACTACATGGTGGTGACATTACTATACAATCTAATCCACTATACACCAATCTTTGTCATACAACACATCAACACACCTACATATCAAAAAATGATAAGATGCTCCAACACACTGCCATCCATAAAAAAATTCTTCTCACACATACCAAGGCAACACATCACACGTAAACTCGTCATTGCGTGCACAAAAATGAGATCAAATACTCTCATCATAAGCACATCAACATGATAACAAATATGCACTAAGTGACATGCACAACATGTGCATTCATAATATCACAATTACAACATTGGTCACATCACAACATATATCACATTACTCTTCCCATCTCCACCACCACCATGCAAAACCATCACAACTCCAATCCGTCCCAGAGGTTCGAGAGCATGAACCTCCACTCTGATACCAAATGTAACACCCACATTTTACACACACAAATACAATAGTAAAAGATACAAGAATAATTTTTTTGACTTACATTGCTCACTACAAAACACCATAAGGGCTCCAAGTAGATAAACTCAACAACACATAAGACACTTACATAAACATGAACCCACTCATACAATAGGATAACATAGGGTACCCATCAATTTCATACTCAAACGACATAAACTAGGATAATGACCCAATTACAGTAAGAAACATTGGGTAGGAATACTCCACGACATGGCATTTTATGGTTTAAATCTTCATTAAATTTAGGTTTCCATTGTATGACCTTATAGTTTTCAAGAGAATTAAACACATAAGGTTTAAAATTTCTTACTTTAAAATATTCAATTACTTTACTTTAAATCAAATGGTCTTTAAAGGAGAATGCACAATTGATTCCTTTATTGAATCCCATTAATTATCCATAGATCATTTGTTAATTAAAGTCAATTTTAAGAAACTATGAGTCTCCCAATAACTCATTCTTACGTTAAAGGTTTGTTTCTCAAAATATGTTTAGTTGACGTTTAATTTTACCCTCATTATGCAAGGGAACCAACTAAAATTTTTTAGGGAAAATAATACGATTCAAAGGAGGTGAAGGTTAAAGTTTCCCTTTCCTATAAACTTCCTTCCATTAGAAGCACGTTTTCTCTCATATTATTTTATGGAAATTAAACATTTACACATCATAATTTTTATTTTTAGTGGACTCTATATTGGCTCAAATGCCTAGTCCCACCAAGAACAATTTGTATCCATTCTTAACAAAAATCAATGCTTAAATAAACCATAATGACTTCAAGTGAAATTTTGTTCCTAAACCATTATCACATATACTCTTTTGTTTCATCTTGTTTACATTATTTCTTAGGTCTCTTATTGGTGTCACTTTATAACAAAAAGAGTTATGAAAGTACTTTTCTAACATCTTGAATAAGTACATGATTGGAAGCATTATGACTACACATAAACCACAAGTGATTTGTTTTTAAGGTAAGATCCCATGTTTCGCATTTCACGATTTCACATGTGAAATTTCTTTTATTCTTAATGTCATAAAAGGGCATAATAAGGGATTACGGGACCAAGTTTTTAGTTTCTTAGTTTCTCTTAAGTCAACATATTTTAAATAAATTTCATTTGCAAAGAGTTACTTACAATTTTCTACCCACAAGTTAACCTCCTAATCAATTGAGGTTTAGTTTAATTCCAATTTTCACTCAAGGCTCTACGCCCTATTATAGATCAGATTAAGGTGTGAAAACATATTTACCCTATAAACCCTCCAGTAAAATACCAAGGCGCTATATTGTCACTAGCCAAGGTAACACATTTAGCTGTGAGGAACTAAAGAGATCATTAACAAGAGTTTAAGTCATAGTACAACTATTTCACTAGCTCCATTTGTGTCATCTGGATCCCACAAGGAATTCATTCGATGATGAAGTTAATTTCTAGATCTAACTTCATAAGACTTGGTAGTCCACTAGGATACTAAGGAAGTGTTAGTTCTACTTACTCCATATATGGTAAGGTTACACTGCATAGTCATTGCTTTGAACAATGACTCTTAAGTTATAGAAATGATCTATTGAATACATTTCTTAGGTGTAGTACCAAAAATTTAGTTGTGAGGATTAATTATCTCTTAGGATGATAACATTTTGAAAACTAATGTGGCTAGAATGAGAGGGAGGGTACAACAGTGTTAAATATTAACTTCATTAATAATCCCAACTACTAAAGGTGACTTTCAAGAGTAGTTGGTGATCTTTGCCACCTAACACGTAAGTCAAACCTAAAGAGAACACATTCTCCTTACTACACACATGATAACCAATCCTAGAAGGGAACCACTTACTCTAGATAATGTTTGACCATGTCATTCTTAATTGACGGGTTCATGACGATGTCACTAAACATACAGGATATGGTGATAACTCAAAATTTTGGGCTCTTATTTACTTAAACTAGAAGGTGTCATAGAGTGCAAATTTTAAGTTCATTCTACGGTTTCAATTTCTTCTATGCTAAGAAAGATCATGCGAGAAGGGTAGATATGCACTAGTTTTAAACTAAGGTTTCATGTTGTGGTTAGATTTCTTTATTACATTTTCAAGGTAAAGAATACAACACACCAATTATTTATTGCACATTGGAAATGCACTACAAGATATTAAATTCAAATTCATTTTATCTATATATAAAACCTTTAACTATATGTAAATTTGAATTAAAATTACACCTATGATTAAATGCACATTTCCCAAGGCATCCCTAAAACTAGCATCTCATACATATTACCAAATTTCAAATATAATTTTTTTTTTAACATGGCAATATATTATACATACATACATTTTACAATGACATATATAGATTACAATAATAAGCAATGAATTACACCACGCCTTTTTGTCATCTTACTTCCATCCTGCAAAACCATGTGAGCATGAAATCAACGATAAATCACTGGCATGACATCCACCTAGATCTAGCATAATTAACATTTTTGGTTTCCATTTACATAATAATAATAATTTTCATTTGAAAGGAGAGGGTTAGAGACACATATTTATTTCATTTCATTTCACTTCATTTCTTAACCAAGGAGAGAGAAAGAGGTTAGGAAGAGAAAAAACACTATTTTTCCAAAAGTTCAATTTCACACAACAAGTCACATGATAGAGTTTCAAACAATTATTTACAAGTGTCAAAAATTTTCCATGGTGGTTTGGTAACCTGACGGGGTCCTACAACTTTTTTATGTTTTCCTGCTAGTTGCAAAAACGTTCAATTTAGGCTCGAGAGGCTAAGAAAGTGTGTTACAAAACTATCTTTCGATAAGAAAGTTCACGATGGGTGAATTATTACATGTCCAACTATATACCAAGAGTTCATAGGAACTGGTAGAATTCACAACTGGTGAATGGTTTGCAGTTGGCAGTTGGGTTTCCAGAGTCACCGGTCGTAATCGGTCTAATTGTAATAGCAACTAGTTTTAGCTTGAGGGCTAAGAAAACCTCAACTAAAACTACCCTTCGATAGATGAATGTGCAATGGAAAATTTCCTACATGTTCTCCTATATATGGAGAATTTCCTGGAATTGGCGGGCGAGAAGCGTCAAACGGGTTGCAAACAACGATGAGTTTTCTAGAGCCACCGGTCGTAGTTGAGCTAATTTGACCTAGTCAAATAGTGACTGAGGCCTACAAAATGCCTTTGCCAAACTATCTAGAAGAGTTTTTTTCCCCAAAATGAAGGTTACAAGAAAGTTTCTAGTAATAATACTAGATGTTCGTGAAGGTGGATAGGCATTTCATTGCTTTGGGTTGAATGGTGGTTCAAAACGAAAGTCTAATTTTCAGTTTTGTTAGCCTCATAAAGGTGTGAAACGAGCAACAAGGATCCTATAGAAGCAACAAGAGAAAAAAATGGTCAAATGAGGTGAGCTAATGCTTGACATGGCTCTCTTCAAAACAAGGAACACATATGATGTTTGACATCTCTTTTACGAGGCTCAAAGTATTGTTTTAAAAGTCTCTGGTAATTATATTTTTCTAACTTTGCAAGGTATTAAAATGGTTGTTTTATTTGATGACATCATCTAAGTCTCGATACATTTCTGAGCATGATTTGGGTACTCTAGTATCATCATATAAGGTTATGGTAGTGACCACAATTAATGGTTAAAATTGTAAATCAGTTTCATAAATCACAAGGTGGAGTTTTATTTCTTTACACTATTTAAATTTGGTTACATATCCATTTGTAATATTATCTAGTGGTTTAATGTTTCTATTATATTGCAAATGAAGAACCAAATTATGAAAATTATGAAATAAAAAGGTAAGGAGACCATGCATGGATAGAAACGAGTTGGTCTTAGATGCTCTCACCCTTCCGATCAACTGCTCCACAAAAATTTAAAGTTGCTACCCCCACATGATTGTCCTTCCTTGAGTCATTACATAGAATTGATCACATGATTTGCATAAGGGTCCCAATGGAATTTTTAGAAGACATTTCTCTACATTTCTGATAGTCAACGCAAATGAAGTATTGTCAAACCACATCCACTAATGTCATGCATCTATAAAAGTTGAGCTAATAATAAATGTATCCACCACATGGCTGCCCAATAAAGATTCATACCCACAAAATTTGGTATTTTCTTGAAATCTAATTTCAATGGCAGCCACTTTACCAAACCCCAAAAATAGATCCACGAAACTCAGACTCAAGAAACAAACCATTGTGTTATGAGGTAGAGATCGACTAAAACACCCACCAAGCAACAACTGGTCGTAACCCAAATAAGCGATCGATTTCAAATCCCTCAAAACGGTGGTTGAATAGTGAACCAAGCTTCAGGGATTCTTTCAAGGAAAATAATATAAAATGAAGACGACACGAAGAGTACATAGCTAGTTTAATTAAAACTACGGCCATGGGTTAAGAGAGACACAAATACCCAAAACCCATGTCCGGTATTCAAACCCCATATGATTTCCATGCATTGAGATATTAAGTTGAAGTCAAATCCATCCATCATTTTCTCTATGAAGCTCAACCCAAGTAAACAGATCTACAGAAGGACCCTTAAATCGATCCATTCAAAGGAGGGATAGGTATAGTGAGGGGGACTAGTGAAATAAACCTCGTAGCCATACAAGACAAACCAAACAATGATACATCATGTCAAGGTAAGATGAACCAACGAGCGCATAGCTCCAGAAAACAACAAATCCCTCTAAGCATAACTCCAAACCATGAATATACATAGCAAAATCAAAGAAAATAGCTCATAGTTTCTTAAACAAATGGCGGCCACAATAAAAGCACATCCTTAGCAAACGTTAAACAGAACACTTTTTTTTCACATGTACATACACATCTACAGGAGAATTTGTAACTACAACATCTGAAAAAATTACTCTATCCTTTATGCTTTCATTGATATCCATACCCTGTATTCTCAAGAACATGGTTTCACATGGCATGATATTCTACTCTTTCATCGCTCAGAGGTGCTTAAATGGTATTTTCTACACACAACTTTTCATTAGAAAAAACTTATTGAAATGTATGTCAAGTGCAAAATTTGGTAGATGTCCATCAAGAGTTTGGCCAAGTGAAATAACGAGACAATTTCTAAGGAAATAAAATTATTGCAGCATATAGAAGACATGATTATCCTCATGAGATAGTCGTAATGTTTCACCATATGAAACAAACAAAACATTAGCAGCAATAGTTTCCTTCCTTCTCAGATGTATTGAATCCTCTTCGGATGTGGATAAAAATTTGGACCAATCAAATTTGTGTATAGTAAAACAAGAAGATATTATGTAAGTTTTATTTTTATGTGTAGGACTGATAAAACACATGATGGTACTGATTTTAGGAGGCTATTCTGAGAGATCCGTTCACCATAGTTCCTTGTAACATTCGGAGTTACTTATTTATTTTATTTAAAATTTGAGAGACTCAAACTATGATCTTGCTGAAACTATCCAATCACTGCTAACTTTACCATGTTACTTGGGCTTCACGTGATTAACTTCTTTGGATTTGAAATAAAGTGTTTGTTTTATTATGCGGGTAGAGTGTGAGTTTGAAACTACATTTAAGACATGTCTCTCTCCATGGTCACTCATGAATCTTTGCTCTTTGAAACTCTAAGCCAGGTAGAAAATTTACCAATAAATCACATGACGAACAATCAGATTTGCTCAATTTTTGATGATTTTTCACCTATTTTATGTTCTCCTATAATTATTTGATTAAAATTAAAAAAGACAGCTACAAAGTGCAACATGAAAACATTGTGGTTAGGTATTGAACTTGGAACCTATTATATTTTCTCCATTTTTTAATCTTAACATAAATAAATAATGAAAATGGGAACTTGATGATATAATGGAGCATTAATAATAGATATTATTTGGGTACATACAATTTGAGCTATGGAATAGGTTTAGTACATACAAGTATTTAATCCTGAATCCCACTTTTTGTTTCCAAGTCTTTTTTTCCAACACCGTAAAAAAATAGCAAAGGCCATTTTTGGTACATTTTATCACAATTTCATTTTTCTTTTCACTATGTATGGGGTTGGGGAAATTGTTAGTACCCTAGAACTAATGTACTATTTAATGGTGTTGACTAAGTGACCCATCAACATGGCTTAAAAAGGATGCAGTACAAAGTCATTCATAAGTTCCATAGTATTTTTTTAAGAAGTGGGCTCACCTAACATGTTATTCAATACTAATTTCGTCATATCTTATTTACACCCAAAAGATTCTCTCCTTATTTTTATTCTCGATATGAAGAATATTTTAATCAGATCTTCCTAGATATATGTTATAATATCTTCCCAAATTTATCACTTGTCAAAAAATCAAAAATATAAAACTAAGCCAAACCATCAAAGTTAGAATATTGAAAAATGTCATGATTCTACCTCCATTGGAAATAACTATTGTAAACCATGTCGAGGCCATCTATCTAGCCACATGTAAATAATTTTGTTTTTATTAGTACGAGTCCCTTTGGCTACCGTGAAACAAGCAATCCTTGACATTGATACTTATTCTACATTTAATTTTTTATCTTTGTCATCACATTCATGTTCGTAACACGTGGAATTATTTTATTTGATGTTATGTGATTATCTTAAGAATAACTTTATTATTAACATTCTAAAATAACAATGGTTAAATCTAGATCCCAATGGTTTTCTAGAGGTTAAATCTAGAAAAAGAAAAGATTGAAGGGGTTTGAGAAGATCCTAGATTCATTGTATAATGAGAAGAAAAAGAAAATTGATAACTGGGGAGCTTCAACATCCAGAACTACAAGATCTTCTACTAGAAGAGTAGTGGATTTTGGAAGCAGCTCTAAAAGAGGTAGACCTTCTAAGAAGACTCTAAGAACCAAAAAAATAAGAAGATATTGCAGATGGTACTCAAAGCCAATTGAGACATCAGGAAATTGCATCACCTATATCTTTTAGATGAAGATCATCTCTGGAACATTCGGGGTTTGAATGGAAATTCTAAACAAAGAATAATCAAAGAGTTAAGAGTTTCTAGTAGACCTGGCATTCTGCTTCTGCAGGAAACAAAGATGAATTCTAAGGTACTTGCTAATTGTAAAAGCAATTTTTGGGAAAATTTAGACATGGCTGCGGTGGACTCTCAGGGAGCTTCAGGTGGCATGGCAACTTTTTGGGATAAGAAGCATTTCACTGGTATGATTCTCTCTAAAACTAGTAATCATCTTGCGTTGTTAAATTCCATGCTATTGAAAATAATAATACTTGGATCCTCTCCAATATCTACGCGCCCAATACGGTTAGTGGAAGAAGGAAGCTTTGGAGAGATCTAAAGGTTTTTAGAATTCAACATAGTGATGACAGCTGGCTCATTATGGGGGACTTCAATTCCCTATTAAATCCAGGAGAAAAACAAGGGGGAAACTCTTGTTTCTCTACTGGTATGGATGATTTTGCTGATTTCGTGGCTGAACTAAATCTCATGGATGTGGACCTTCATGGCAATCAATATACCTGGACAAACCAGAGGTTGGGAAGGGATATGATTCAAGTCAGACTGGATAGAGCTCTTATCTCTACAAGTTGGATTCTTCACCAAGACTTTCATCTCACATCTTTTCCCAGAATTAGATCTGATCACAATCCGATAGTTTTAAATTTTGTTAACTGGGTTAAGCCCACTAGAAGCTCCTTTAAATTTGAAAAGATGTGGATGGAGCATGATGACATCTTTGATAGGATCAAGGATTGGTGGATTTGGGGGAGGAGGAACTGCTCAATATAGGCTTATTCAAAAGCTTAAAAATGTCAAAAAATAGGTTAAAATTTGGAATAAAGAAGTCTTTGGGAATGTTTTTGTGAAAAAAAGGAACTAAAACAGAGACTCCAAGATCTAGAAAACAAAATAAACTTATAGGGGATATCTGGGGAGGATCATTTAGTGGAAAAAAATATCCTTTCAGAGTTACACACGGTTTGTAGCAGGGAAGAATCCCTATGGAGACTTAAATCTAGGGCTATATGGTTGAAAGAGGGTGACAAAAATATGAAATTATTCCATATGACCACATTGAAGCATAGAGCCTATAATAGGATTATGGAAGTCTCTAAAGGAAACAAAAACATCATAAAAGATCCGCAGATCATCAAGGAAGAAGCTCTTAGATTCTATGAAAAATTTCTCAATGAGAAGAGTGCTACTAATGATATGGCTGACTCTTTTATGTTAGAAGCTATCCCGCATGATAAAATAGAGGAGCAGAGATTTAAAGATATTACCAAAGCATGTTGCTTTGGAGGAGCTTCAGAAAGCTGTTTTTGCTCTTGAAGGAGATAAGGCTCGGGATTTGATGGCTTCTCTGTCAAATTTTTCCAAAATATTTGGGAAATTTTCTCAGACAATCTCCTAAGGGCTGTAAATGAATTTATTAGAACTATATATTTATTGAAAGAGCTTAATAATACCCACATCATGCTAGCTCCAAAAAAATGGATGCTAAAGATTTCAAAGATTTCAAACCCATTAGCTTGGTTAATGTTGTCTATAGAATTTTTACTAAGATTATTGCCACGCATGCAATTCATTTTGAATGATTTAATCTCAAAACAACAAAGTGGGTTCATCAGAGGTAGGATAATTCAAGATGGTGTGATCATGGTGCATGAGATTATTCACTCTATGGATAATAATAAAAAGGAAAGCATGGTCCTTAAACTTGACATGAATAAAGCCTTTGATAAAGTCTCCTGGTCTTTTCTTGACAAAGTTTTGACCAAATTCAGATTTCTTGACAAATTCAAAAGAGTTATCAAGGCCTGCATTTCAAATTATAGATTATCTATGGTGGTTAATGGTGAACCACTGGGATACTTCACCAGCAGTAGGGGACTAAGACATGGGGATCTTATATCCCCTCTTCTCTTTATTATTATGGCGGATAGCCTCAAGAACAATTACCAAAGCTATTAAAGATGGTCTTCTAAAAGGCACTAAACCTACCTCTATGAATCAAACAACTTCTCATCAGCAATTTGCAGATGACACTATCCTGCTTTTAGTGGCATCTATACTGGAAGCTAAGGTGATCAAGTCCATTCTGAAATTTTATGAGGCTACTTCTGGGCAAGAGATCAACTTTGACAAAAGCTCTATTTTATTTTCAATACTCCTTTGGAAAGACAAAATAGAATTGCTAAAGTATTGGGTTGCAAAATCAATTTACTTCCCACTACTTATTTGGGGTTCCCCTTGGTACTAAAAAAGTCTCAAACAAATTAGGAATGACTTATTGGAAATATTCCAAAAGAAATTGGCCGGATGGAAAGGATCCATTCTTTCCAGTGTTGGTAAATGTCTGCTTATCAAAAGCACTCTTCAAAATTTTCCTATCTACATTATGTCTCTATACAACATTCCTTTTGCCTTCAGAGAAAAAATTGAAAGGATTCAGAAACACTTTTTATGGTAGGGAATGGAGGAAAAATTCAAATATCACCTGGTTTCTTGGGATCAAGTGTGCACTCCTAAAAGGATTGGGGGCTTGGGCATAAAAGATATTAGAAAAATGAATATGGCCTTAATTGCAAAAATGGGTTGGAGAATGCTATCGGAGGAACAACCATGGATTGAACTCATCAAGGCTAAATATCTTGAGCAACAAACAACTTCCTCCTTCCTCCATGTAGAACAACTTCCCCATGGCTCCATTTTCTATGGAACAACTTGATTCTTACCAGGAATTTTATCAAGCAAGGGTGTAGATGGAAAGTGGGAAATGGCAGAGACATCAGTTTTGGGGTGATAATTGGTCTAATCTTAGCCTCAATGATAGATTTGGTGCAGCTAAGGAGAGTCTTGAATAGAAATATGGTACTAAGGTCATTGATTACATGGAAATTGATGGAAATAAAAAGAGATGGAAACAACTCTCAGTGGATGGATTTGATTTGAACTCTGTGTTGTCCTCTCTTCAGGAGAAACTGGACCTCATCCCCTTGAATCAGGTGGAAGTCAAAGATGAAATTATATGGCACAAATCTAGAGATGGGGACTATACGGTTAAATCTGGATATAATTCTTACTTTGAGAATACCCAGAGTGAATTTAATTGGAGCAAAATTTGGATGACTGAGTTAACCCCTAAAATCAACTTTTTCTTTTGGCTTGTGCTCAGAGGAAGAATTATTACTAATGATAACCTGATAAAGAAAGGGTTCATAATGCCTAATAGGTGCCACCTATGCAAAAAGAATTATGAAGATATTAAGCACCTTTTTATCCACTGTGATTATGCTACCATGATTTGGAGCTATGCCTTTTCCAAGTTCAATGTTCTCTGGATGGTGCCTAAGGACTTCATCCAATTTTGGACCCAATGGAATCCTCCTTTTAAGCATTGTGTTGTGAGAAGACTTTGGAAACTGGTCATGCCCCATATTATCTAGAGAATATGGAAAGATAGGAATGATATCATTTTCAGAAATAACAAACAACATTGCAAGCTCAGCTTTGTTAAGATTGGGCATGTTGTTAAAGATAATATTGGGAGATTCAAACCTCCCAAAAATAAGAAGTATCCTATTGATGAAGAGTACATTCTTTCCAATTGGAAGATTGGAACTGCTAGTTTGCAGATTAGGAATACCTCAAACATTGATAGGTCTTTGATTCATTGGATTCCTCCTGAGAGAAATTGGCATAAACTCAACTTTGATGGTGCCTCCAAGGGTAATCCTAGTTTTTCTACTAGGGGAGGTGTTATTAGGGATCATAAAGGTTGTTTAGTTGTTGCTTATGCTGGTAAAATGGGGATTCAGACGAATCATTATGTTGAAGCCCTAGCTGCTCTATGGGGGCTAAGGATTGCCAAAGATTATGATATACAAAACTTAATTTTGGAAGGGGATTCTCTTAACATCATCAACCATCTAAATCAAACTTCTCCTCCTAGCTGGACTATCAAGGACTTTATTTTGGAAGCTAGAAATATTTGTCAAAATTTCAAGAATATCATCATTAGACATACCTATAGGGAGGGGAATAAGGTTGTAGACACATTGGCTAATATGGGCATCAATAATAATCTTATCATATGGGATAATGAAAATTACATCCCTAAGGAGGTTCAAACTAGCATTAATGTGGATAATTATGGGATTACATACGTGGAGTAATAATAATAATGACATGGAGTGGGCCTTAACGGAGGTGAAAGTTCACACATGTGTGAATTATCCTCCTTATTATGGCCACATTAAAGCCATTGAACCTCACACAGGTGGGAGGAATTTCAAAAATGGGACAGACATAAGGAAGAAATAGACTCTTACGAGGGTTTTGAGCAAAAAATTCACTAGGATTAGCAAGAAGAAGAAGAAAATGGGAGGGCTTTGTGTCAATTGGAGCCATGTTGTGATCCATCCTGGAAGAATAACAAGGTACTTTGGAACCTCTTGCACAAGGGAGGCATCTCCAATTTCATTGATCACATACGGAGGTCATGATCGAACATTTGGTTCATTTCTTTATGGATTGGAAGGATAAAAGGGTAAAATATGGTGGCCACCATGTTACTATCAATGAAGAGCTTATTGCTGAGGCTACATGCCTAGAACTGGAGGGCTATTATTTTTTCAGTAAAAGGATTAACAAGGTCGCCGAGGCCAAGAAATTATTCGATGAGGGCAAGAAGCTTGATTTTGTTGCTGCGGGCATAAGGGTAAGTTCTATTCCCAAGCCGTATGATGAAGTGATGAATATGATGGTTAGATATATTTCTTTGGAAGGGCATTATAAAACGGTCCTTGTTAAACACCTTATCTTTTAAAACCATTTTAGAAGGAATTTTTGGTCTACTTCCCGCACTACCTTCTCAATTCCCTTCAGCGATCTATTCTGGACTTTCAAAAGCACTCTGTGCTATTCCTTTGCATCAGGGCCTTATCTTCCTGTTGCACAAGCTTTGTGTTTCCAAGTTCCCTGGCTTCCCGATTGCTCCAGTGATCTGCATGCTACCACCTCCTCTGCTCCCACTCCCATTCTTGACACCCCTTCCAAATCCAAAACCAAGAACCCCAAGCTTTCAAAAACGGACACCCCTCACACTGCCTGGATTCTCAAAAGCACCAAAGAGTTGGAGGTTGCTCAAAACTTGTTGCATATCAACAATGCTGGTATTGATATGGCCCTGCATCAGGAGGGGAATCATGTTCCTCATAGATTGGAGTCTTTAGAGAAAGAGATGAAGCATCTGAAGAAGGACCTTCAGCGTATGGAAAAGCAAAAAGGAAAAGAAAAATTGATGAAGATAATGACAATGGCAAGGATCAGATTGTTGATATTAATAAAAATCTAAACTCTCTAGACAATATATTGGGAGAGCTAAAGATAGACATGATCACAACATGGGTATCTTTAAATCCATAAGTGAATTTTTAGAGAAGTAAATTCATAGCATTTCCATGCTCAAGTGGGATCCCTACAACTATTTGGGGGAATGATAAAGAGAGGAGTCTGACCATCTTACAATTGAATGCTTTGGACCCAACGCACATCACCACATTGGTGTTGTTCACCTCTTTGCAAATGATCCAGTCCAGATTGAAAGAGCATCCAAGAAGTAAACTCACTTGGGCTGGCGGGAGTCATTTTAGATGTTGATATTTTGTGGTCTTTTTGTTGTGACTTTGCTACTTTTTTATTGTTCTGTTGTAGTCTTTGTCCTTTTTGTTTCTTGTTTGTAACTATCTCTTGGTTACTTATGGAAATAGTGTTCTATCTGGATTTTGATCCTTTTTGTTGCATCTACATAGTTATATCAGGCTATTGAGCCCTTTTTGTAACAGGGTATAGTCCCTTTAAAACTATTTACCAATAATAAAAAAATTCTAAAATAACACAAATATTGTGTTGGTCAAGCTTAAACATCACCTCTAGTCCCCAAAATATTGCAATGAATGGACCTACAATAGTGTATCATTGTTAATCTTGACCTACACATTCAAAATCCTTAGAGGAAAATAAAAATTAAATATTTTGGCTTTGGGTATTTCTTTTTAGTTAATAAAATGATGATTTATGATGTCCTAAGCTTAGTCTACAAATGATTTCATGCCGAGAAAATATGTTCAACTCCAATGTCAAAAACAAAATAGTGAACACAAATGAAAAAACATGGTGTATTAAGAATAAATGTCGACACATGTTTTAAGTGTCGCATAAAAATTTCCTTTAC
Organism: Taxus wallichiana var. yunnanensis; assembly: GCA_018340775.1. NCBI lineage: Eukaryota > Viridiplantae > Streptophyta > Pinopsida > Cupressales > Taxaceae > Taxus > Taxus wallichiana. The sequence continues at coordinate 1,026,237,240 of CM031239.1, forward strand.
GTTCTACATATTGAGAAAAAATTATTAGAACTTGAAACCTATCCTAATTAAGATGTTTCTTTGTTGAGATAAGATTGTAAAAAAGTGCTCAAAATGAAAAGGCTTCTTAAAAAAGTTGAACCTAAGATTTTCCTACACACATTAGGGTATCCTTATCATATTTTCATGTGAAAATGCTGGTGGTAGGTGGTGCAATGTGGAAAAGGGTAAAGATGGGTTTTTCCTTTAACATGAAAGTTGCTAATAAGGACCATTTCATAGTATGATTAGTTATATCTTGCTTTTTGGTGGTTGGGTTCTTTCTTATGCTTTTAGTGGAAATGTATGTGAGTGATTCACAGGAGCTACTCGACCCATAGCTCTCCTTTTTGTAGGAGAAACTACTCAAGGGGCCTAGGCATCCACAACTCCAATGACAATACTAATTTATTTTTTCAACACTCTGGTATCTCTTAACTAAGAGAATCATTTAGATGATAAAAATGAACTTGAGGGCATGGTGTGAAAGGGAATTTTTTTATGAAATCAGATCTCTGCAAGCATCATATCTAGAGGTAGTGGTGAAGGAGACTCTGAAAATCCTTTAATAATAGAGAGGATTTGGATGCCAATGTCATCAATGTCCTTCAATAGCTTGTAAATATCTCATAGTTGGAATTGGGTACAACATTTCCTTTTTTATTTATTTTTGGTATCCAAGGGTATCAGGAACCAACCTAGGGCCACCGACATGTCTAACGAAGCTTGGCCATGACATGCATAGGTCCCAGGATGGACCCACTAATCCCTAGAGGGAGGTGACAAGGTCTGTACCAGCCAACATCCGAGGGTACATCGAGGTAGAGAGAATCAACCTCGGGACCTACATGGGACGAACCCAAAGCCCTTAACTAGCTACACTACCATTGCGGGATGGGTACAAATTTAATGTGTTTCCTCCTCTACTACGCTTGTGCAATATGTATGGTCAGTTATACTTTCCAATGGGAATGTTAGTGAGCCCACTTGCAACTTCATATGGATTTGGTTGAGGTCCTCTTGTTGTCTTATGAGATAGAATTCCTTTGTTGCGTGCATCATTGTTAGTAAAGAGAATTGTCATCAATATCCCTATGATTCTTATGTCAGCCTCCACATCGAAATAGTCAAAATGGTGGAGTTGAGGCTCATGAGCTTGTGCTTTTACATATCTTTTAGGTAGGATAGAGAAGACGCTATAATTATTCCTTACATTTCACCACCATCGATATTAAGATTGCATAATTTTCCCCTCCCATTGGGACGAGACTTCTTTGACATCGTATTTTCAACAACGAGCTTCTATAATAATACATACCTTCTCTATTCAAATCCATGAAGTAATTTAATTATTTGTTCTATTTTAAGAGGAAGCAACAAAAACACTTTGTGAATTCTAGATCAAGCAAATTTCCATCAACACTTTCAATAAAGTTTTCTATAGATTGACATCTACAAGCTTCCTTATTTGTAGGGGTGGTGAAGTAGATGTTGCGATTGCATCCATTTAGCACCAACATGTCATGATCCCACCTCTCCATCAAGGATGTAACATTTTGTCAATGGAATTTTCTTGGCCTCTCCACCTTTTGCTTTTACTTGTTGCATCATTATACACAAGTTTTCCCTTCAAATATTTTGACAATGTTTACAATTTAATTTTATAAGTAGTGTTATAATATTTTGGATTTTGTAATAGAAATATCCTATTTTTGTTTGATTGTGTTAAAATTTAATGCACCCTATGTTCTAATGTATAGTGCATACATTTTATTAATAATATTTAAAATTATTGAATATACATTAAAATTTGATGATCGATAACAGTCACATGGATGTACATAATATATCAAATGGTTGATTTCTAACAAGTGGTAGGTTTGACACCTTCTTCATTAGGGTGGATCATATCAAGCACAAATTCCCATCACAACAAGGTCTCATGTAGGTGAGACCTTACTTTCTCCTTCATTGGTGCTCTAAGTGTCAAGGTATCGTTGGGGTGAGAACTAGAACAACTATTTTATTTTCATGACCATAAACAAGGTCCCATGGGAGTGACAACTCCTCTTCCACCTCCTTCCTTCCTCTCTTTACTTCTCACATAAGACAGTACTTGTACACACCAAACTAACCTCATATGAGATCTCTCTTTGACGAGATGTCCATGTTACTTATCCTCTACTTCTGGTCTCCAGACCTCACAAAAAGCAATATCTCCCACCATGCCCACCTTAATTCCCTATGAGAAGGTGCTTCCAAACATGAAAACTAAACCTACAAATGATTATAATGGTTTGATGTCAATGGTTCTTTATCTTGTATTGAATTTTTGGGCAACAATGAAAATAGAAAACCAAAACCTATGGTTTACTAAAGTGTTTTCTTCTAATTCACCTTATTTTATGATAATCATATCATATCATGTTTATCTTTCGAATGCATGCTCTTTACCACCCTATGCTCTTCCAATCCTTGTTATAAGGATATGTGAAACTATTGACATTAAAGATAAAAACGACACGAGTCTTACATTTGCTGATGTCTCAAGAGTCCAAATCCATGACAACCTATGTATATCACTTATTTAGAGTCATTCAAAAAGTAGTCCAAAATGTATTGTGGAGTCTCCTTCCATCTTGTGAAAAATAGGAGCAATCATCTCCTTCCTCTGCACCCTTTTGTGCTTCCTTAAATATTTATGTCTCCAAGTTGCTTCTTCCACCTACCCTCACATAATAAAACTATCTCTTGTTTATATTAATCGATAATAGTTTATTTCTTCGGATTCAATAATTGATCTTCCCTCCTTTTCAAAATAATGTTACATTGCACTCCCATTTACATCTGCACTCTACCACACTAAAGGGCGCATTTCCATCAAACACAAGATTTCATATCCTCCAAGTCATGATAAATAATTAATTATTGTGTGTGTATCGACGTTTCCATTACACCCCTTCGGTGTGATTGCTAGTTAAAATATGTTTTATTTTTCTCCTCATTAAGCATTGACTTGAGAATTTCGTTGATTATAGGTCTACTAACGAGACTCTAGAGATGGATCTCTAGCCAATGGATAATGCACCACCACCTAATCCACCATAGCATGCCTATTTTATAAAAAAATTTTCTAATTTTTTTGTGGGTTGTTTAAAAAATATCTTGTATTTTAATTCTTCACTTTGAAGTGAGAAATTTGAGAAGGAAGGATTTTTTTTTTTAATTATTATTTTATGAAATATTAATTTATTTATTAAATTACTTTCTAAATTAGAATGAATGTGGAGGGGAGAGAGCAATGAGTGGGATTATTTAATAAAATTTTAAATAGATTTCAAGTTCTATTAAAGAAGGGGAGGAAATGTGTAGTCTCCTTTACTTATTTATTTTTATTGTAAAATTAGAAGGGAACCTATTTTTAAATGTTTTAATTTTATATATATATATATTTTAAATATATTTATATATATATATATATATATATATATATATATATATATATATAATTAAGTTAATGATTTCAAAATTGAATAAATTTTAAAAAAGTTTATATCACTAAGGATTACAAAGAATATTGTTAGAATATACTAATCGTACATATAAAAAATAGACAAGCTTGAAAACATGAAAATATAGTTTTTGAGATATAGTCACATTAGGACATTTGGCTTTAAAGAGAGATATGGAAAGCTCCACCTAGAAAATATGAAAAGAATTGGTTTTTCTAGTTATGTTGGTAAAGATATGATCAAAAACAATTTTATACTATATGAACTTGTCCTCTCATATATAACCATTGATTTACTTTTAGATTTGTAAATTTCCATGGGAAATAATTAGTATTGAGTAAGTTCTATTGTATTTTTTCCAATGGCTAAACAATGAGGTTAACTTACACCGGGAAATTTAATATTTAGGTATGTACCTCATATGGTTAGGGTCATGTTATGATTTATCATAGGGATAAAGTATTTTCTTGAGGGAGAAACACCAACTTAAAATCATAAAATGATTTTTTTGGAGAGAGGTCTGGAAAATTTGACCCATTGAGATTAATAATAAAAACTTAGTGTACCTATGAGAGGCCTGATTATATAACTACGTGGTTTGTCCAAAGATGCTCACTTTGTGGAGTCAAAACCAATCTAGAAGGGAAGTCGATTATAATGCAATCTCTTTAAGAATGACACACAAGAGTTCATCATGCATTCAAGCATTTGTGCATAGCAATGTAGACTACAAAAATCAATACAATGAAGATCGCATGGAATGGATTTATGCATGTAAGAAATTCAATTTTAATACAATGTAGAACATCTTGGTATGATATATGCGTAGGTACAACCTAGATCATGAAACCAAGTTTGTAATTTTGACTCTCAATGGATCAACACTCTTTTGAAATAATATCTCTTAAATCCGTAGCTATTTCGGATAGAATGAGTATGCACAATACACAATAATACTGGAGGAACCAAATTACAAATGGTCGAGTTGTCTTGATCTTATTACAACATATAATGATATAGAATATACATACAAGGATGAAAAAATTGTAACTTGTTAGATATGTGGTCAAACACGAATTTTGAGTAGTTGAGCTTGTCCCCTACCCCACTATCTATATTTTTGTAATCATGGGTGATAAAAAATGACGTAAGGACATGAAGAAGGTCAAGAACAAGACACCAGAGAAATTAGAAGAGATGAGAATAAATAAAGTGAAGCGGATGCAAAACTTCATGGAGGGAAAGGTACATCTACTATATCAAATGTACCTAATGTTTTAGAAAATGAGGATGAAATACATAATGAAAATGAGGAGAATAATAACTTTGCAATGAACATTGATAATGTATTGAATGATAATGTTGGTATGGATAAATAAATTTTATGAATCCAAATGAATCGAGAATCCAAATGTTAATCTTGAAATTTGCATGGAAACACTGAATGAAGAAAGTAACCTTGCTAATGAATCTTTACCTCTAAGAACACCTCCTTCCATTTTGCATAGAAAACCCATTCACTTAATTGAAATTGATGAAAACATTATAAAACCAATGCCTAACAAAATGTCTGAAAGAAATGTGAGAAGAAAAGCTATGGGAATTTGGGATAATTACTTTGAGAATTTAAATGATACACAAAGATGTCAATTATTTGTTATGTTGATGAAATTAATTAAGATGAGACCTATAATGAAGACCCTAGGGTTAAGAACATCTAATGTTGATGATTGAAATGCGTTAATTGTTGAAAATATACATAAAGCATACCAAACTGTAGGTGTCAATAGATGCACCAAAGATAGTAATGCTACACGACATGCACTTTGTTGGGAATTAGGACTATGGAATAGTGCTATGATTCAATAAAAAACAAATCATGCAAATATTGATCTATACAATTCCCCAAAATCTACAACAGTGGAAGTATAAACTAGAATAATCCAAATCAAAACAAAGTACACACACATAACACAACATGTACCATGGTTCACCCAATGCGGGCTATGTCCACCAAAGATATAGATCTCAATATATATAATAAATAAGAGTACAAACTGACTCTTCCATATAAGAGTACAATGCATCTCTCCAAGAGTATCTCCTCCTCTCCTCCAAATCTCTAAATGGATCTCCATGAGTGCACTACAACCGTGCCTCCAAACACCACCAAATCTCACATACCAGAACTACTACATCTCCCACTATGCAACCAAGCTCTCATGTGAATCTGCAAACAAGACCTCTCACAAGGGTCTACCAATGTGCAACCATATATGTGCACCAAGAAGTAAGTCTCTCCTCCATCTCACTGCATCAACTGTGCATACAAGAAGACTTCCTCTACAATATCTGGATACTATTTGTACCCACAAGCTCTCCTCCAAGCTATAATACTATATCTACAATGGACCAACAATATAACATGATCTCATGGATCTACAATACAAGATCTCAAGACAACTTGTGGATCTATAAGAAGAAAATCTATGATCTTTACATACTATGCAAGCCATTATAGTGAGATAATAACAATACAAAGGAAATACAAGTAGAAGACATTACATTCTTCTCACCATTTAGATGTACCTTTTATTTCCTTATGTCCATCTTCTCTCCATGAAATCTCTATCTTCATGTAACCATCTATTTCTTCTTCTTCTTTTTCTTCATCCTCTCAAATAAGGATTCCACATGCAATAATAATCAATTACATGAAATATCACTTCTAACCATAGCTTTCAAGATTATATAGCCATATAAAAACTTAGGGCACCTTAGCTATACATTTACAACCTTTAGATCACCTTTAAATCAAAGGTTGGATATAATCCCACGTCTAAAATAAAAACATAAACACACAGGTAACCGGTGTCGGTTCCTTGTTTCTTGAGTAATGTCGGTTCCCTCGACCGATGTCGGTTCCTCCTAGGTGATTGATTTTGGTTCTATGACCGATGCTGGTTATTGTGTAAAATAGTAAACCTCAAATGCATGCCTTTTTGAAGAAATTCATCTCAACAACCTAGCAATCTCCCACTTGGAGATAAATTGTTGAGCCTATACTGCACTGTATATCACCATCCTCTACATACCGTGAATACCATCTATTCTTTACATCAGAAATTATCTCAAATGAAATCAAGAATATTAAACCATCTTCTAAAACTAAGAAGATAAAAAAACCATGACTTACCATATACCTACACGAAGCTACTACTGATCCGTGATACACAAGCTATCCATACATCAAGCTCCCACTAAATCATAACACCAAGCCTCTCATGTAACCAAGCCACCATGACTAACACACATGCAAGAGCTCCCACTCAAACTGAAGTATTGAGCTTCAATCGCAACCATATCCATACCTATAAAACCAACCATGTTCTCCAACCATCTATCCATGTCTCCATGTAACCACCAATGCAACTAACCAAAGACAAGTCAAACTAGAATATGCATAAGAAAAATAATATCTTGGGAAAAGACAACCCAAAAATGAGTTCTACATGCATCCAAAGTGGGTAATTACTCCACAACACCTACATAACTCAAAGAATCCAACACTGCATTCTACAAATCCAACCCTACATAAACAACTTGCATGTCCAAGACAACCATCTATAGAAAACATATCTATCATGGAGTAACATAGTAACAAGAGGAAATTCAAACATCCCCTAATCATGCTCAAGGAATATAAACCATGCTCATAGGAATCCATGTGCAAAAAAAATATTTGCATCATCATAAATTCAAAAAATAGAATCTATCCACATGTACAAAACTCACCATGTACATCCATCTATATCTCTAGGCTCTCCAGAAGCTCTAAGTCTACCACTGACTAACTCCAAAGCCACTCATGAATCATGTGCTAATCAATGTCAACAACAACAACCCTGCTAACCATACTACTAATAATTAGTGCAAATACCAACAAAAATGTTATCAACATACTACACAACTATCCAAGATGAAAGAAAACAAGGGTAACATCAATAAACTGTAAATACACACTGTTGTCACACTTTTAACCTAACAAACCATGATGAACCAATCACCTATCAACCATAACAAACATATTTTCCTTCTTTCACCCTTCAAACTCTAAAAAATACTCTCTCTCAACCCATCTGAACAACCATCAACTTCCATCCCATAAGGATATCCAAGCACCAAAAATAAAACTAGAAGTGACGTCAACATGCACTAAACATCTAAGCGGGCCTCGCTTGTTAGTTCAATCCCTTCAAACTCTAAAAAATACTCTCTCTCAACCCACCTGAATAGAAAAGTTGATCTTTGTCACGGCGGGCCTGCTTGTTAGTTCGATCCCTTCGCCTTATGATGAGGTTACCCGTATGATGGTGTGTTTCATTTCTTTGGAAGGGAGGTTTGTCACTGTGCCAGCTAAGCATCTTGTCTTCCTCAACCACTTCCATAGGAATCACACGGTATGTTTCCCCCATTATCTACTTAACTCTCTTGAGCGCTCCATTTTGGAGTTTCAAAAGCATGCTCGTGCGGTTCCTTTGCACCAGGGGATAATTTTCTTGCTGCATAAATTGTGTCTTCTTCGATCTCCTGGTTTCCCTTCCTCCCGGCTCTGTTCCCCCTCTGCCCGGTTCAGCGGCCGCTAGCCCCATCTCTCCACATTTTGTCCCCGCCACTGCTATCTGTCACCCTCTACCGGCCTTCCGGCTCCATCTCCCATTCTCCCCACCTCTGCTCCCACCCCCTTCGCTTCCACTTCGGCCAGACCGGTTACCAGGTCCTCTAGAAGACTGAACCTTGATACCCCTGTTGTGGGGAAGGGTCCTCAAGAGATTGAAATTTCCCATAACCTCCTTCATATTAGCAGTGCTAGTTCTCAGGAAGCACATATGGAGAGCTCCACAAAAAGGCTGGAAGCCTTAGAAGTTGACATGAAGCTATTGAAGGAAGAGGTCAAAAACTTGGCAAAACAAAAAGGTAAGAGGAAGAAGGAGGAGGAGGTGGCTATGAATAATAGCCAGATTGAAGATATTTACAAGAAGATGAACTCCTTAGACTCCCATTTAGGGAAGGCCAAGACTCACCATGATTATAATATGGCCATTTTTAATGCAATTGAAGAGTTCATTGAGTAGCATGTCTGTAGTGTCTCCAATCTCAGCGGGGTTCGGAAACCCTTTGGGGCACTAATAAGGAAAGCAAAAGGACCATTGATCAGCTGGATGTTACTGAATCTGCCCACATGACAACTTTGGCTATGTTCAAATCTTGGCAGAATATCAAATCTAGCATCGAAAAAGCCGCCAAGAAGTAATTGTGGGTGCTTTTGCTGCACTTCTTTGTAATTATTGTTGTTTTTTTGCGTTGTCTTTTTGTTGCTTTTCTGCAGTGTTCGTACTATTTTTGTTTTGATGGGGGTAGCTGCTCTTTGGATACTTTGGGCTTCATTGTCCCATCTAGATTTTGATCCTTCTATGTCCTGGTTCTCATTTCTATTCTGGCTTCTAGGCCCTCTTTTGTTCTTAAGGGTATAGTCCCTTTCAAAAAACTATTTGCCAAAAATAAAAAAACATGCACTAAACATAAAATACCTGTAAAACCGTTACTATCCTCCAAAACAACTTGTGCCTCATGCCACTCGAATAGTAGCATCCTCCTCTCACTCCGTACATGTATATGTGTCCAACTTGCAATGCCAATAACCATGGCTTGCTCCCACTTAACGTGAACTCCCTTGCACTGCCTCTAACGATCAAGCTCAAAAGCTCCAATATATATATATATATATATAGAAATAAAATAGATGAAAGAAAATATAAAATTGATTCCCTTCTTATCAAAGAATAATTCTACATCATAGAATTTTTGTACTTCTTGTGAAGTAGGTTAAACCACCTTCTTTTCATCCATATGTACTCAACATCTCCTATTACCTACAATTGTGTCTAAACATGACTTTTCATTGAGGATCTCATCCTTAGACTAGATACCCTTTTCCTCAAGATTCCAACACATCCCGAAATAAAATTCAAACACACCAAATATCCATGGTGCATATTTTACTTGTGCACATAATCCAAACATAATACCAGTTGCTTCAAATGAAAGAAATAAAACATGAACCGAATAGAGATACCTGAATTTGACCCAAGTCTCATTGGAATCCCGAGCCAACTCTGTCCTCTTTCTTATTCAAACATTGAAGTGATATACTCCATTTTTTCCTATACACTCTGTGTAAGAAACTTGATCCTCCAAACTGGACACTAAAACCATCCATGCCCTCTTATGCTATAAAAACCTAGTACAAATTCACATCGTCACAGAGACTAACCACAATCGGTGGCGGTACCAGTTCTCTATGATTTACATCGTTCACCGAACAACTTCAAGTGTTTCTAGAATGATCACAATACTAAAAATTGGCATATTACACCAAGTGAGGTTCCTACTTAGACCAAATCAGATAATTTGTGTTGATCCGGTCATTTCAAGAAGCACCAAAATCTTGTACAAAAACTTATTAACAACAATACATGCAAATAAATTACACCAAGATGAAACACATCACCTTACCAGCACCAAAACACTCACCCACATCTTTAACCAAAGTACTTGCCTCTCTGATGGAAGCCTTGTCTTCATTTTGTGCTATTATATTTAGCCTCTCTAGCGAAGTCCAGTGCATCTAACTACACCAAGGATGCATAACTACTCCTCTATCTCATACTCATATCTTTATACTCTAGATCTATAATATGACCAACATGTCTATGCCTCTAAGAACCAGAGACACCTCAATAAACAATACACATTCACCGCATCTTCTCAATTTCTTCATATCTGTGATTTTCTATTTAAACAGGTTACCACAGTCACCGACACCGATTTCTCACTAATTGACCACAGTCACCCACTAACCAACCACGGTCACCTTTCCGACATTGGTTAAGGAAGTAATGACATTGGTATACCATATCGACGCCTTGATCGGTGTCTTTTTCTAGTAACCTTATATTTCCATCTCCCTCTTAAGTTTAAATATCTTTATGTGATTTACACATCAGGCAAAAAAACCCTTCTCTCATATACCATCAAGTAATACCACTAAAAAAACCATGAAGCAAACCCTTTCTCTAACAAAAAAACCATCACTCGATGCCGGTTGTTGGGAATTAAGACTACCGAATAGTGCTAAGATTCAATAACAAACAAAATCACGCAAATCTTGCTCTATACAATTCCCCAAAATCTACAACAAAGTGTAAGTATAAAAAGAATAATCCAAATCAAAACAAAGTACACACATATAACACAACATGTACCGTGGTTCACCCAATGCAAGCTACATCCACCAAAGATTGAGATCTCAATATATATAATAAACAAGAGTACAAAAACCAACTCTTCCATACAAGAGTGCAATTCATCTCTCCAAGAGTATCTCCTCCTCTCCTCCAAATATCTAAATGGAACTCCATGAGCGCACTAAAATTGTGCCTCCAAACACCACCAAATCTCACATACCAATAACTAATGCATCTCCCACTGTGTAACCAATCTCTCTTATGAATCTACAAACAAGACCTCTCACAAGGGTATACCAATGTACAACCATATATGTGCACCAAGAAGTAAGTCTTTCCTCCATCTCACTGCATCAACCTGTGCATACAAGGAGGTTTCCTTTACAATATCTGGATGCTATTTGTACCCACAAGCTCTCCTTGGAGCTATAATAGCATATCTACAATGGACCAAAAATATAACATGATCTCATGGATCTACAATACAAGATCTCACAACAACATGTGGATCTAAAAGAAGAAACTCTATGTGCTTTGCATACTATGCAAGCCATTACAATGAGATAATAACAATACAAAGGAAATACAAAGTAGAAGACATTACACTCTTCTCACCATTCAGATGTACCTATTATTTCCTTTTGTCTAGCTTCTCTCCATGAAAGCTCTGTCTTCATGTAACCATATTTTTCTTCTTCATCCTCTCAACCAAGGATTCCACATGCAATAATAATCAATTACATGCAATATCACTTCTAACCCTAGCTTTCAAGCTTATATAGCCATATACAAACTTAGGGCACCTTAGCTATACATTTACAACCTTTAGATCACCTTTAAATCAAAGGTTGGATCTAATCCCATGTCTAAAATAAAAACATAAACGCACGGAAATCGGTTTGGTGGGTAAGTGCACGAAGTTGGGGGGCCAAAAAGTGGACAAAAACCCAAAAATAGATGAAATGCGTACGCGTTTTATTTTTTTGGCTTGGTAATTACCGAACCTATAATGCGTACACATTATAAGGAAGGAAAAATGCATACACGTTTTAAAGAAGGCAAAATGCGTACGTGTTTTATAGAAGGCAAAATGCGTATGTGTTATGAAGATTATGGACCATGTTATGAATAGTATAAGATTTATTTTATTATTTCTTATAATTTAAATTTATTTTAGTAAATATAGGAAATTAAGGTCACTATGCACCTAATGGAAGTGGTCCCGTAGCTCCAATAGTTATAATCTAGAAGATAGTTTTTCAAAATCTAATTTGGTCAATACTTACTCATTTTCAGGATTTCAGAAAATGACCTAAAACTTTCAGGGCATATATATTATAGTCGGTCTTTGTTTTGGGAAAGCATATAGTTATTTTTAGGTTTTTTGACCTTCTAAAATGGATTTTGGCCATACCACTGCTTGAATTGGTACTAATTTTTAAATTTGGTCCATAATTCACTTTAGTGACCATGAATAAACTCTATGATGCTAGTCTACTTTTTACTAAAAAGAGATCCTCACTTTGTAGATAGAGGATTGTTCCCAGAATGGGATTCCTGTCCTATGGCCAAAATGAGGTTATTGTAATGTGTCTCCTCCTTAAGGTGTGATAACATTACTAGGTGTTGAATGAGTTGTTACGAATAGTACCAAGTGAATTTCATCAAGTGAACTCAGATAATTGCTCATTCTTAGAAACATGGTGCTCCATATAAAGATCATCCCCTTACCTTTCCTAGCTCTAAAAGCATCCTTTCATGGAATCAAATTCATGATTCTCATACATGTTTTTTCTCATATGTCTCTTATGGAGACAAATAATGCCTTAATACTTCACAAATAATGGTCCTTGATAGCTCGGTGACATGACTAGCTCATTTTAGCTTGTTTTGAAGGGTGTTTAATTAACTACATAATGGCCAAAATTCATTTTTAGGCCTTCAAAGGAAGTATTCTCTCATCAAAACTAAATGAGTCAATCGATCACCTTAAACACTATTCCCTACACACTGAAACACGATGAATGATCTTTTTAGGACTTTCCTTTGGGTGAGGGTTTATGATTTAGGGTTTAGGGCTCAGGGTTTAGGACTCAAGGTTTAGAGTTTAGGGTTTAAGGTTTAGTGTTTAAGGCTCATAGTTCAGATTTTAGGGTTTAGGGTTTAGGGCTCAGGGATTAGGGTTCATGGTTTAGGGTTTATGGTTTAGGGTTTTGAGTTTAGGGTTTATGGTTCAGGGTTAAGGGTTGAGGGTTTAGGGTTTAGGGCTCAAGGTTCAGGGTTTAGGGTCGGGGTTTAGGTTTAGGGTTTAGGGGTCAAGGTTGAGGGTTTAGGGTTTATGGCTCAAGGTTCAAGGTTTAGGGTTTAGGGATTAGGGTTGAGGGTTTAGGGTTTAGGGTTGAGAGTTGAGGGTTTAGGGTTTAGGGTTGAGGGTTTATGTTTGAGGGTTCAAGGTTTAGGGTTTTGGCTTAGGGCTTATGGCTTAGGGCCTAGGGTTCATGGCTTAGGGTTTAGGGTTTAGGGCTTAGGTTTAGGGTTTAGGGCTCAGGGTTTAGGTTTTAGGGTTTAGGGTTTAGGGTTTAGGGCTTAGAGTTTAGGGTTTAGGGCTTATGGTTTATGGTATAGGGTTTATGGTTTAGGGCTCAGGGTTTAAGGTTTAGGGTTTATGGTTTAGGGTTTAGGAGTTAGGGTTTAAGGTTTTAAAGTCTAGGGTTCATGGTTCGAGGTTTAGGGAAAAGGGTTCGGGGTTTAGGGTTTAAGGATGAAGGTTTAAGGTTTAGGGGTTAGGGTTTAGGGTTCAGGATTTAAGGCTCATGGATTAGGCTCACCCATTCAATCACAGTAATGTTTTATGTCTTACCCATTCTTATAAGTATTGACAAAGAGTATTCAACTAAAAAGGGTTCATCTACTTCGTAGGTAGAACATTCAAGGGAGTCATCACAATTTGATGCCTTTCATCTACTGATATTTTAAAGGAGGGAAATGCCCATTGCATGTGAACTATTTCACTCACTGTAATGTTTTGTGTCTTACCCATTCTTATTAGTATTGATAAAGAGTATTCAACTGAAAAAGGGTTCATCGACTTCGTAGGAACAAAATTCAAAGAGATTCATCAAAATTTGATGTCTTTCATCTGTTGATATTTTGAAGGAGGGAAATTCCCACCTCTCATAAACAAGGTAGTTATAAAAGTAAACTTAATGATGGTTCTAGGCACAAGACTAGGAAATATGGTCCTAAGATATTCAAAAAATGAACTCACTCATGAGACCTACTAGAAATATATGAGGTTTAGGGGTTAGAGCTTAGGGTTCTGGATTTAGTGTTTAGGGTTTACGGCTTAGGGCTCAGGGTTCAAGGTTTAGGGTTTAGGGTTTAGGTTCAAGTTTTAGTGTTCAGAGTTTAAGTTTTATTTTTTTATTTTAGGGTTTAGGGTTTATAATTTAGTTTTTTAGGTCTCGAGGTTAAGGGTTGAGGGTTAAGGGTTTAGGTCGCAGAGTTTAGGGTTTAGGGTTTAGTGTTTAGGGTTTAGGGTTTAGGGTTCAAGTTTTAGTGTTCAAAGTTTAAGGTTTATTATTTTTGTTTTAGGGTTTAGGGTTTATAATTTAGGTTTTAGGTCTCAAGGTTAAGGGTTGAGGGTTAAGGGTTTAGGTCTGACGAGTTTAGGGTTTAGGGTTTATGGTTTAGGGTTTAGGGCTAAAGGTTTAGGGTTTAGGATTTAGTGCTTAGGGTTTAGAGTTTAGGGTTTAGGGGTCAGGGTTTAGGGTTTATGATTTAGTTTTTAGGGTTTAGGGTTTAGGGTTTAGGGACCTTTAGGATTTAACATTTAGGGCTTAAGGTTTAGGGTTTACGGTTTAAGGCTCATGGTTTAGGGTTTAGGGGTTAGGGTGCATGGTTTAGGGTTTACGACTTAGGGTTTGGGGTTTAGAGTTATGGGTTTAAGGTTTAGGGGTTAGTTATGGGTTTAAGGTTTAGGGGTTAGAGCTCAGGGCTCTAGATTTAGGGTTTAGGGCTCAAGATTTAAGGTTTAGGGTTTAGGGATAAAGTATTAGGGTGTAGGGTTCAAGGCTTAAGGTTTAGATTTTATGGTTTAGGGATTAAGGTTTAGGGTTCATGGTTTATGGCTTAAGGTTTGGGGTTTAGAGTTATTGGTTTAAGGTTTGGGGTTAGAGCTCGGGGCTCTGGATTTAGTATTTAGGGTTTAGGGCTTAGGGATTAGGGTTTAGGGTTTAGGGTCAAGGGTTTAGGGTTTAGGGTCAAGGGTTTAGGTTTTAGGGTTTAGGATTTATTACTTTGGTTTTAGGGTTTAGGGTTTATAGTTTAGGGTTTAGGTCTCATGGTTGAGGGTTAAGGGTTTAGGACACGAGTTCGGTCCGGGGTTTAGTGTTTAGGATTTAGGGCTTATGGTTTAGGGTTTAGGGCTCAAGATTTAGGGTTTAGGATTCAATTTTTAGGGTTTAGGGTTTAGGGTTTATGGGTTAGGGTTTAGGGTTTAGGATTTAGTTTTCAGGGTTTAGGGTTTAGGGTTTAACATTTAAGGCTCATGGTTCATGGTTTATGATTTAAGGTTCAGGGTTTAGGGCTTAAGGCTCAAGGTTTAGGATTTAGGGCTCATGGGTAAGGGCTGAATATTTAAGGATTAGGGCTTAGGGCTTAAGATTTAGGGTTTAAGGTTTATGGTTTAGGTTTTAGGGTTTAGGGATCATGGTTTAGGGTTTAGGGTTTAGGGCCTCAAGTTTAAAGTTTAAGGTTTAGGGTTTAGGGTTTCGATTGTAGAATTTAAATGCTAAAAGATTTAGGTTGAATCTTTGAAAGCCCTGAAAATTACCTATGTATTGACGATTATACTATAAAAAACTATCTCCTAAAGCTGTGACTAATGGAGCTAGAGACTAGTTCCATAAGGTGCAGAGTGACCCTAATTTCTTATATTTACATAAATAAATTTAAAGTATAAGTTTTTCATTTATTATTATTTATATTTTATTATTTTGTAAATAGAAGCATGTCAAAAGCATATACAATGTTCATACTATAAAGAATGCGTACACGTTATAACGTGTACGTGTTTTATGTTTTCTCTTTTTCCAAGCCATGTCTCAAGGCTTGGGATCCAGTTTGGATCCCCAACCCTGAGGCATGGACCTGCACAAACACAACAAACAACGCGCTTTTGCAAGAAAATGTAAAAATGCTACTTCCTCTATGATAAATCAAAATAAAACAATCAATCCATTTAAAAAAATTATACCACGACATAGAGAGTTTCTTCTTTCTAAAAATATAATTTTTCAAATTTTCTGACTAATATAAGGTTTCCATATTATTTATTTTCTAACTATTCCTTTTTATAGCTATTTTTGAAGTGTAAATATGTCTATATTGGGTGATCGAAATCTAAAAATATTATACTAGCCCAAACTAGGCATAATTCTATACATATTAAAAAAAAATCTAATTTTCGATATTTTTTAGGTAGTTTTAGGGGGACACGGTTGGAGCTCCGTTATTTTTCAAAGCATAAAATTTATGTATTGGAAAATCATAAATAAAGAAATATTCTCTAAAAAATGTAAAAAAATGGAGCCCAAACTAGATGCTCCTAGCTATATTTCTACCAAATGGTTTTCAAAAATACTAAATGGTGCTAAAAAACTGGTGGGGGCACGAAAGTCACTCTATTATGTTTTTTTAACAAAAACAGGAGCATCTGTTGGTATTTTAGTTGTTTGACCCACTTAAACTTATCTATTTTCAAAAAAAATTAGTAGCTTAGAAACTAGACTCAAAATGCTACGATTCATATTTCTACAACATCTTCCAATTTTGAGTGTAACTATTTCAAAAAACTCATACAAGTTGAAGTTTTTTTTTCCAAAAAAATGCATCCACTTAAGACCCCCTTTTGGCCCCCCAACTTGGTGCACTTACCCTAGTGTCGGTTCCTATTTGCTGATCGGTGATGATGCCCCGACCGATTCTGGTTTCTCCCGGGTGACCGATGTTGGTTCCTTGATTGACGCGCCAGTTCTTGTGTAAAACAATAAACCTCAATTGCATGCCTTTGTGAAGCAATTTAGCTCCATGACCTAACACACTTACTAATTGTATAGTAAGTGATAAAACATTTAATAAATGCTTGATTATAAAAATAAGTAAAGCTTTGAAGCTAAACAGAAAAACATTAATGAAAGCAATAGGGAGACACAAAAGTCTTGAGTCATCCAATAACACTTACTATTGGACATTCTCTAGTAGACTCCCATGGAAAGACAAGGATGCATATGATATTCTAAAATAATTACTTGTAAATTTTTGGAATGAGAACACAAGGGTGTCACCGAATAGAAGAGATATAGTAAAAATAAGAATAAGTTCTCGTAATCGTGAATCATGTACAAAATATTTATTGGATATGAATCAAACACAATTATTCTCTAATTTTAAGAATGAAAATCTAGAAATTAACATTAGCCAAATATTTTTTGAAATGAACAAACCCTTTTATGTGAAAATCAATCACTCACATACCACTTGTTGTTGTAGGCATCATGTTGAATTTTCAATGCATTAATATGTTTTTTTCAAGTAAGTTGTATTTTTCATATTAACATCATGTTACAGGAGTGTGGATTAAATTTCCCACCAAAATATGCAAGGGAATTTATTCCTACGATATTTTGTGAAAGATCAATTGGACAATTTTTTTATAACAAAGCATGTTTGGATGGAACATGCAACATATGTGGTGGCTTTTAAAATTGAAAAGTTGTATCCATGAGGAGAGTACACATTCAATAGGAAAATAATTAGTTAGTTTTAGTGAATATTAATATGCGGCATATAAATTAAAAGGTGAAAAAGAATCTAAGAGGTGTGAGCGTATTACAAAACAATTACTTGTATCGAGAATATATATTGTCAAATTCGAGAGGAAACTATTTATGAGTATGCAAGGCACACACATAGAGATCGATGGTTGGATGATCAATTGAAGTTAAGAACGGAAAAATTTCCACTTGGTACTATTTTTTCAGTAGTTGACTTTGCAGAGAATTACTCATTATAGCCACAAATAGAGGTTCAGTCATAATACTATAACTCAAAGTGCAAGTTTCTATTTATGTGCATATAACATTCATGCACTCTGTAGAAAGAACTCGAGAGAGAGAAAAAAATATTAAGAGAGTATCATTTCTACATCAATGATGATCATAAACATTCTACAGAATATGTGCAAGGGTCTTTCCAGTTGTTTTATGCGAACTTGAATGAGAAGAACAATTTTTTCAATCAACATTACATTTGGTTAGAAAACTGCACATCACAATTCAAGAATGTACGGATGTATTCTTTGGATAAGAAGGATGCACATAGAAACAAGTGTACAACATATCTGGATTTTACTTGAGGTAGGACATGGGAAAGGAGAGCATGATGGTGCAAGATCATGTGTGAAAAGATCCCTTACAAGAGAAGAATTAAAGTTCAAATATGGTGCTAAATTTACAGGTGCAGAAAGCATTATTGATTGGTGTATCAAGAACATGGGCCATGAATCTCAAGAGATTTCAATGGTTCATAGATATTTCTGGTTGATAGAGGAAAAAAATTGGTAAGCTATGAATATTGTATGATAGTTACAAGATCAAGTGATATGCACTCATTCCATAGTTCAAATGCAAGTTCTTGCACTATTCATACTAGGTGCATGACATGTTTTTATATATCATGCATTGATTTTTTGTGGAATGAATGTGAGTCACAATAGTGGGTGGATGAATGGATTTGTAGACCTCTAATTCCACTCAACACATATCAAGTTCCATGAGCATTACAACTTACAGTGTCTTCAAATCATATGACAACATCACCTAACTTTGACCAAGTCTCTGATTTAGTGCAACAAGGTACATATGTATGTCATGTTATAAATTTATAAATTATTAAATGATCAACTCTTAATGTATTTTAAATTTGACTTGAGTTTTACTTTGTGATGTAGGGCACGTTTTGCAGTTATTATGACAAAATTTAACGAAGAGGGAACAAACTACTTCTTGTCTCATTGTGTAGAGGGAAAAAATTGAATTCCACAATTATTGATGGTGAAGACCTTGAGTATCCCACTGGGTCAGTGGTAGTCACTGGAACTTGGCTTTGATGATATCCTATCAAAAATCAAATACTTGGTTGTTTGAAGAATATGAAGTACATAGAAAGATACTTCACTATTCACATTTGATTCTTACAACAATATTCAATTGATCAAATATTGAGGTAGACCATCAAACAAGAATTTGTGGAAGGTTCGTTGATCCAGATCATGAAGCAATTCTTACTACTGTCAAGAGTAGAGTTGATCCTTGCAATTCATTGGATTGAATTTCCAAAGGTATGTTCACTTAAGATTAGATATACATCTACATGAATTTAATTTGAATATTTACTTTAATGATTTTGTTTAAATTTTGTAGGTTTTAAAATTCTATTTAATTGCTTACTAACATGTTTACGTAGGTTAGTGGTGCCAAAAAAGCTTCCACCTTCATGTGGTTGGCACTGTTAGTAGAGAATTTATTATTCTTAAAGCTAAGAGAAGCTAATGGAAATTAAATATTAGAAAGGAAAAATAAGCATAAATCTCATTTCACCACCTATATTGTATGAAAAATCTCTTCTTACAATTCTTATTTCACCACTTATATTGTATGAACCATCTCTTCTTAACATGTTTCCTAGTACTTGTTTCACATTGAAGGATTTTGGGCACCGAAAATGAAGCCTCACCCACTATTTATCGGGCCATCATGACTATTCACATTATACTATTCACTATTTATTAGGCCATTTGATTAGTGTCATGAGCTTCCATTTGTAAAATATAGCATTAGACAGCCTTACACTAACTCAAACTGGACTATTTGGTGCTTTTGCAAACAATAGGACAACGAGAGGACCAAATTGAGATGGATAAAATTGAGAAATTATTTCATAGAAGGTTCTAACCCATAGGTGTAGGATCAGATGAGACCTTTCAAGGTGCCACGGTGATCGAGAAATCACCCGGTGAACTTATAGAATTTTTTTCTCTCAGGGCTCTTAAGGGACTACACTCGGATGAAGTAGTCCGGAAGCAACGAGACTATAGAGCACCAAAACGAAGCCTCCTCAAGTGTTTACTAGGCCACCCCGATGTGTGTGGGTAGTATTTTTGGTACCACAAGCTTCTATTTGCAAAATATAGAAATGGAAATCCTTGCACTAACTCAAACTAGACTATTCAACACTTTTGCAAAAAATAGGAAAATGAGAGGACTGAATTAAGATGGATTAAAACAAGACAATATTTTGTAGAGGGTACTAATGCGGAGGCATATGATTATATGATACCTTTCAAGGTGCCATGGTGACCGAGAAATCACCCATCAAACTTATATCATTTTTTCTCTTAGATCCCTTAAGGGACTACACTCGAACGACATATCCCGAAGCACCAAGATCATTGGGCACCGAAAAGAAACCTCCCTAAGAGTTTACTAGGTCACCCGATGCATGTACATAGTCATTTTGTTGCCACGAGATTTTGTTTAAAAAATATTGTATCGAGTAACATTACACCGACTCACATTAGATTATTCACCATAGTTGCAAACAATATGACCAAATTGATCTTGGGAAAACCAAGACATGATTTGTTAGAGGGTACCAACATGGACGTGTAAGATCAGACGAGACCTTTCAAGGTGCCACGAGTCGAGAAATTACCTAGGTAACTTATAGCCTTATTTTCTCTCAAGGATATTAAGGTACTACGCCCTTTGACGTAGCCTAGAAGCACCAAGATCATTGGGCACCGAAAATAATCCTAGTCTATTGAGTGCCATGAGCTTGTTTTCTTTTGCAAAAAATTACATCGAGAAAGACTTACAATGAATCACATTAGACTATTCACCATAGTTACAAAAAATAGTACGACACGAAGAAAAAATTGACTCGAGGGAGACCGAGACAAGATTTTATAGAGGGTATTAATGCAGAGGTGTAAAATCATACGAGACCTTTCAAGGTGCCACGAGACCGAGAAATCACCCAGGGAACTTATAACCTTTTTTGATCTCAGGGCTCTTTAGGGACTACACCCAATCGACGTATCCTAGAAGCACATGGATCATTGGGCACCAAAATGATTCCTCCCCATGTGTTTACCAGGCCACCTGATGATGTGTGTGTGTAGTATGTTTGGTGCCACGAGCTTCCATTTACAAAATATTGCATCAGACAACCTTACATTGACTCACACTAGACTATTCGGCGTAGTTACAAACAATAGGACCACGAGAAGAAAAAATTGATCTAGGGAAAACCGAGACATGAGTTTGTAGAGGGTACTAATGAAGAGGTGTGGGATCAGATGATACCTTTCAAGGTGCGACATGTGCAGACTGGGAAATCACCTAGGGAACTTATAGCCTTTTTTTCTCTCAGGGCTCTTAAGGGACTACACCCGACCAACGTAGCCCGAAAGCACCAAGATCATTGGGAACCAAAAAAATCCTCCCTAAGTGTTTACTAGGCCACCCCGATGCATTTTCATAGTCCATTCGGTTCCATGAGCTTCGTTTGTAAAATATTACATCGAACATCCTTACAATGACTCACATTAGATTATTCAATAGCGATTACAAATAATAGGACCACAAGAAGACCAAATTGATCTAGGGAAAACAAAGATAGGATTTCGTAGGGGTACTAATGTAGAGATGTAGGATCATATGAGACCTTTCAAGGTGCCATAGAGATTGATAAATCACCTAGGAAACTTATAACCTTTTGTGCTCTTGGGGATATTAAGGGACTACGCTCGATCGACATATCTCGGAAGCATCAAGATCATTGGGAACTAAAACAAATCCTCCCCAAGCATTTACTAGGCCACTTTGATGAGTGTGCACATTTCTGTTTAGTGCCATGATCTTCCATTTGTAAAATATAGCAATGGACAACCTTACACTGACTCAAACTGGACTATTTGGTGCTTTTGCAAATAATAGGACAACGAGAGGACCGAATTGAGATGGAGTAAACTAAGACAGGATTTCATAGAAGGTACTAATGTAGAGGTGTAGGATCAGATGAGACATTTCAAGGTGCCACAGAGACCAAGAAATCATCTAAGGAACTTATAACCTTTTTTTCTCTCAAGGCTCTCAAGGGAATATGCGACTATGTAGTCCGAAATCTTTGGGATTGTTGGGCACCAAAATGAAGCCTCCCCAAGCATTTAATAGGCCACCCCAATACATTTGCATAGTTTTTTGGTGTCATGAGATTCCATTTGAAAAATATTACATCGGACCACCTTACACTAACTTACACTAAACCATTCACCGTAGTTACAAACAATAGGACCATGAGAAGACCAAATTGATGGGAAAATTGAGACAAGATTTTGTATAAGGTACCAATGCAAAGGTGTAGGATCAAATGAGGCCTTTTAAGGTGCCACAAAAATTACAAAATCACCCAATGAACTTATAGCCTTTTTTGCTCTCAAGGCTCTTAAGGGACTACGCCCGACCGATGTAGCCTGTAAACCGGGATTGTTACACATAGAAACGAAGCATCCCCAAGTATTTACCAGATCACCTCAACACATGTTCATAGTCTTTTTAGTTCCACGAGCTTCCATTTACAAAATATTTCATTAGATAACCTTACATTAATGTTTGAGTAAATGCTAGTGTTTACTTTTATTATCATCACTTTTTCTCTCACTTTTTTTTATCTTTATATCTCCCCCTCTATATATTATATATATATATATATATTTCTCTTACATTCTCTCTCACTCTTTGTGATAATTTAATACTTGTCCTAAATACGCTCTTTATTAATTTTGTTTGAAAGAGATGAATAAACTTTGTGTGTAAGCTAATTTGTACTTTGTTTTAGCATGTAATGGAACATGAATAAACTTGTGTGTGTAAGACCATAATGTGTTTGTTTTAAATCTTATTACATTAGATTTATACTAAGCAATACAACTATGTAAGTTTGATGTATTACCCTTTTGGATAACTCTTGTTGCATGGTTTAATGATCAAGTGATAAATGCAAATTGTGTGCATGACTGTATTGTGTGTTCTCAGTTGAATAGTTAAGATCATTGTGGAAAGTGGAGTGTGTGCACATATTGAGGAAGATTTTTAGGTAAGGTGATTCCAACGTAAGTGAAGGATTTACAAAGTAAGAATTGAACACTATCCCCCACTGTAGAACCAAGGGTTTCTAGATACCCTGAACCAACGTATGAGTGAGAAAAGGATTGTTGATTCAAGCCATTGAGTTCGTTGTCAATATTTTTGGTAAGATATGAGTCAAGAAGGAGTGGTGAAGATCATAATAATCATGTTTGAGGTCTTGGAACCAAAAACCAACCGTTTGATAGCCAAATGTTGCCTCTCGGGATCCACTGATGAACCACAATCAGGGTTTAGGAGGGTTTGTAGTCTTGAAGCATGAAATCAAGGAATTCTTACATAAGATTTAGAATGAAAAATCTTGAAGATGTTCCTCAACTGTTAAAATAATAATTTTTGAGTTTCATTTGTGGAAGAGTGATATTTCCTTACCAGTCCCTTAGAGGATTGTATGCACAGTTGTAAACCTAGTTTGAGAAGCCATTTTACAAAGAACCCAAGCTTTATATATTGAGCTAAGCATTGAAACTTCTAGGGAAGTATAATAGGCTTAATGGGTGCTTGAATATTCTTGAGTTGTCATTGGGAACCTCATACAAGTGGATATATTCTACATAGTACAGTGGACAAGGCTAGTTAGTGCTTCAAGAGCAAAAAGTGAAAAGGTGAGCTCTAAGGAGTTGTAGAAGGAGTTGGAGTCTGAGATTTTGGGAGCACCTTAGGGATGGAAAAAGTGAACTAATGAAGCTTGTAATACTTTCTGGGTATCCTTATATCCTTCTATCCATGCTTGTTGTAAGATACATTGTCTTAAGGGGCATAGTTGACAGTTTTGGCAAGATGAACAACAGTGGTGTTTGGAGCCTTATGAATCAAGTTAGTGATGGTCCTAATGATTTTATGAGGTGTTAAAAATGGGATAAGACTAATAATCATTAAAGAATGCAGTAGGTGCATGATAAGACAAGAACTAGTACAAAGAGACCAAGAGCAAGAAGAAGTGCAAGTAAGGTAAAGACAAGAGTAAGTGTTGTATGAAATAGAACTTGTTTAAGGAGTCCTTTGACATTGGAAGCACTGTATAGAGATAGAGTAGAGTGCCAAGGATACCATTGCAAGGTGATATTGTACCAGTTTAGTCAAGGTTTGGACAAATAGAACATTTTTAGCCATTTTGGCCTAGTGAATGATCCTCTCATGCAGAGATTGGTTGGGGTAGTAGTTGTTAAATCATCTTGAACTTGTGTAAATGACCATTTATTTATTTTCTTTGCATCAAAATCACATAAATAATGAATATGGATACTTAGTCATTATTATTATGAAACCACTCTAATGAAACCACAAACAATTTATAAAAATTCAATAATATATCTTATTTAAATTGAATTGGAACTTTGAACCTAGTTCTAGAAAAGGTTCTCTAAACATATACACATTGATAAATTGAATGAATAATTACTCAGATTAGATAAATCTTTATACATGTTATATAAATATTGATTTCCAAAGTTTCATGCATATTATACATCAAAAACACTAGTATACAACACCAATAAATGAAAAAATATCCATAATGTCTTATATTGTCAAGTGCACATCATATTAGTTTGGATATAATTATAATCTCATAAATGTAAGGTCTCATAAAAATATCAAGTTCCAAATAGTATTAACATGCACAATAAATATAAAAATGTGAATAGGTCATATAATATCAAGTCAATTCCATATAGGCGTACATACAATGTTGAACATGCATACAATGCCATGCACATAGGCATACAAAATAAATGTCATAACACACACACACACACACACACACACACATCCTATTCATCAAAATATATCCCTCTCTTTTCCTTTCTCAAAGAAGGCCCTCCCTTAGATGTAGATGGAGATATGTGAGATGACTTGGGATCCTCCATGGCTTGACTATAAGTCCTCTTATGCTCAAAAATCAATTATAGTTGAACCTGTAAATGCATACAATTTTTTTGTCAAAACTTAATGTATAAGTTTTCAACATGTATAAGACCATGCTAATGAAACTATTTACATGTACACACACTTACCGAAATCTCTCGGTCATGCTGAATCTACATCTCACGCTCAATCTGAGTCAATGGGAGCTATTGGATCATGAATTGGGGTGTCAAAATGATGAGATTGAGGAGTCTGTGCCCTTAAAGTAAAAATGGAAGGGGTTGAACCCTACATACACATAAGATTACAAAATAAAACATCAAAATTAGCTTATAGAACTATATTAACAATAAAATTTTTGAATGCAGATCTAAACATTTTTGCCAACTAAGTAGATGTGTGTGTAATGACAATATTTTAACTAATTTTATCGATATACAACTATTTTTTATCATGACACACCTATGAATCATATGTACGGGGTTTTCTACCGTCACACGTAACTCTTATGTATACACAATGCAATTGTAGACACCTAAAATATGCTTACACTAGGAATTTCATCCAATTCAACCAATTGATGATACTTTGTTAATTCCCTATTCTTTGCTCCATTCTCGGATGCACATTTACAACACTCTTTCAGTTGTATTCCTCGTATATTCAGCTTATTTGGCTAATATATCTCTTATTAGCTAAACATTCCTCCTTTCAACCATTCAGAACCTCCCGAGTTCTCTCTAGACCACTTCTATTGGCTTCGTAGGCTATCTATTTGTCACAATTGGTTATCTAGGCCCCTCCCAACCATCAATGAGTCTCTAATCACTTGCTAATCAAGTTTAACTATCCTAAACCCTAGTTAACTAGCCTAAACCAAGCTTAACTAAGCCTAAAGCATGTTTATCCTAATCTAATCTAAAATATTTAGTCCCACATGCACCCAAATTCTAAACTCTTCCATTTGGAAAACTATAAATAGAAGGGTCACCCCTCCCTCTCAAACTTACAACTTCACTCACAAGTCCTTCTCTCTCACATTTGGAGATATTGACATTAGACCTCATTTGCATTAGCTAAGCTAGTAGGCATTTGATCTTGGCTATCCTCCATTAAAAGAGCTTCATCTTGCACCCATGATAGGTTAGTAATGAAATAGCTAAACTTGGCCATGTAGCCATTTAGTGAGATTCATTCACCCTCATGGAGTAAACAACAAAACTAATTGCTTAAGTCTTTAGTAGGCATAGTTTTTAATCTTTCAAGAATAGAGGTTAATGCTATTTGTTAGATTTCTTGCTTATTTCAAGTTTTAAATGCATGCAAATAGGATTCCTTGCTCATTTCTTATCTGATGGTCCATTGAGGGACTTTGCACAAAGCTTTGGGGTCTTGCCCCATATCCAGTAGCTCTTTGTTAAATCTTCCATTGAACACATTTGGCATGCCCGGTGGGACATGAAGTCCATCCTCCATTAATGGAGGCTTATTTCAAGCTTTTTTAGCCCATTTTTAGCTTTTTAGAACAAATTAGCTTGTTAGTTGTTTATTTCCAATTCTTAAAGGGGGTAAATAAGCTTGATACATAGTTAATTTGTGGGTTAGGGTTAGAAATATTTTCCTTGAACTAGCAAAAATATGTTTGCATTCGAAAATGTGAAAATTTGTGAGTTTTGCAGGTTTTTCACGGGGTGTGTGCAGTGTTAACAAGGGGTGCGTACATGTTGAAACCCCAAGGTCCCCTGTCGGAATAGGCACGTGCACATGTCAGTAGTCCGCATAATTTACAATTTTTGTTTCTACAAGGATGCACATGTGTCTCCGTCATCTGGGCGCGCAGATCTCGCCTCTTTGCCACGTACACATAAATGGCTTGACTGTGTGAAAATTTGAAAATTATTTGTTTTATGCTTGGGCATGGATCCATTGGCCAGGGCATGTATGCATCACTCTGGGAGCGTAGGTGTCTGTTCCAATCTATTGAGTTTGCATTTTTTCCTTGCCGTGTACTTGTCTACTTGGGCGTGTATCCGTTCTTGGGGCGTGTATGCGTCACTTTGGGCACGTAGGTGTCTTGTTCCACTTGTTGAGTTTGTATTTTTCCTTTCCCATGTACCTATCTACTTGGGCACGTATCCATTGGCTGGGGCGTGTATGCGTCACTCTGGGTGCGTAGGTGTCCTGTTCCACTCTGTTGAGTTTGCATTTTTCCTTTCTGCATACTTGTCTATTTGGGGGCGTATCCGTTGGGGCCGGGGGCGTATGTTGTCATCACCAATCCGGCACTATGATAATTCTTCACTGGGAACTCCTCGTGTTATGATTATTTACTAATGCACAACCTTTAGTTTGGTGGATGTAACTACGGAAACAAGACAACAACATAACACAAGAATACCATCGACTATGATAAGACGGAATGATGACAAATCTAAAATATCAAAGTAAATTATAATATTAACATGAAATTGTTACAATCTCACCCATGAGGTACTTCAAGTGTTATTGACTTCACTTTCCTTCCACCAATACTATGGGAGAAACTTTACAATTACACCTCTTAATGACTTATTCAACACACCTTTAAACCGATGACTTCCTTCGCACACTTCCTAAAATATTTCTCACTACTTCCTTCTATGATAAATGGGGGGGTGGCCTCTCTATTTATAGAACTTCCAGGCTTATCCATCTTATCTCTAAGATAGGATAAGAAATCCACTCTGACGAATCATATTCCATACCTTAACTCTTATCTGTACATGTAAGCTTATCTTTTAAGATAAGATAAACCTTATCATTTTACATGGGTTCCATATTTTTAGACTTTTTACAAATAAAATACACAAAATATTTATGACCTCACTCCTTGTCCTTATTACCAATATAATATTTCTAATTCCTAATCATGTAGACCCTACTTCTCTAATTACCCAAACTTTGACATTTTAACATTACCGGACCACTTACGACAAATATTTACTTTTACAACATTCCTATTGTACTTTGACTGTTACCGTACTCCACATTATTGGCGGCACCATACTAATGGTGCCGTTATCTTCTATCAGACGCTACTACTAATTATACTTAACAACATCCTATTCCTAATACATACATTAATGAAATAGAAATTATGGAGGAAAATTTTAGTGTCAACATCTTCCCCCTTCCTAGCTTCTACTCCGTCCTCGGAGTAGACTATTTTGGTGCTTAGAAAATCTTCAACTTGTCGTGGTTGACCCATTTCGTAATGGGAGTGCCATCCAATTCCTCCAGTTGGTACGTACCATTTTCATGCACAACTGCTATTTTGTAGGGCCCCATCCATTTTGGAAGAAATTTTCTCTGTCTTTTTTTTGTATCTGGAATCATATACTAGAACCAAGTCATTCACACGAAATGGAGACCACCGGATATTTTGATCAAAGTATTCTTTCGCTTCATTTTCTTCTTATGGCTTGTATCCTTTGCTATTTCCCTCATTTCCTCTAGCAAATGAAGATGTACCAACCTTTCTTTTACTGAATCACTTTCATCCATCCTTTCATTTTTCATAACTCTCACAGTGGGAATATCAAACTCAATAGGAAGAACTGGATCAATGCCATAGTCCAACTGAAATGGAGAGTATCCTGTTGTTGACTTTGATGTTGCCCTATATGCCCACAATGCTGCATGAATCCTTTTATCCCACTTATGTACTGCAAGGCTGCATCTTTTGCTAGAATTTGACACAACACAAAATTTGTTCATTCCACCTGTCCATTTGTGCTTGGCTTGTATGTTGTTGCCTTCATGTGCTTAATAGAAAACTTATTGACTAGGGCTTCTACCACCTCATTAATGAAGTGGCTTCCTTGATCTGTTACAATTTCTAATGGACAACCAAATCTGGTGACAATGCGTTCATATATGAACCTTGCCACCTCATCCATGGAAGTTGTTTTCAATGGCCTAGCTTTAACCCACTTGGTTAAATAATCTGTGGCAACTACAATATACTTATTTTGGCGTGAGGTAGTTGGAAGTGGACCTACAATGTCTATTCCCCACTTTTCAAAGGGACCAAGTGGAAGAATAGGGCATAATGGAGCTGATGAAGTCTTACGGTTACCATGTGTTTGACAAATATCACATGTCTTACAATAATTATAACAATCTTTAAAAAGAGTGGGCCAGTGATAACCTGCATCCAAGATCCTTCTTGCTGTAAGTTGTCCAGAGAAGTGCCCTCCACATGTACCATTGTGGAATTCTTCTAGCAGTTCCTTCCCTTGATCACGTCCAACTGCCCTCTTGTACTGTCCATCAGGTCCTATTCGAAATAATACTCCATGCAGAATAGAATATGGACGACTGGCTTGAGTAATCTTTCTCTTAGTCTTTGCATTGGCACCATCAGGAAACTTGAATTCATTCAGATAATTCCAAATATCTATGTATTCACTAGGGATTGTGTCAAGGGATAACAAGGCTGCATCGGGGAAATCATCATCATCACAAGATGATCCTAAACCATCATAGGCTCGAGAGAGTGCATCTACATTGACATGCTTCTTTCCTGGCCTATCTATAATATCAAATTCAAATTCTTGTAGCAAAATTATCCATCTTGCTATCCTCCCTGATGGGTTAGGCTTATTTACAATATATTTTAGAGCCTGATGATCTGTTACAACTAGAAATTTTTGCCCTAGCAAGTAATTTCTAAACTTCTTTACAGCAAAAATGATAGCCAGAGCCTCTTTTTCAGTTACAGTATAATTTACCTCAGCACTGCTCATTTGTCTGCTCCCAAAGTAAATTGGATGTTCATTCCCATTTTCATCCTTTTGGCTCAAAGTACTTCCTAGTGTTGCATCTGAGGCATCAGTGTACACAATGAATGGCTTGCTCCAATCTGGATTCTTCAAAA
Organism: Taxus wallichiana var. yunnanensis; assembly: GCA_018340775.1. NCBI lineage: Eukaryota > Viridiplantae > Streptophyta > Pinopsida > Cupressales > Taxaceae > Taxus > Taxus wallichiana. Next base: position 1,026,267,130 of record CM031239.1, read on the forward strand.
TAGGTGAAGACACCAGGGCTTCCTTCAGTTGTCCAAAAGCTTCATGCACCTTATTTCCTGGTTCATAAGTAACATCCTTCTTCAAGAACTGGGTTAGTGGCTGTGTAATCTTTGAGAAATTCTTGATGAACCTTCTATAGTAACCCACATGGCCTAAAAATGATCTCAACTTACTTCTATTCATAGGAAATGGTAAATCTTTGATTTTTGAAACTTTATCAGGATCAGTACCAATACCATCTCTGGATACAACATGCCCTAACAAAACACCTTTAGAACATCCAAAGACACACTTTGTAGGGTTTAGTGAGGCTTGTGCTTCATCTAACCTTTGAAATGTTGTCTCCATCTAGTGCAGGTGGTCCAACTTGCTCCCATAGATGCAAAAATAATCCATAAATACTCTAATGAAGGTCCCAATGTAGGGTTCGAACACCCTATTCATCAAACGCTAAAATGTTTCGAGCATTACACAACCCAAAAGGCATAACTCTATAAGCAAACGTTCCCCAAGGAGTGGTGAACGTGGTCTTCAAACTGATCTTTCTGCTATACGAACTTGGTTGTAGCCGTTATATCCATCAAAGAAACTATAGCACTCCTCACCGACTACTTCGTCCAAGATCTGATCTGAAAATGGAAGAGGGTAATGATCCTTCTTTGTTGCCTTATTGAGCTTCCTGTAATCAACACAAATGCGTAGCTTCCCATTCTTTTTTATTGAGATCACAATGGGAGAAACCTATTCTAAATTCTCCACAACAAATATGAATCTGCATCAAGCAACTTATCTATTTCTTCTTTTAGTCTTGGAAAATTAGGATTCATTCTATATGGCATTTGCTTTATGGGCTTAGCACCATCTACCACTCAATACAATGTTCTACCCAACTTACTTGACGGAGTTCTTTGTAATCAAAAGTGAATAGGTGTATGTACCTTTGAAAGAGCTGGAGGTAGGATTCCTTCTCACTCTCCATCACAGCATCACCAATCTTTATTTGTTGGAGACGATCATCAACTTCTTCTTCAGATAATTTTATGGGGTCATGAGTTGGTGTGACTGGAAGGATATCCATGACTGAAACATCAACCTCACTTTCTTCATCTTCAGTGTCCACTTCACTGGTACTAGAGTAATCAGAGGATGTCCAATCATCAGTTTCATCACTTGAATCCACAGGTTCTGCCTTATGATGTCGAGGGATCACGTTTATCTTCACCCTCTCTCTACCACGTCCAAGTGTCATGAAACCTTCATTCCAGTAGTTTCTTGCATGAACTCTCCTTAGCCATGGTCTTCCCAGCAGCATTGGGTACACAACAGTACCATTTTTCATCACCTGAAAGTCTACCACACATACAACACCCATAACAGATATTGCCACATTTGAAACTACACCTTCTGGTTTAGTTTTTCCTTTATTTAATGACCTTAACATAAGTGTTGAAGGGAGATCAATTTTTAAACCCAACATATTCATTATAGACTCGGTCATTACATTAACTACAGCACCTCCATCAACTAAGACATCATGAATTGAAATACCATTACATAATACCTCAGCTTATGGAGCATAGGGATCCGCCTTTTCCTCCAAAATAGGGACCTCCACCTCCTTTCTTCGTCGACCATTGAGTCCACTTCGCAGCTCCCGCCTCTTCTCAGAAGACATAGCCAAGAGTTGACCATATGTAATATTTGTAGGCCTTTTGGATAGATCTTCCAAGATGGAGTATGGTCCTTGCCCCTGTGAAATCAGAAAATCCTGCACACCCAACTTTCTTCTCCTATGTTTCTTATTAGTTTCTCCTTTCATCTTCTTAGGATCATTTCCATCTTGATTATATTTTTCTTTCTTTCTTTTTGTTACAAACACATCTACTTCATTATTTGCTCTCTTATCTACTACATCAAAAGAATTCATAGGTGCTTTTCCTTTATCATTATCTCCTTTACCAAATGTAGAAGCTCGATCCGGACAATTATACTTATAATGACCCTTTTATAACAACCATAATATGACTTTATAAATATTTCTTTTTGGACCTTTATCTCCTCCCCGAGAACTAAATTCTTTTCCTTGAAGAAGATTAATAGTTAACTGACCCATCTTTTGAGCAGATCTTCATACTCAGTAGATGTACTAGGAGAAATATTTGTGCTCACCGGGAGTGGTTGTGGATTCTGGACCAAAGGTGTTGGTGTAGGCTCTACTTTAGTAACAATTTCTTTGGGCTCCTCTTCCATGCTTTCTTCTTGCCTTCTTGCAATCTCCTTTTCTTGTTCAATGGTAGCTGGGCAGTCATACTTCACTCATTGTCTGATCTCTAGCTTCATCCCAAGAATGAAGTGCTTACAGAGGAGATTATCCACGCCATTCATCAACCCATCCGCTAATCCTTCCTTCCGGATCTGGGCATCGAGCTTCCTCCTTAGCTCTAGAACACGAGCATGATAATCCCTTATCTTCTCCTTCTCTCCTTGGGATAGCTTTGTGATCTCGATCATGAGATCTGCATATTTCTGTTGTTCACCAAATTCTTCAAGAAAACTTTCAGTTAATAAATCCCATGAATTTTTCACATTATCACCTAGTGTTTCAAACCACCTAAGTTTTGAACCATCCAAAAAGGTAGGAAAAAATTCAGTCCATTGTTCCCTTCTTATAAGGCCATTACAAATACAAGATCGCTTAAACTCTTGAATGAAAGAAGAAGCATCTTCATTAGATTGAGCTGAAAAAATAGGAATCTTTCCCATTTTCAAAAGTAACCACCGTGAAATACCAACCCACAAGTACAATCAACAAGACTTATGTGCACAAATAATTGGAATCACTATACTAGAAAGTGACTTTACACCTTTCTACAATAAAATAGAAATGACCACGGTAAACTATGGTAAAACTTGACTTCATGCGGTAAACACCGACTTTTTGTGGTAAACACTATTCACGGTAAAAAGTGAAGTTACTGCGGTAAATACTATTCACGGTAAAAAGTGACTTTACTGTGGTAAATACTATTCCCAGCAAAAATGACTTTACCATGGTAACTACTATTCATGGCAAAAATGACTTTATCATGGTAACTACTATGCACAGTAAAAACAAGGTTACCCTCCAATTGATTTTTGACTAAGTGGGAATATCTCTCCAGAAAATCCACTAACGAGGAATGGTCCCGGTAATGGAACCAAAATGTCATCACCAATCCGGCACTATGATAATTCTTCACCGGGAACTCCTCGTGCTATGATTATTTACTAATGCATAGCCTTTAGTTTGGTGGATGTAATCTGGAAACAAGACAACAACATAACACAAGAATACCATCGACTATGATAAGACAAAATGATGAAAAATATGAAATATCAAAGTAAATTATAATATTAACATGAAATTGTTACAATCTCACCCATGAGGTACTTCAAGTGTTATTGACTTCACTTGCCTTCCACCAATACTATGGGAGAAACTTTACAATTACACCTCTTAATGACTTCTTCAACACACCTTTAAACCGATGGCTTACTTCACACACTTCCTACAATATTTCTCATTACTTCCTTCTATGATAAATGGGGGTGGCCTCTCTATTTATAGAACTTCCAGGATTATCCATCTTATCTCTAAGATAGGATAAGAAATCCACTGACGAATCATATTCCATACCTTAACTCTTATCTCGTACATGTAAGCTTATCTTTTAAGATAAGATAAACCTTATCATTTACATGGGTTCCATATTTTTAGACTTTTTACAAATAAAATACACAAAATATTTATGACCTCACTCCTTGTCCTTATTACCAATATAATATTTCTAATTCCTAATCATGTAGACTCTACTTCTCTAATTACCCAAACTTTGACATTTTAACATTACCGGACCACTTACGACAAATATTTACTTTTTACAACATTCCTATTGTACTTTGACTATTCTTTGTACTCCACATTATTGGTGGCCTTTATCTTGACGGTGCCGTTATCTTCTATCGATCGCTACTACTAATTATACTTAACAACATCCTATTCCTAATACATACATTAATTAAATAGAAATTATAGAGGAAAATTTTAGTGTCAATAATGCGTCACTCGGGTGCGCGGTGTCCTACTCCACTCTGTTGAATAAATTTTTCCTTTCCTACATACACATCTACTTGGGCATGTATCCGTTGGCTAGGGCGCCTATATGTCATTCTACGGGTGCCCGGTGTCTTTATGCGACCGGATTCATCCATTTTATTTTTAGTGATCCTTGTTTTGATCATATATTTTCACTCGTTAACCCATTTTTAGAGTTTGAATAGGCATCAAAAAGATAACGAATCGTATTTTACGAGGGAACCTATAAAATTAGGATACATTTGGTATACCAAATTCTATGACAAAACTCCCAAAATTCCCCAGAGACCTTCAAAAATGCAAATTACTAAAAACTGTTAAAAAAGTGCAAAAATTGGATTTCTAGAATTTTTTGATTTTCTTGGTTTTCTAACTCTTGCAGGATTCTAATAGTGGTTTAGAGGTTTCCTTTGCATTAAGTTTTTAGACTAACTCAATAAAAAACATTTACATCTTTATTTGTGAAGGTTTGAAATGCATATTCTCTTCCCTCACACCTTTCTAGGTGATCTTGGGAAACATGAACGTTTCACCACTTTCTTAATACTTGCAAAATGGTTTAAATAGCTTTAAAAGTTGGTTAAAAAATCCTTTTTACATTATACTTAGGAATTTTCCATTTATTACAAATTTGAGTGAGATACCTTGTTGTGTATGCTCTTTCCTTGCATCTTAGGATGATCTGGGAAATCAAAAACAACATCTTATCTCCTTTATATGATGTTTTGGAAAATTACTAACCTTGGTATGTAGGACCAAAATTGCATGTTAAAGAAGGCGTCAAAATAAACAAACACAAAGCTGCTATACACATGTTCTTGCAGGTTGCCAAATGGTGTGCCACTTAAAACCACATTTAAATTAAAAAGATAAAAAACACACCATATTCAAAACACTGTATTGTAGGTTTCGGAAAAGGGTACATCCCTATTCGCTCAAATGGAACATAACCCCTTTGGCATAACACCTTAAGTTACAACAATGGGGGTGGTTCCAAGAACCCTAAAGTAATCCATTGCCTAATAACCTCGTGGATGAAACAAGAAGTGCTCCACTTACCCACTTGACTAGTACACCTTGTGAGTTAGAGTTACCGGTTGTCTGTATGGCAACCCTAGGGAGAGCACACGTGGACACACTAGTTGCCCTTTGTGCTCATAAGGGGTAAATTAAAGCTGAGATACTCCCAAAATAGGAAAGGGACTATTTGGGTAAATCATGCTTGCTTAAGACAACTTTGTAACACCTAGTTGAGAGAACTTATTAAGGAGGCCATTCTATCTTAGAGCCCACTTTACTAGTCCATTGTTGCATCAAGCCATCATGAAGTGATAACTCATCTGGAATTTGAACCTTGTTTGTCGAACAAGGAAAACAACTCATCACGAAACTAAACTACGTCCCACTTTCGCTTAGTTTTATTCTTGTCTTCGGACAAGGCAAAACTCTACCCAAGTGGTGCTTGGTTTGTTTTTATCTTTTTGATCTATACCCTTGCATTCTCACCACCCACTTTTTGGGGTGAGAAAGGTGCATACCTCGTGCATTTTTATCAGAGATAGTACTCGCCACTTTTTTGTCCGTTTACGCCCATCCATGTTTGCGGTCGGGCTATTAAAAGTATAAAGTGCACAAGTACGCTTTTCATATCTTTGATAAAAGTCCTTGATCTTGATTTCAAGATCATCATCATAGTTCATATTGATTCATCATTTGATCTCCCTTTGACGTGTTTCCTCATTTGCATTGTCTCGACACAATTAAGATACTTATGTCATGTTTTTGTAAACGTGATCTAAGTGTCTGTATTGTGGTGTTACGCTACACACATTTTAGCACATCTTTAGTATACTTTGACTTAGTTTTTCTTAAAACATTTTCCAAAATATTGAAGCGTGTCGCTTACTTTGTTTGCATCATTTCAATACCACTTTGACACTAATATTGCGCTTCTCATGAAGCTTGATAAACGTGTCCAATTGGTGTGGTTGTGGCTTACATTTGTAACCATCACCCTTTAACATTTTTTCCTTGTTGGTTGTTGAAATCATTGTAGTATCCTTTGATTGGGAGTCACATCTACCCTTTTTAATATTTACGCATTGTTCATTTCGAGCTTGACATAAATATTGACATTGTGTTGATCATCTTTGCATCGAACTATCATTTTGTACATGCATTTGCATAGGGTGTATTTCCTTGTTGATTGGCTTTGTGTTTCACACTTGCATGATTGTTCCTTGTGATTATTCATCTGGAAAAATTGTTTTCTAGGACAATCATTTTTGATCTCATCAAGATTGCATCATCACAATGTCTATTTTCCTTAGACCTTCTTCGGAAAATCACACACGCATCTCCATACTTATGAAATGTCTAGTTGGTTGTCATTATGCTTCCCTAAATCAACATGTCACTTCCTTCCCTTTGAAGGAGTTCCATCCCACTATCTAGGTCTAGACATTTTTGCTTAAATGATGCCAACAATGACTGAATATCACGCGGTTTCTCACACTTACTACAATACAAAACCTAGGTTTAGGAATTTAAATCAAAAGATTCCCATTACAACTAAACCTCATTTGGTTCTTCGTGCTAGAGGGCCCATACGGGTACCTTGTTCCCCACCTTTAGCTCATAGTTGGTGGTATGGTTTGGATGCTTCTGATCCAAATTATTATTCAATTCCCCCACTCTTCTGCTTCTGATTCAAATCCAAACTACCATTCAAATTCCCACTCTTCTTCTAAAGATTCGGATCCTAACTATTGTTTGGATACCCTAGATCAAATCCTGAATCATGGTCCTCCCTTCCTTTGTAGGACCTTTATTCTAACTCACCTCAATGACATCTTCCTCCTTTGAAGACTTGTGCGACTCCAAGTTCCATCGATTGAACATCTAATTCGGGTCTTGAGTCGCGGTCCTCCCTTTCTTCGTAGGACCTCCTTCATCAATCATCTCAATGACCTCTTCCTCCATCAAAGAGTTCCACAACTTGGATTCCCTCTAGTCAATCATCTAATTTGACTCCTACGTCACAACTTAACGAATGGCTATGCGATCCTAATTTCCTAACCTACATTACGTTGTCTTCTAGAACAACGACATAGGTCCAAATCCAAATCGTCCATTCATGAGATGCTTACCACCAATCCTACTTCCTCTCTTGAGTCATATTCTTCTATCAATCAATCATCCCCGCTTATCGGACCTATTTCTTCTATTCAACCTTCCATGGCAAAATAACAACAACCTCTACTAATTTATTTCTCTCATGATGAAGGAACAATTAGACTACACGATGATATCCCTCTAGAGGATTGCAAACAAGGATTCTTTCTAGAACTCGATACGCTCACGTATTGGGAGGAAGAAGTTGATCCTTTTCGACATAACATAAAGGAAGATCCTAAGGTCATGGAACTTGATTCTTCTTCTATTCCATCTTCACCTTCTTGAGCATGATGAGATGTCGAGGTCTAGCATTGAGCCATGGCCTATCTTCTCATTACCAAATCATTCATTATCTATCATCATTCCTCAATCAAAATCTCTCCTTGGGTCACCGTTGAGTAGCCCATCATCTTCTTCTATACTTGGGCCACCCCTGGGTAGTCCTCCATTTTCTACTTGTGGGTCACCTCTTGGTATCCCATTACCTTCTATTCTTGGGCCACGTCCTAGTAGCCCTTCATCCTCTTCTATCTATGGGATGCCTCCGAGTATTCCCTCCTCATCTATACTTGGGCCACACCCTAGCAGCCCTTTGTCATCTTCTTCTATTCTTGGGCCATGTCCATGTAGCCTAGTTTCTTCCATCTTAGGGCCATATCCTGGTAGCACTTTATCATCTTCTATTAGTGGCTCACCTCCTGATAGTCCATCCTCTTCAATTCTCAGATTATATCATTTTCATCCATCACATCTTCCTTCTACCAATGAATGAGGTAAGCCCACCATCATTTCTCTCATTCTTATCATAAATCATAAATGTCCACTCTCTTCTCCCACTTCTTGGGGCCAAAAAAGTCACACGTTAGCTTATAAGAAACCCAAACATGTTCATTATCAAGCTCAGGTCAAAAATTCCAAGAACTCAAAATCCCCCAACAAATCAAACAATCTGAAAATTATAAATCAAATGCGATTCAAGAACACACATCAATGTAACCATCAAGTATGGCGCAAAGTGCATAAACCTCTGGATAGGGAACTCAATATCCCACATACGAAATCCATGTTTCAGGATAAATCGTAGTCATTTGTTGAGTACGAGCTCACCACAATCATTGAGATCGGGGATAACATAACTCTTGATAAACAAATGCACCTAGTCTCCCTTATCAAGGAAGTCACAAACATTGTTGTTGGATCCTATCACATGGAGTGACATTTTTGGTCCCAACTTTCCAAAAACTATCAAAAAGCTAAAAATTAAAAAATAATTCAAAAATACAAAAACATTGAGAAAACACAAGAAAAATCAAAGGTACAAAGATCAAACATTGCAATCAAGTATTGCATACACATGGATGTTTCTTTCTTCCCTTTATTTCTCTTCTTCTGCAAGTCTTCCTTCCATTTTCATCCCTTCAATGTTATTTTGGTTAGCTTATTCACACGCATTTTGTGACATTTATCTCTATGGTATCTGTTTGACCTTGGTCTTTTATCACCTTAGTAAATTAAAGAATGACTGACCTCTTAGAGATCCTATCACATTCAACATCTAATAAACTTGTTGTGAAGAAATTTTGGACATATTTGTTGACACTAGCCAATGTCATCATCACAATCACTTCCACCTCCTTCCATCAAGCCATTTTTGGTTCTTAACCACTTGTCAAACAAGAGAGTTGAAATAAGTTTTTAGAAAGCAAAATAATCAAAATCAATCAAAAATCAAAAGATAAAAGCTAAGAGAAAATGCAAATTGACATATAAATCTCTCTTGGGGTATTTCCAATAATCTCTATCGGGCTATGGATGCCTGATTGGAAGTAGAGCAATGTTGCGATTAGAATCAAATGCATCTCTGTCGGGGCTATGGATGCCTGGATGGCAGCAGAGCAATGTATGACTATCCTTCCACCATCCATTCACAAAATCACCTTTCACAATAAATCATTCCTACACATTGGCTAGGGTGTCTTCACTTGTTGTCTATTAAATCTTCACTTCAAGAGGTAATTAAATTCCACGTGCACACACTGGATCTCTATGAGTAAACAAGATTAGTATGTTACCAAGTGTCTTTTTGGACCTTGTTTAGACTCTTACTCTAGTTTGTATCTCATCTCACAATTTGTGCCTTTGGCTAATCACTTCTTCATTGTGAGGATTCTAAGCTACATTCATATCATTCACATCGTTCTTCTACTTCGTTTAGAACATCCATGTGTATAAGATTACTTTTTTGCCATGTTTTTAGACACCTTTGTCCCCTTTCACAAAAACAATCTTCTCCTTCCTTTCTATCATGTGATTTTAGGCCAACTTATGCTGGGGGCATCCTTGCTTCTTCCCAACACTTCATTGGTTTACGTTCACCATCATGTTGAACCTATCCATAATGGCCTTGGGTCTCACTTCTACACGTGAAGAGTTTGTCTTTGAATACTCCCACCTAATCACTGGGGCATTTTCACATCTTCACCTTTCTCACATGTGGCCTTATACCCTTGTACATCCCATCTATCACTAGGGGCATCCATGCTTCCTCATCTTCCTATACATAGTTTTAGAAAACTTTTGGAAAAAATCAAAACATTCAAATATGCTAGAAAAATCAAAACATTCAAATATGTTAGAAAACAAACATTCAAATATGTTTCAAAAAACTTCTAAACAATATAAATCATCCTACAAAACATCTCTCTTTGGTTCTCTTTTGAGATTGTGTGTGACTCGTGGGTCATCTTGATCTACCTCCATCAAAAAAAGTTAGGTTGCTTACTTCGTTTGTACTCTGGGGTACAATGAGTTGCCTGGTACTATTTCGTAGTGCACATTGCTTTATCATCAGACCAAAGTGTCCTCCATTATTCCCCTTGTATGTATCCTTGCTTGGGGAACCATCTTCAACCCTTGTCATTAATTCACACAAGTCAGAACTGGAGCTCGATAACAAAAACATTACGTTATGTTTCTCTTTTGGTTTAGCTTGTTTACTTTCTTGTATTGCATTACATTTTGTATGTTGCATGGAGTTAGTGCTTTTAGCAATGGAAATTTGTTCGTATATGGATTTTCATGTCATACTACACTTTTGTTCATTCTTTTTAATAAGGACCGATGATGAAGATCACTAGCAATATGATGAAAAATAAAGTTGTTTAAAAGCACTAGATAGATGTTGGCTTGTTCCCCTTCCTCATACTCCTTTTCTTCTATATTCCCTTTCTTCCCCTTCATCTTCTATCTATTTTCCTTCATCTTTTTTTATCATCGATCGAGTTCTTCTATCACCCCATCGACAATCAAGGGGTATCCTCCATTCTACTCATTTTTCTTCTATCCCTTCAAAATTTTCTACTTGTTTATGCTTGTCTAATTTCTTTGAAGTGGCGTCACTTACGCCACCTCAAAGAGGGGAAAATGTAGACACCTAAAATATGCTTACACTTAGCATTTCATCCAATTCAACCAATTAATGACACTTTGTTAATCAACCCTTCTTCACTCCATTCTCGGATGCCCATGCACGACACCTTCTCGGTTGTATTCCTCCTATAATAAAATTATTTAGCTAATATCTCTCTTATTAGCTAAACATTCCTCCTTTCGACCATTCAGAACCTCCTAGTTCTCTCTAGACCACTTCTATTGGCTTCGTAGGCTATCTATCAGTCACAATTGGTTATCCAAACCCCTCCCAACTCTCAATGAGTCTCTAATCACTTTCTAATCAAGTTTAACTATCCTAAACCCTAGTTAACTAGCCTAAACCAAGATTAACTAAGCCTAAAGCATGTTTATCCTAATCTAATCTAAAATCTTTAGTCCCACATGCACCCAAATTCCAAACTCTTCCATTTGGAAAACTATAAATAGAAGGGTCACCCCTCCCTCTCAAACTTACAACTTCACTCACAAGTCCTTCTCTCTCACATTTGGAGATATTGGCATTAGACCTCATTTGCATTAGCTAAGATAATAGGCATTTGATCTTGGCTATCCTCCATTAAAAGAGCTTCATCTTGCACCCATGATAGGTTAGTAATGAAATAGCTAAACTTGGCCATGTAGCCATTTAGTGAGATTCATTCACCCTCATGGAGTAAACAACAAAATTGATTGCTTAAGTCTTTAGTAGGCATATTTTGTTAAGCTTTCAAGAATAGAGGTTAATGTTATTTGTTATATTTCTTGCTTATTTCAAGTTTTAAATGCATGCAAATAGGATTCCTTTCTCATTTCTTATTTGATGGTCCATTGAGGGACTTTGCACAAAGCTTTGGGGTCTTGCCCCATATCCATAGCTCTTTGCAAAATCTTTCATTAAACACAACAATCACGTTGATTATCTACATGATGCTATAATGAAGAAAATTATTAAAATAATTGAACACAATATGAATTAAATGAGATATTTAATGAAAATAAATAGTTTGTATACCTCAGTGAGTTATCATGAGATGAAATCGCAACGGAAAAATATTTCTCTAATCCTCACGAGAGATGGTGGTGTGTGTTGTGTGGTCATAAAATTTATAAAAATATATCACATCGAGTTAGTTATGCATATATATATATATATAAAATAACACACACACACACACACACACACACATAGACATATATTTGAGTGAAAGTTATATATATTTACATACGTGAAAATTTTACACAATTAACATTCTAAATTACCTCTGTGAATGTATACATAGCCATGGTGCTCGCAACCTATGGTTGGGATGATGACATCCCTCCCACATGCTGTAATATTAATGCATACATGTACATATGTATGTGTAAGTTAATAAATTTGACCAAGTTTAAATATAATTATTTTAAAAATTTAACATATATAAGTAAATCAAGTACTCATATCTTTTGTAACATGTAATAAAAAATAATACATATGAAGGTGTCATCAATGTCTGAAATCTAAATGTATCACTCAAAAAGTGTCAAACATAGCCACATTATCATGTGTACCACCGAAGTGGCAACTCCACCAACACCAGTCTGCATGAAACTATCATCCTCATTGGGTCCCATGCATATGCTACCATAAGATGTGAAAAGATGTGGCCTCATGTTACTACTACATGGAGGAATACTATGTCTACCTCCACCAACATCGGTATCATAAATCTCCCTCGTATGATGGAAAAGGGTATCGAAAGCACCTGAAGCGTGTGCAGTGTATCAATCTCTACTATCTCCTTCATTGCTATAGGGATAGTCTCAGGATGAGGGGGATTTTGTGTGGGGACTCTACCATGATGAGTAGTATGTTGTACACCTGGTCTATCTGTGCGAGAGATTTTCCTTGGCCCTGAAACTCACGGTAGTCAAAATAGTTTGAGATCTCGTTAAGGATAAACTCATAATATAGTTTCCTCAAAAATTATAGTGGAACCTCATTGTTATTGCAAGGTGGAATATCAAATACCATCCACCATCAGTCTTAAGAATTTTTTTATCGAGAATTATTGCACCATTGGATTAGAAACCGTTTGCATGACAACAAAACATGAAAATTGGTTCTAGGGTCCGTGAATAATGTATATATGAGGTGTTTTGTAAATTTTTTTACATCTGAATATGATAATTTATTAGTGTAATATTCCCTACAAGTCTCTCTATAAGATGCCCATCGATAAACTTGACTCATTACCATGTCAACTTGAGCCAATAATGCCTCCAATGTGTTTGCAAGTGAGGCATGGTGGGGGTTTGTGGAATGGTGATACCTCATTTTTAATTAATTCCTTAATTTCAATCTTATTTTCCACTATACAGGTTGTTGAATCCTCCTAACTACTTGGATGATGTTTAGAAATTGTTGGAGAGCTAGGAGGGTTATGAGGATTTTCAAGGTTTTGTTGTGGTTGTGGTGGAATTGTAACAATAAAAAAACATGTATTTAATTAAAATCTAAAATATAATTACCAAATTTCAATGTAATTTAGAGAAAACAAATTTCCCTACCTCTTCTTTGTGGTGCCATTATTGATTCCACCTCAATCCAACCTTCGCGGCGATCTACAGATGATTTTGGGAGCTAAATGGCTAAAAGCGAAATGCGAATACAAGGTTCGTTGTAGAATTTGCATTTGGGGAAATTAAAAAATGAGGAAGGGATTTGTTTTTTTTGTTTATATTTTATGGTAACACATACTCATTATAACACATACCCATTTTAGGCTCAGGAAATACCAAACCAAGAAAACTATAACGTGTACGTGTTATTTAAAAATGCGTACGTGTTTTGCATAATTTCATCTTTATGTCCACTTTTTGGCCCCCAGATTGGTGCACTTACCCAAAATCCTAAATATAAAATATAGACAATATTGAAAACATAAAATTTAGTTTTTGAGATATAGTCACATTAGGACATTTGGCTTTAAAGAGAGATATGAAAAGGTCCACCTAGAGAATATGAAGAGAATTTGTTTTTCTAGTTATGTTGGTAAAGCTATGATCAATTTTTTTATACTATATGAACTTGTTGTCTCATATATAACCATTTATTTACTTTTAGATTTGTAATTTTCCATGGGACATAATTAGTATTGAGTAAGTTCTATCGGATTTTGTTCAATGGCTAAAAAATGAGGTTAACTTACACCGGGAAATTTAATATTTAGATATGTACCTAATATGATTAGGGTCATGTTATGATTTATCATAGGGTTCAACTAATTTCTTGAGGGATTGACACCAACTTAAAATCATAAATGTTTTTTAGAAAGAGGTCCAAAAAATTTGACCTATTAAGACTAATAATAAAAATATAATGTACCTATGAGAGGTCCGATTATACAACTATGTGTTTTTCCAACGATGGTCACATGGAGCCAAAACCAATTTAGCGAGGGAAGCTAGCTGCAAGAAAACACCTCCTTTTATACGCACAATTTACAAATATATGGATGAGCTCGATAGTGTTGACATGCATCTAATGAATGAAGTTGATAGAGAAAATCCCAAAAAATCTTCAAAACATAGGTAGTACTAAAATATTGTGATGATAGTTGTACATCTTCAAGAAAAATGCAATCCCTTTGAAGAACGACACATAAGAGTTCATCATGCATTAATCCATCCTAGCATAGCAATACGGACTATAAATAATCAATACAATGAAGAGTGCATGGAATGGATCTATGTATGTACGTAATTCAATCTTCTACATACGAGAATTCAAATTTATTTTAATCCATTATAGAACATCTTGGTATGATCTAGGTGTAGGCACAACCTAGATCATGAAAGCCGAGTTTGTAATTTTGACTCTCAAACTACACTCTCAATGGATGAACACTCTTTTTAAATCTCTCTTAAATATTTATCTCTTTACAAATAGAATGAGTATGCACAATACACAATAATACCGAGAAGAACCAAATTATAAATGGTCCTTACCTTGATGTTATTACAACAAATAATGATATAGAATAGACATACAAGAAAAATCTACAACTTCTTTATCTAGGATTAACACACGTCCTCTCAAAATGCCTATGCCTATCCCAACTTATTTCTATAATGCTCAAAGATTAATATGAAACAAATACATGTAGAATTAACGCATAGATTAAGGGGAAAAGTATAAGTATAGATCCACCCTCTATTTTCTTCCTACTCCATCATGCCCAAATCGATACCAAATGATATTTGGTACTTTGTTTTACAAAAATATAATATAATGTTTTATGTTAATTATATTTCGCAAACATCTTACAAATATATAGGAAGACTTTTCCTATAATCCAAGATAGTGAAATCCTACAATTTCTCACTCACTAACCATCTAAAATATACATATTCTACTAAAGCGATACTATCTTACCGTAAGTAAATAACATTTACCATTTGGTAAATATAAAACCATAGAAATTGAGCATTAGATAAATAAAATATCTATAATAACATGTTCCTACTCTTTCCTCATTTCAAATTTACTTCTAGAGAATTTTCTTCAACTTGCTAGAACAAAATTCAAATCCTTCTCATTAATGGCGTCAAACTATCTGGTATGATAGTTGAGAAAATATTCTAGAAACTCATGACATCTTTTTAATCAATGGTTTGTGTCCTTAACACATGGATTGACATTTTATCCTTCCCTACTCCCTTGTCACTTTCTAGACTTTTCCTCTAGTTCCTTTAGTCTCTTGTGTAATCCTTCATTTACTTAGTTATGTGTATTTCCATTTTTACTTTATTGTGAAATCGTCATGCACCACTTTTGTGTCCATCCAATACTCCTATGCACCTATCCTTCAATGATATGGAGGAAATTACGAGCACAAAATTTACTTGAATTTCCCAAGATCACTACAATGCGAGAAGATGAATCAAGAGCTTTCGACAACTATTTGAACGTAGAAAATGGAGTTTGTATGCACATTGGGTGGCTGATCAAAGTTTGGTCAACTGGAAAGTCAATCCTAGTTAACAGTCCAATCTAGATGTGACACGTGGCAAAGGTGACAACTAGAAAAAGGAAAAAGAGAGTCATTTTATTTGGTTATCGATCTATGATCTTTGTTAGGCGTAAAAGTTGGTGGTTGCAGTAAGAGGCTCAACTTTTGTGATGGAAGGGAGCCCGGCCACCATGAGAGCTAGTGGTGCTACCGACATGGTGGGCTCTCAAACCACCGTGTCGATGTCGAGTTAGCTCAATGAGCTATTAATTCTGGCTCGGTGAGGTGATCAACTCCCCACTAAGTTGATCACATTATATTACTACGTGGATTGAGTTATTTCCACATTGACCGAATGGATTACTTTCCACATGGCTTGTTGCACATTGTTATGCCTTATGCCATCTAACTTAGCAAGATTCTATGGCTCGATCTGATATACCATATGACTCGGCCAACATGGGTAGACATCAATTAAGGGAGGATAACAATGCATAGCCCATGACTCGGGATTCAAACAAACACATGGAGGCATACCCAACTAACCATCATAGTCAACAAACTTGGTGAACACCTCACCACATGGATCAGCCACAACCTCCAATGCTCAAACCTCGACCACATTCAACAACCAAAGCACAATGCATGGTTAGCGGTGGAAGTTGGCTTGGCCAAAAAAACCAACGATAGGTGTGTCTGAAGTCACGGTTACAATGGGTTGGCGAGCCCTTTTTGAACACCAATCCTCCTTATCCACCGTCGATGTGGGACTATTCCCATTGTCCATACAAACTAACCATCGCCAAAAAAATTCATGCATTTGAGATTCGACCCCTCGAACTCTGCAAGGAAAGTGGAGCGACTCGACTACTATGCCACCTATGTCGGATGGGATATGGATAGAGTGATAAGCCTTATATACAAGATTTATGGGTGTCCTTGGCCTATAAAAGGGACCCCTCTCCATTTCTTAAACACACACCCCAAGCTTATTATTTCTTAAGCTTATTTGTGGGATTTTATAGTATTGGGGATTTTTAATATAGTTTTGTGCACTATATTAAAATCTTAAAATTACTATAGGCTAGTATTTTATTATTATTGACCTATTATTCTTAGGCAATAATATATTAAAATATTGTGATTGGGAGTATTACAAACTACCCAATAGGCCCATTGAGCCACAATATTTTTCACTTACTGACACTGAAATTGTTGACCGGAGTGCCAAAGGATGCAGGGAAGCGTTGGGAAGGCCGATTGAGTTCTAAAGGAGGTTGTGCATCAGGAAGGTGGAGAACAATTCGACTGATCATTGGAAGTTCTTCGAAGGATTGGCGTACTACTAGGAAAGTGGAAATTCCATTAGGTTTTATTGTAAGAAATAACATTGTACTTACAATTTTTTACTAGTGGAACGGTTCAAAAGAACCCGGAGACGTAGGCCATTTCGAACTCCATAATCAATCATGTGCAATTGTCATTACATTCTTGCATTAGTTTTAAATTGATTACTTAAAAGGAGCAACTTGTCAGCAAATATAAAAATCCTATAGGGTCGAGATTAGGTAGATAAAACTTGATCATTTTGGATCATTCAAGATAAGAATTACACACAATTTAAAACAAGCTTCTTCGTAATACTACTACACACTACTTCTACCACACACTTTGCATTACAAGAAATTGCATAAAAACTTTCACACAATTTCCAAAACATTATGACATGCCTCATTTTCCTTTTCTACCCTTGTTAACCTTGCATACACCAACACTTAGTCAAAATTCCTAAGCTATACAAACTTCTATCCCTTTCGTGATAGTCTTTCATAAAACATCCCGGAGTTAAAAAAGTGTTATCCATCTCAAAATTTAAGTCCTCAAGATGATGGCCAATTTGACCAAGCTCCTTTGAACTCATCCATCTCACATATCCTTCTATGTGATTCTTCCACTTTACCAAGTATCATCTTTTGTGTTTTCTCTTCACTACTCTTGATTCCAATATGTCCTCAATTTCTTTCTTTCCTTCCTCTGGTATCTACCTTGTCCAATCAAATGATCCTTGTATTTATTATGCACCCTCATTTAATTATTTTGCACATGCATACATCCTTCTTACGCACTTTACTCCCCTCTTCATTTTGTTCATACAAATTTGCAACATTAAATATCATTAAGATATCCAAATCTTTAGGAAATTCAATCTTATATGCATTTAGCCCCATCTTTCATGACACTTTACATGGCCCAATGTTCTTTAACTTCATCTTAAAATTATACATACCCTTTGGAAATATTTATTTGTGTAAATGCGTCAACACTTGATCTCTAATTTAAAATTCTTTAGTTTTGTGCCTCTAATTTGTGAGTTCCTTGTAAGATGTTACTCTTCTCCAACTTTTTGTGCACTTCTTCATGTAACTTACACATATATTTTACATAATCTTGGCCTTTGTAATCTAATTATCAATTACTTTGCACAATTCAATGAATTCTATTAGAATTATCCTATAGAAAATTTAGAATAGATTCTTCCATATCCTCATGTCAAATGATTTATTATATGAAAATTCTACTTGTGCAACACCACATCTAGTTGCTTTGGCTTGTCTCTAACTAAGCTGCACAATAAATTGCCTAAACTCATGTTCACTACTTCCTTTTGTTCATATGTTTTTGGATGGTATGTTAAACTAAAATTCAGTACTATTTCAATTTTATTATATAATGTCTTCCAAAAATGACCCAAGAACTTTTATCCCTATTAGACACTATGTTATATGAAAATGCATGCAATCACACTATTTCCTTGAAGAAATTTTTTGATATCCTTGTTACATCACTAATATTTTTGCATGCGATAAAATGTGCCATATTGGAGAACCGCATCGATAACCAAACATATGGAGTCATTCACTCTTTGCATTATTGGTAATGCTAACACAAATTATATGTTAATTCTTTCTTAAGGTCTCTTTGGTACATGTCATGTTTGATACAATCCCATGTTTTTGTGCTCTTAGCTAACTGGATAATTATTCACATTTACACATACTTGCACACACCTATGCCCATCTTTGTCCAATAGTAATGCTCCTCCAATCATTCTAAATTTTTTTCACCTCTAAATTTAACTCCTAATCCTCCATTATGATTATACCCGATCAAATTCTCACAACTTGAACCCTTGGGTATACACAACAACAATCCTCTAAACAACATTACCTATTATAGGAAATGATATAACCAAAACATTTTATCTACACTCTCAAATTATTTGCATTCTTCTCATTCTTCTTTGAAGTCATCATCTTGTGCATATAACTCCTTTATGGTGGAAGATCCCATGAATTCATTGTGCATTTCATTCAACAACAACACTCTTCTTCTCAATTTATTTGCAACTCTATTGGAATCACCATTCTTATGTTTTAGCACAAAATAATATATCTACATAAATTCTACGCATTTTATATACCTCTAGTTTAGCTTTGCTTGAATGTTGATAAACCGCAATGCACGATGATCCATGTACAAGATAAATTCACTTGGAAAAAAGTAATGCCTCTACTTCTTTAATGCTTCTACATTAACATAATATTATTGGTCATGGATCAAATATCTTATCTTTGTGATATTCAACTTCTCACTAAAATAGGATATGGGTTTCCCTTCCTAGCTTAACACTACACCTATAACTTCTCTACTTTCATTGTAATCCACTTGGAAGAATTTTTCAAAGCATGCTAATTCTAAAATGGTTATGTTATAATCCTCTACTTCAATTCTTAGAAGCTTTGTTCTCCTTCTTCTATCCAAGAAAAATTCCTTGTGATCTCCCTTCATTATATCTACATTTTTCATGCACTTTCTAATAAAGTTTTTAATAAAATTTATATCAAATCTTGTAAATCTATGAAAGCTTTGTATCTCAGTTACATTCCTCGGTGATGACACCTAAACTATTGCATGCATCTTTTGTAGTCATTAAATCATGAAGATTCTATGTACATCTAGCCTCTAAAGAATTAATGTATATGTGTGATTCCTAAGTAAGATAACTATACATTAATAACCTTTATAATTTGATTTGACATTTCTGTTATCCTTTTCATATTTATCTGCTTCTTGTTTCAGATTTGCAACTTGTAGTTTTACATACCATCTGACATCTTTCTCATCTTTGATTTCATTGTTTACCTTTTTTAGTATAATGTACATGACTTCCCATTAGAGACATGTGCGACCAAACACTACTCTCCACTTTTTTTTCTTTTGTACACTTCCTTTTTGTTGATTATTCAAATGTTACTTTTATATTATCTTTGTTTATCACTCTTATTCAGATTTTCACTTGTTAATGAAAGAACTTAAGAAAAGGAATCATATATATACATGTCTTACTTAACCTCATTAGGGGTCAAGAATTCAAGGGTACATACTATTACAAGGTGATAATATTATATACCTAATACACCAAGGACTTCATTTTAGCATTGCATACTTTAGTGCATAAGAGGGTTTATTATGAATTTTATACCACACATTTGCGTTGGGAGAAATTAGTTATACCCCTATATTATCTCGTGCGACTAACACTAGGGAATCCTAGAACAAGGGGTGTTATTTCAATCACGCACACACTAGAACTACATTGAGTGTGAAATGTAGTGCATCACTCGGTGACAATCAAATTGGGGTGACCAAAGAGGTCGATCAGACGACTCAAGAAAATTCATAATGTTATTCATCTAATGTGTGCTTAAGTATTGTGCATGTAGTTATGGTTTATTTAACATGTACAACTATAACAAGGCAATGGTACAAAAATCTTGATGTGACCTATAGTGAACAAGAAGTGACAAGGAGCATGTTGTCATGCTAAATTTCCAACATGCAAAATTGAAAATTTTAGGCATGACAACTAAGCTCCTACTTGAAAATTCCTCTCCCAGTCTACCAAAAGTTTCATCCTCATTTTATCTAGTAGGGAGCATGATAACAAGATTTTCAAGTGTGTTTCATGTGTATGGGTGTATGCCTAAGGTTATTGAAGAAGTCAATGAAATTTAATGAAAAATAAGTTTCCTCAAAGGCCTAAAAAGGGCCATTTTTGGAATTTTAAAATTAGTGTATACCCCACCGGAAGTTGACAAGGAAGAATCAAGACATCGGGAGTTATATGTGATAGAAATTAAGTTATCCAAGGAAGTTTAGGGATGATTTGTGGAATAAATAGATGTCAGGAAAAACTTGAGCAAGATCAGGCCATTTTGGGCATAGGGAATTGATTTAACAAGAATTGAATTAAGAGTTATTTCCTAGATATTACAAAGTAACAGATGTAGACAATGAATAATAGTTTCTAGATATAAGAGGACACAAGAAATAAGATAATTAAATTTAAAACCCTAAGTGCAAGAGAGGGAATATAAGACTTAGCTAATTTCACAATAAATCTCAAAGTGTTATGGACTGGAATACTGATGAATAGGAGGAGGATATTGTCGCAACCGAACACAGAAAATTATGTAATTTCCTATCAAGCCTAGACTAGGAAATTTAGAGGACTAGGGTGCCTAGGCACTAGGGACCTCTGTTAGGTGCATGTGACCATGCGAAGCTCATAGAATAGCTTTTCTTATGTTGTAAGGTGGTTACTAACCTTCATTATTTATCACCCTGCATGTCGTAATATGCCCACAAAGTTTTCCTATAACCTGAAAAATAAATGATATGCTACAAAACCCCAAAACACGTCATATCCTAAAAAATAAAAGATGCAAATGGGGAGTTAGGACTGATCTCGATGGTCACCCGATAGAGAGAACTTACGACCAAGTGTTGCACTACATTTCAAACTCCATGTAGTTCCTTTTTGTTTGTAGAAATAGTTACCTAGGAAGATCTTGTGCAAGATGCACTTGATAATAAGTGATAACTAGATGTAGCAATGTGAATAGATGTGTAGATGGAAAAAAACTTCCCTTCATATGCGTGTATGTAGAAAATGTAGTCCCTTGTCCCTTGAGTGAGTGCTATATGGATGCTTTGATGCTCTTGAAATGCATTTTTGCAACCTTAGGTGGTGATAATAAATGCTTATAGATGGACCTTTATTATGGTTCAAAAGGAGAGAGTAAAGTAGAAAGAGGTCAAGGGTGCCCAATAGGAAAATGGCACACGGGTCTTTGTGCAACCTATCTAGGTGCTGATGTCAGTCGAGTCGAAAAGATAAAGAAGTAAGTATCGATTGGGTTGTAGGGTGTAGGATACCAGAAAGAACACATGAAACAAAAACAAAAGGCAAAAGATAACTTTCAATTTCTAGTTTTTTCGCTTAGGAATCATATGAATAGTAGCATGTTATTAGGACCTATAAGTGTACCCAAAGTACATGATTCGGTGTTTACATTTTCCCTCACTTTATGGTGTTGAGTGAATACTCGATAACATAAAGTAGTTTTGAATTTGCGTACCTTAGTTCCTTGTAGAGTGATGGCGAAAGCATGCCGAGGACACAAGTTAAAACGTGAAGTGATAAAAATGAAGCATGGAAGATAAGAAAGAGGAAGTGACCCTAGGGGTGAAATGTATGGGTTGTGTTATATTTGTACATGTTCTTGTTGAATTTTGTGTTGTGCTTGACAATGCTACTTCTTATAGGGACAGACCTGCAAAAAGATGAGAAAAGAGTAGTCAAATTCATGTATATGAAAAATTTGATCCAAATGTGTAAAAAATATGTAAATGTGCGAGAAAGTAGTAAATGGAAAGTGTACACTTGATCCGTGACAAGTGAAAAGGGATAGAAAGTGTCCTAAAATGTTGTATAAGGGTGAGTTTTTAGGAAATCTCACACCAAGATTAAGTTTTTGGGTGATCTTACACCAATAACGGGTTTTTTTAGGGTGGTCTCATGCCAATTGCGAGTTTTTTTGGAAACCTCATGCCATGGCGAGAAGATTGTTGGGGAGAAATACCTAGTGTTATTCTCCATCCATGACTCGCTTCCTAAAGTTTATAAACCACAACAAATGGTGTGATCCTACTTTGTTCCATAGTCAATCTAGTTCAATCCAAGTAGAAAAATAAGATAGAATGCATTCTAATTACTGGAGGAAAGTGCCTCGTAATGTGAAAACTTATTTGTAGATTACTGAAAATTATGCCAATATGATAAAGTAATTGTAATTTACCCCTTGGTCATAGGCACCCAAGAAAGGTCATGAGCGTCTAGGTGATAGTGTATGTGATGAATTGAGGACACAAGGAAGAATATAAGACATTATGTGTCTATAAATTTATTATTTTCCTTTACTATGCAAGCCTATAATGAATCTCTGAGATATTATATGGGGTGATTGATTCACCCATTGTATTTCCCCCTTGTTTGGGGTGCATGCGACGTCACTAGGAGAATACAACCTAAAGGAGGACTTGATGCCGATTTGAAACCGATACCTTGTAGGGAGAGGGAATGCACATGGTAGAAACCAAGACACATGAAAAAGGAGCGGCTAGGACATGTGTTAGTGCAAACAAGACAAGTATGTATATAGAAGACAATGTGAAATATAGCAAGCAAGAAGACAATGTAGACCCATGTAAAAAGTGGGTTTCAAGCATGGGACATCGCTACAATGTTTAAATAAAATCAGGTCCAAAGCGGCCAAAATCATACAAGAAATGAAATGAACATACATGACATATGGAATAGCCATAAAAAATGGTATTCAATAGAAGACAACGAGAAAGCAAAGAATCGACAACCATGGTGGAAAAAGTCCTATAAATAAAATGCTACACGTGAAGCACCTCTTATCATCTTAGAAAGATAAAAATTATGTCAAGACGTGTATATTGATAGAGTAGTGTACTAGTAATAATATAAAGTAGTATAAAAGGAAATAATAACACTTGTAGTGTGTACAAAAATAGATTCCCTCGGGTGCCTCGGTGGGATTGGTAAGAGGTACATTGCAAACATTTATGCTACATGTAACAATCTTTAGGAATACTTTGCATTCACAAATAAAGGCCAAGTGAACATTTATGTGTATATATAAAGATAATGACATACAATGTATTAGTTTATCATATGAAACAAAGTGTCCATGTGAGCATAAGTATGCATGAATAAATGCAACGAAGATATGTAGTACACTATGAGTGAGTGTAATGGAATGGTATGCAAAGTGAATGTGATAGGGGAAATGTACCACACAAGTGAATGTGTATGAGTATGTATGATATGAGGTTCATTTGTAAAATACCCCTCGACAACCAAGAATGAACCATAGAACAAGAGTGCATCATCGGAAATGGTTTGAATCATGCACTATAAAGATATGATCGATGAAGCTTAGAGCCTAAAATTTACAAGAAGTGAGGTTCATTTCATATTTATACCCTTAGCAGTCGAGTATGAACTGTGGAACTAGAGGGTTTTATAGGGAAATGAGTGCAATGTATAAAGGTAGATGCCAAAAATATACATAGTGTGAAATGCTTTGATAATAGATGCTAGAAAGAAATTTCGTGAAAGCCCCAAGTGTGAAATGTGTATGATGTATAATAGTTGAAGCTAGAGAGAGATGTCGTGAATATACAAAGTGTGAAATGTGTATGTTGTGAGGTTCATGTATGTAGTATGTCCTCAATAGTCAAGTGTGAACCTTAACACAAGAGTCTATCACAGGGTAGTGACGATACAAGTGTATCAAGATGTGTATGATGAATGAGAATTATTTGGAGGTCAATCCAAAGAAAAGGAAGTTCCCAAATTTTCCCAAGATTACTACAGTGTGGAAATAGACTCTAAGAGCTTTCTGTTGACTAAAAGAATGCGGAAAATGGAGCCCATATGACTTAGTTGTTGTTGGTCAAAGTTTGGTCAACATTCAAGCTCATCAGGGTCAACTGACTAATCATAGAGTGACAGGTGGAAAAAATGGAATCGGGTGAAGATCGATAAAATTTAGGTTTTTTTCTTTGGTATTTGGTGCTTGATAACCATCTTCACTAACGTGATCAGTAAAAAAATTATCACGTGGTGGGTCCTCAGGCCACCATGTAGCCTGCCACCACATTTCCACATCATACCTAAGACAGGGTTATGCACCAACTCGGTGAGTCAAGGGTAACAAGTTGAACTAATAGGGTGAGATAATGCTTAGGAGAGACAACCATGCACAACTCGGTGACCTCATGATGCCAAGCCATTGAGAAAAAGGGTGAAGATGTGGCTAAAGCCACGATCAACATAAAAACATTAGGCTTAATAAAGCCCTATCTCACCCCACTTCACATGCATGTGGGATAAATATTCCCACCTGCAAAAAGATGCTAGACTCGGTAGGAGGCCATGCGGTAAGTGAGGACCGATTGGAAATGGAAATGGTGCACCAAAGCATGGTGAAAAAAATTTAGTAGGGAACCAACGAGAGACGTGGTATGGCAAGAACTATAGACAAGTGGACATGTGGCAGGTTGAATGAAGTGGAAGACACATGGGTGTAACCAATGGTGGTCGATTCAAACTGACCAAGCAAAATGGGGGATAGGGGAGTTGACCCCGCGACCTTCTGTACACACCGGACCAGCCAAACCAACTCATCCAACCGAGCTGGTTAGCTAAGATAAGGGGATAGGTGATTTTACCCTTAAAACTCGGCTGCCCAAGCACTATAAAAAGGTCCCCCTCCTCTATTAAAAATATAACAATCTCTCAATCAATCGTAACCAATGAGGAGTATTAGAGAGAATTGTGAGGCCTTATTAAAGGTAATATTTGAGAGAATTAAAGACCTAATTGTATTAGGAATTTTTGTAATAATTTTGGGAGTTAAATTATTAACTCACCAAATTTTGTAAAGGCCTTATAGAGCCTTAGTTATTCTCATAGAGTCTATATATCTACCACAGAGCCATAGGAAAGCTTCTTTCTAGAGGAGATACATTGAGTTCTTATCTTCGTCATTTGGGAGTTAAGACTAGGTTGTTGTTACTTGGAAGTCATTAAGGAGATGAATCACCGATGACACTTTGAATTTGTTACGGAGGTGTCAAATTAGAAAGCTATGCACTTGCACTAAGTTTTCCAAGACCATTTTGGGATCTTAGATTCGATTGGCACACCGGATTATAGAGGTACCAACACGTTCATTGTAAGTATTGTACTTGTAGTAAAATATTTTGCAATGAATTGGTTCATCTATTAAACACGAAGACTTAGCAAATTTAAGATGAACTCGTTATCAACCGCTAGTAGTGTTTTCCCTTTTGCATTGAATTTTTACTTTGAGTTGATAATATTTTTGGGTGAATTTGGGAAAAATAATAATTGGCCTATAGGGGTCCAAGGTTGATAAAATTTTCAACAAAAAATCTTGGATCATTTGGTATTAGAGTTGGTGTTGCTAGAGTACTAGGTCATTATACAAATCCATGGACCTATACTTTTTCTTCCAAAGTGGCATATAGTGTTCAAACTATTGGGCACCATGATTTGGATGGTGGTGACCCAAAACTAGGAGTAGACCCACTAGATTGCAGAGTTACACGCTCACTTGGCCAATGTTTGCAAACAAAAACATCTCCAAAATGATAAATTACGAACTCCAGAGGAAAATTGACACCATACCTAGTAGGAAGGATGAGGCAATTTAGACAAGGAAATGACACATGGATAGCACACCATCACCGTCACCTGACCAGATAACATGTAGAAAATGTGGAAAAGGAATTCATGATGCAAGATGTTGTTGACATAATAACCTTGACAAAACACCTCACCTTTGGTTTCATAAGAAAACCACTTCTAAGGATAAAGCTCCTGCAGGTCCCAAAGTCTGCAAGTCAACATGGTTAGCACACGACACCCTTGCGACGACGAGAGGACACCGGTGGAATCTACTGAGACTTGATCTTGCAATAAGCAAGAATTTCCAAATAGAGTGTTCTCGTAGTTGTGGAAGGAAACATAATGCAACTTTTTTTTTCTTGGATCATTTGAGAAAGCTATGTGTGATTGACTTGGTACACCGATAAGGAATACCAAACACACCTCTTTCTCATACCAAGACATACAATACTAAAGACAAATGTGTCTAGGGAGCTTTAACTAGTTTTCATAACTTGAGATACATAATAGGAGGAAAGTTTTCGGATGCTCTAAATCTAAACATTGTACTAGTGGAGAAGAATGAGATGGTCATGGGGAACTTCTATCTCACCGCTCATCAAGCATAGATTACGGTTAGAGGAAGTGACCTCGAAATACGATTGAACCATGAGTTGTTTATTAAGTTCGATACTAGCAGAGTTTACGAGACTCAACAATTGGTACATCAATGAGTCATTAGAATCTTATCCTCCACGGGACCATCTAGTCCTAGATGACGAGAAGGATCACTAGATTTAACACTAAGGTAGTTAGATCCTCCACCGAGTTTAGGTACATATGTATAATATAGGTGGTAAATAAAATTGTCATCTATTGTGATTGTATCTAAGAACAATTTTGGGTTTAATAAAATAAACATACCCATGCTTATATTTTATATGATAAAATAAAGATCCATTTTTGGGCATTTTAATTATTTGATACTTGTAAATATAAGACCCTTTATAAGGGGGAAAATATATGAGTAACTGACCCCATAATATTATGAGTATCATAATTTCTTATAAGAACTTTTGCAAACATCATCTATTAAGATTTGCGGTGAAGATGTTCATGCAAAGGAACCGACACTGGGTGGAGCCACCAAGAAGATGACCACTATAGCAATTATTAATCGTAACTCCTTTACAAGTCCTTGGGGATATGTGACAAAGATTAACAAGGTTGGGTCTGATCTTAGCTTTACAGAGAGGCTAGAGGCCATGCAATAGAGTGGAAGATGATCTTCGATGCCAACATGGGACACACTCTAACCTAGCTCTGTGTAGAGGTAGAATTTGTGCAATAGAGTGGAGGTCAACAAGAGATGAAAAAAGTATGACAGCTATCGGTGTTGTACATCGATGGTAGTGAAACCAAATGCCAAAGGTCCTAGGATCAAGCCAAAGTGGATGACCAATTGTGGAGTAGCAGTATGAAGACCGTAAAGTCAAATGCAAATACCTCTTCTTGGAAACACCAAGTTCTAGATTCAGAAACAGAGGATATGAAGATTATTGTTCACAAAAAGCCTCATCACTAGGGAGGTGTGATCGGATGTCAATCTAGTGAATAAAATATCCCAAAACCTCCCAGGATCACTATAGTGTGAAAATAGACTCCATTATCTTTTTGTTGACTATAAGAACATGGAAAATGGAGCCCATATGCCAAAGTTATCGCTGGCCAAAGTTTTGTCAATGTTCGGGCTCGGTAGGGTCAACTAGCCAATTGGATAGTGACACGTGGAAAAAATGGAATCGGGCAAAGGGCGATAAAATTTGGGTTTGTGACTCTGGTATTTGGTGCTTGATAATCTTCTTTACTAACACGATCGATAAAAAAATTACCATGCGGTGGGTCCTCGGGACACCACACTACCACATCATCCTAAGACTAAGTTATGCATTAACTTGGACGAGTCAAAGTTGGCTAGTTGAACTAAAAGGTGAGGTAATTCTTGGACAATCTAACCATGCATAACTTGGCAAGATTGTGATGCCAAACCATTCAAAAGAAAAGGGAAAAGATCTACTGAAGACATGGTCAAAATAGCATGATTGAGCTTAATAAAGCCCTATCTTACTCGCTTCCCACACATGTGGGATAAATATTCCCATCGCACAAAGAATCGACTCAATAGGAGGCCACATGACAAGTGAGAACTAGTTAGTAACAGACGTGGCATGCCTAGCATGGTGAAAACAAAGTCGGTGGGGAAACAATGGGTGACGTGGCATGGAGAGGATGGTAGACATGTGGCAAAGTTGAATGAAGTGGAAGACACATGGGCATAACCGATGACGATTGGTTCAAGCTGACCAAGAAAAATTGGGGGCGGGGAGTCAACCTTGTGACCTCCCGTATGCAGCATACTAGGAAAATCAACTCATCCAACCGAGTTGTTTAGAAAATTTAAGGAGATAGGGATTTAATCCATAACTTGGTCACCTAAGCACTATATAAAGGGCCCCCTCCTCTATTCAAAATACAACAAGCTCTCAATCAATCTAAATCAAGGAGGAGTATTAGAAATAATTGTGAGGCATTTTTAAAGGAAATATTTGAGAGAATAAAAGACCTAATTATATTAGGCTATTTTGTAATAATTTTGGGAGTTAAATTATTAACTCCCCAACTTTTATATATGCCTTATAAATCCTTAGTTCTTCTCGTAGAGCCCTGTATTTCTAGTACGGAGCCATAGGAAAGCTTATTGATGGAGGAGATACATTGAATTCTTATCTTCATCCTTTGGGCGTTAAGACTGGGTTGTTTTTACTTACTTGGCAGTTGTGAAGGAGATGAATCGCTGACAACACTTTGACTTTGTTTTGGAGGTGTTAAATTAGAAATTTGTGCTCTTGTAGTGAGTTTTCTAAGACCGGTTTGAGATCGTAGATTTGGTCGGCACACCAAAGTTATAGAGATATTGGCACATTCATTGTAAGTATTATAAGGGTTATTGTACTTGTAGTTAGATATTTTATAATGAATCATCTCATCTATTGAACCCAGTTGTGTAGGTAATTTAAGTCAAACTCGGTTATCAACCACTTGCGGTGTTTTCCCTTTTACATTGCATTTTTACTTTCAGTTGATAATATTTTTGGAGTGAATTCGAGAAAAATAAAAATTGGCCTATATGGGTCGAGGTTGATAAAATTTTCAACAAAAATGTTGGATCATATAAATACTAGATGTGAATCACATAACGTAATAATGGAAAAGAAAGACACCTTAGAATGATAAGAAGGGGGAAGAAGTAAGCATAATTCCCCCAAGTGTGCCAATTATGGAGATCTATGTAGTGATGCGAGAGATACCATGCCATTGTGGGAGAGCGTTATTATACGTGTCATGATAAGAGAGTGAGCGAGAATAATGGGAGGAAGAAGCAACAATATGATCATGTCATGGTGGAGGAGTTTGGAGTCGAGAAGAAGGATTAGAGTTTTTGACAAAATGAATTGGGAATGGAAGTGGAGTAGGATGGGGAGGAATATTGAATGGTGGAAGTTGAAAGAGACCATATAGAGTTTGTTGGTCTTGTTTATTGATTGGTTTCTTTTTTTGAATTGGTACTATGGTAGAAGACTTGAGAGGAGGAGTTCTAGAGTGATTGTGAAAGGTGGTTGCTTAGAGGATTGGGTTGTGTAGGTGACACTTGAATGAATGAAGAAGGAATATTATAAGTGATAACATGATGCTCATCAGACATATATGAATCATATTTCTAAAGCCAAAGATATTTAACAATTAGAGATGGGCATGTAATAGTATTGTGAGAAGCAAATGAGATAAGACCATAATGCTTAAGGTGGCCAATTTTTCTCTTAAGAGCATAAAAATCATTATCATTATGTCCATTGATTCAATGATAATTGCAATATGGATGACCTTGATATTTTGCAAGATGATAAGGAGGATAACAATGAGTAGATGGCAAGCTGATTAATTGATGAGTAAGAAGCTAAGGAAGCATATCATGTTATTTACTATTATGATCAAACTTGAGAGGTGTGGGAAGTGGTAAGACTTGGGGTTCACTAATATGCACACATGTAGAAGACATATGATTAGAATGAGATGCAAAATAAGAACTAGCATTAGATTGAGAATTATCCTTGAGATGTTGAATTTCAGATTTAAGAGATATAATCATTGATTCCATGGCCTGAATTTTTTTGAAATAAAGAATTTAGAGCTTGAATTGATTTGAAAATAGATTGATTAGAATTAGGACCAAGAGAGTCATCAGAAAGATGATCGAAGATAACACTAACTTGAGTAGGTGGTGTATCTAGAGGGAGGAAGATATTGTGTACGACTCTTTGGAGAGCATCTTTGCAAGATGGGTGCATTTGAAGTAATTGAATCAAGGGGACTTGAAGAGATTTAGAAGCCATGAAAGAAGATTGGATAGAATGAGTAAAATGAAGATCCCAAAGTGTTCTAATAATGGGTTCACCAAATGATTTAACAAAAATTGAATTAAGAGTTAAACCCTATATATTACAAAGTAAAAGATGTAGACAATGAATATCAACTACTAGATACAAGAGGACACAAGCAATAAGCTAATCAAATTTTAAACCCTAAGTGCAAAAGAGGGAATATAAGACTTATCCGATTTTGTAATATATCCCGAATTTTTATGGATGAAGACTAATGAACATGAGGATACTATTGCAATTCTGAATACATAAATTTTGTAATTACTAAACAATCCTTGACTAGGCGCACGGAATAGGACTAGGGCACTTAGACTCTAGGGACCTCTATTGGGAACTTGTGACTATGTAGAAGCTCAAAACTGATTTTTCTTGTGTCGTAAGGTAGTTGTAAACCTTCAATGTGTGTTGCCTATATGTTGCACTATGCCCATAGAGTTCACTTGTAACCTATAAAATAAATGATATCCTACAAAAACCCAAAACACATCAGATCCTAAAAAGAAAAGATGCAAATGGGGAGTCATAATGACCCCAATGGTTACCCGACAGAGTGAACTTACGACCGAGCACTGCACTACATTTTAGACTCCATGTAGTTCATGTGTGTGTGTGTGTGTGTGTGTGTAGAAATCATGCCCTAGGAATCTCTTGTGTAAGATGTGCTTGATATCGAGTGATAGCTAGATGTAGTAATGCAAATAAATGTCTAGATAGAAAAAAACCTTCCATTCCTATATGTGTATGTAGAAAATGTAGTCCCTTATCCCTTGAGTGAGTTTTAGATGGATGCTCGATGCTCTTGAAATGCCTTTGGATACAACCTTAGATGGTGATAATAGATTCTTAGAGCTTGTTCCTTTATTATGGTCACATAGCTCTATAATTATATAACTCCCTTGGTTGAATTTTGGTTTTAACTAGAAGGCCAACCCATAAGAGAATAATATTATGAAAAGTTAAAATATTCCCAAAAGGAGCGTGTAAAGTAGAAAGAGGTCAAGGGCACCCATAAGGACAGGGGGTGCACAGGCTAGCGCCATGTATGGGCGCTAGTGTCTAAAGTCACAAAATATAAAGAAGTAAAATATCAATCTGGGGTGAAGGGTGTAGGAGGCCACAAAGAAGACATGAAACATAGACAAAAGGTAAAAGATAGTTGTCAATTGCTATTTTTCTCGCTTATAAATCATATGAATAGTAGTATGTGATTAGGACCTAGAAATGTATCCAAAGTGTGTGATTTAGTGTCTATAGGAATGAAGGCTTTGTGATGAAAGATAACTTGTTAGGATGATTCTATAAGTTCAGGAAGGATTTAAGAGCTAAAAAATACTCAATGGAAAGGTCATGGAATCCTCAACATGATGGAAATATAATTTTTTTCCTAAGTATTCAATATTTTCTATGATACTTGAATCGTAGCTATTATTCCTCCTTGCTAAAAGGGTGAATGGTGATAAAATTTAAATGGAAGGAATATTTATATCGTTATAATTTTTGGGATGATTTCAAAAGGTTATTTTTAGTTAAAATAATATAATTTTGACCCCAAAACACTCTTCCACGCTCTCGGGGCTAAAAATCACCTGTGTGTCCTAAAATACACTTGGCGGTGACAGATCAACATTTCCAAAAGGATTGGGAAGAATTTTTAACCCTTGGTGTCTTCTTGGATTTTTCATGAGGTGAAAATGGGAAAGGGTGACACCAAAGTGGATTCCCCCACCTTTTCAAGAAGTTCTCTCACTTAAAACACATCTTAAGGTGTTAGAAGTGTATGAAAGAGTTAAGTTCTCAAGTCCCTTTTCATGGTAAGTTGGACCCTTGGCATATTTTAAAGTGCTTTTTATTCCCATGGATTGTCCCCAATGTGAAAGGGGGACAAGGGGTAAACGAAAGATTTCTCCCCATGTTGGGAAACTTTTCACAATAGGAAGCTCACCTCTTTTGTGCCTAGGTTTCACAAACTTACATTTTTACTTATCCCTCTCTCATGTAATTGGACCCATGACACATTTTCTCACCCATGTTTTATGCTTGGATTATAATAGTTCAAAATGGGACAAGGGGGACACAAAATTGTGCCCCCATCCAACCAATCAACTCTGGTCACATAGAAAACTCATTTTTATCTCTCGGTGACCACTTTTACCTCCCCACATCTCATACGAAGGAATTAAAAGTTGTCACTTATAACCATCTACTGAAAAGAACACTTATATGTCCCTTATGTCCCCCTTTCACATCTTTCACTAGTGCAACTACATGTTAGCCATATTTTAGCCTTGGTTAAGGTGTTAGGTTAAGTGGTGAGTCAACATTTTGTAAATGAAATGACTAAATCCTCCTCATAACCACTTAATAATTTTTAAAGCATTCAAGCAGTTGTATTTCCCTCCCAAAACCTCCATTTTCACCATACATACTGCTGTTTTTATAAGACATACATACTCCCAAAACTAAATATTACTCATAATTCACTTCCGTGAACCAATTTCGATCAAAATTTAGTAGTGCACTCTTTCCAAAACACCTTGAAGATGAATTTAAGAGCACTACCATTGATGTTATATACAATTTACAAAAATATTTGGAATTTACATCCGGGTAATTTTCTTTTCAAATCTACAAAGTTTTGGTGAATGAAAAATCTCAAATATTGGATTAGAAGGTCCTAAGATAAAACATGAAATATTGAGACTATTTTTTTGCAATCCAACACCTAGAATACCTCTATATAAAAAATAGTAAGTGTGTAAGAATTCACTTGTAAAATATAGAAATTTTCTAGAAACACCAAGTTCTCAAAGACTTTGGTGATACTCCAAACAAGAAAAAACCATTAGAAGGTGAAAATTTTGAAAACTTACTAAAATAGTTTTTCTAAAAGGACTCGCTAAAAATAGAAATTCTTGCAATTGAGCTCAAGTCACTTGTGTCAACTCACATTCTACCTATCTCACTACTTTTTGACATCATGAAGTTCAAGTATTCTTGTCTCAGAGCGATCTTCACTCTAATTACTAAATTCCTAGTGTGGAAGATAATGATGTCACCCATATGGACCTAGAAGGCTTGAAAACCATAATGCGTGGTGAACCTCATGAACCACTAGAGGATAAGATCTTCGGAATGTGTTATTCAAGGAAAGAGGACATCCATTATCAGTTCATATCACTAAGATTTCTTGGCATGTGTGCCTCATTATGATCCCGATGCCAAAACAATCAAGGTAGATGAAAATTCAATCCTTGCATTCCTCATTCCAAAGGGAATTTCGGTGTTTATAGATTCCCACTAGCAATAACATGGTCATCATAACTAAGTAGTTTTATTTATTAGAGTGGGTAAGGACTAATTCATATCTGCAAGGCCTAACATGTAATTTGTGGCTCAAATAAGGAATAAATCCTTCTTGTATTCCCGAGAACTCTGCGAGGAGTGAATTTCATGAAGCCTATTACGATTCCATTATTTTACTAAGAAGAGTGATGGGGGAAGAAACAAAAAAATATTTACAAGATTGGAAGGCTTAGTTCATCCTCGTAGTTCTCGAAGGAAATCAGGCATTGGATTATGGAAAATCATAGGTGAAAACATCCATTGGAAACCAACTCAGTTACCCACCATTAAGAAGTTCACCATGAATTATTACATGGTGTATTCCATTTCCTTCACAAGACCCTTCATAGGATTGTTTAAGGCTCCCCCTATGCCTAAAAATCACCTATATATGAGAATTATTTACAACTAACTCATAAGGAGAGAAATTACCACTATGTCAGGGTGAATGATGCATTCACCATGTTCATCATCAGAATCCTTGAGGGAAATCTGGAATGAAGGATATCTTCCCAAGAAATTGCATTGATAAAAAAATATGGGATCCACTTCATCTAGTTCCCTACCTTCACCTACATCAGATTTGTAGGCTATGATCTTTCTCTTCGTAGGATACCCGAGTATAGGACAAAATCATAATGTTCAAGTTGTGTAGACAGTTGGCTGATATTCATCATAAGTGTAAGAATTCCAAAAAGAAAAGGGTGTCATTTTTCATCTCCTTAGGAATATATTCATCCAAGAATATCAAAGATGTAGAAAACATCGAATCATCCTTCGGTGACCTATTTCTTTAATCCTACACATCTAGGTATGACTTTGATATCAATAGAAATAAAGAGACCTTCATCTTACCATGTTTGCACCATGTGCCCCAAATTAAAGACTATTGGACCAATTACATGGATGCTTTTGAGGTACAGAAATGGGAAATGAGGTATCTAAAATTGATTGGTTTACTAAAGGGATAAAATATGATAGACTATCGGACTTGTCGATCCCGAGTATCAAGAGGTGTAATCTTCACCCCTTCCTCTAACTCTATGGAATACTAGAGAATTAGGTAACATTAAGGAGAGGATTTCCACAATAATCCAAAGATAAAGAGAATGGTTCAAAAGGAAGAGATTTACTTTCATTGAGTTTAGTGGCCTCCCAAAACTATCTAGAGATATGTCTAACACTTCCTCCCAAAGAACATCTGAAAAACTCATGGGTTCCACTCACTCAAAAGAATATTCAAAGAGAAAGATTTTGGAATAAGATCACATTGAACTCTCCCATCCTAGGAAACTTTATAAGAAGGATAAGATCATTAAATATACCATCGATCCGCTTGAGCTAGGTGAAATTTATCCTTTAAAGTTTCCTATTATTCACTAACATCCAAGTATATGCCTCTCCGTAGCACAATCATCCCATTACGAAAAGATGTGATCCCTTACCAAGCACCTAAAAGTTCCCCTATGCCCAACGTTGTGTCTAATATGAAAGAAATTTTTTGATGACTTTAGGAGCTACTTGGGAGTGATTCAATGATGGTGCAACAATTTGCAACACCTAATTTTGATGCTATATCAACATTCATGAAGACCAAACGAAGAAAAAAAGTAGAAGTAACCTCCCATTTATTTTTCGGGGCCTTTGGATCCTAGTAGGTAACTCAACCCAAAATTTTAAAACCTATGGAAGATATGACTCAAGATGACTATGAGTTGACCCAAATCTCCTTGGGGAAAGCCACACATGAAGGAGATAAACACTCGGTTCAATGATTTTTGGCTCATTTTCTTGCTATGAATGAAGAGTACAAACAAACTATGGAACAATTAGAGGATTATGTGAGAAATATCATTTCCTATGTGTAATCATTCCTATATATTAATAAAGTACTCGTTCCTCCTCTGGAATTCATCCCTCCTATAAAAATTTGATCCTCAATTGATCAAGAGAGCCCAAGGTTACACCATGCAAGGGAAAGCCAATGATAAGTGGGTTGAAAATATTATCGAGAAAGGAAAGGAATTACTACAAGAGGTTCTCTCCTTATTCAATTATGTTGTTTCTATTATTTCAAAAGCAAGGATAACAAGGGAAGGGATTGAGGGGAGAAGAATGATTGGGACAATGTGCTCTTACTTGTGTTTAAAATGAGTTTCCTCGATTGCCACACTCTCGTGGGTAGGAATGTGTTTGTATTTTCTACTTGAGATCTTGTCTCTAGTTTGGACCAGCACAATGAATTCCATATGTGACATGATAAATGATGTTATCTAATCCGTAAAATTCTACTTTGGAACTCTAAAAAATCACACAATTATGTTGTTCTACTTTTAACTTTGGAAAATGATAGATTGATGAAGATTAGAGATTTAGTGATTGATTAACTAGTGCTATAAAAAGGAAATCACAGAGAATAGGAAATAATTAAAACTCCAAACACCATAAATTTTTCTTGAAACCTCCAATGGAGAAAAACTAGCCGGGAAGGAAAACACACTTCCTTCCCACTTTTATTCGTTAATTATAGACAACTATAGATTACAAGAAGTAGAAAATGGAGACAACAATGTAAACCCCTCCCTTCCTATGCTTGATTGCTTTGTTCCTACACCTTGCTCCTACAATTCCACTGCATTTGAAGAAATTTCTCACTTTCTCTCATTAAACTTAAACCTTTTCTCTTTGATCTCTTAGGATCTCTAAATGATCAATTTTCTTGCTCTGCTCATGCATTTATAGGCCTTCCCATGTCCTCTCCTACCTTTGGAGGATGTGAAATGGAATAGAAGGGAATATACATAATCAGGAGCTTCAAATTTACATCAATTCATGCTCCATTGTTCTTTTCTAATCGAAGTTCTAGTATTTCCGCCCGAGAAGACCGGTGGTTTGAGGACCACCGTCCTAGCTAGGTGGCGGTTACAAACCTCCACCCTGCAGAGCGGTGGTTCTTCAACCACCACTCTACGCGAGAAAGCAACGGTTCTATCCAGAACCTTTGTCTACCTTGTTTCCTTCATTTTCTTTATTTCTCCTTCTTGGTGCTAATGGAACTGATGAAGTGGTGTGTTTTTCTGGATCCCTATAGATCATACCCCCTCTTAGGAGGCTTTTAGTCCCACAAAAGCTTAGTGGGGGAGTGACAGAGGAATCAACTCCCTCTCTTGCTCCTTTCGGTACCACCTTTGGGTCTTCCTTGGTGTCTACTCTCGTCCAACCTGCCAAGAATCCTGTGGATCTCTAGTTTATTGCTCCAGTGCTACATCCTCCTTTGAGTTTCCTCGAGTAAAATCATATTTAGAAGGAATATTCTGTATGTTTCCTTATTTTTCATGCATAGATGGATTTATTAGGTGTGAGCTCTTACAAATTTCTATCACGTGCATCTACATGAAGTGTGACATGAAGGTTTCTTTTCCAACTTGCTCAAGTATGGAGAAGGTCCCATACTATAGTGGTTTAGTCCTTCTTGCTTTTCTTTGTCTCTTGATATGGATTGGCCGAATCCTCTCCAAGTATGTTGCTACTATAGTCACCATTGTTCCTTGTATCTCCTCTTCTCCTTGCTACCCCATGGTCAGGTCCAGTGAATACATAGGTAGATACGAGTGACTGCATAGCGGAAGTTTGTTTTGCTCCTTAAATGAGAATTTCCTATGGTGGCTTCTTCTACAAAAACTAACAAGTGCTATCCAAAATATCCGTGCTCTCAAGTCCATTTTGCTTTTCTTCTAATGAAAGTAAACAAAACTGATGATTTTCTTGAATAAGTCTTGGTGCTTGGTTGGCACTTACCATAGCCTTCTTTGATTTTCTCTGGTGTTCCCGAATGTTGAAATTGACTCCGTCCTTGACCCATGTATACCGGTTATCCCTCATTGTGAACACATCATACCTAGAATACAAGTAAGGACTTCCAAAGAAAACATCAAATAAACATCAAATGCATCAAGTGGAATAATATCATCTTATAGTACATCAATATATTGGGTATTTATCCTAAACTGAAACTTACACTTTCTTGTAACCTATATTTCTACACCCTTCTTCACCCATCCCAATGGGTATGGATGTGGATGCGCGTAAGTCTCTAGGCCAAGTTGTTCTACAACCGCATTAGAAACCAAATTTGACTGAGAACCAGAATCTACTAAAGTGTTTACATTAGTCTTCTTGATTTGGATTCTGATTTGAAATAGCTTACTCATCTCTTCTTCTTCTTCTACCTTGTACATGTTAGTGGCCATGCATCCCAGCCTCTTTTCTACATCCGAATCATCCTCAATCTCTACCTCTCCTTCTATTTTCACAGTGGCCATGGATTTCTTGGAATCCTTGGTTAATTGTTTTAGGTGCATTCGGATGCAACTTCCAACATGTGGTGTCAAAGTGTGTCCATTTATATCAAAATTATTATAGAAATTCTTAGGATCTTTACAAGTATGGAAAGTAGTAATGGAATGTTTACCTTTTCATTTACCTCTTCTACTTGTTTTCCTTGTTCTTTTTCTTGTTGATATGTTGATTAGTCTCCCTTTGGTTATGTTTCTCATGTCTTCTTATCGTCATCAATGTAGTATACTTGTATACATGCTTCATTGATATCCTTGGGATTCATGGAGATTACCTTCCTTTGAAGGTGAACGTGAGGTCCTCCCAAATACTTGGCAGAATGTCCTCATCCTCCAAGTCCATATTTAGCAACATGGCTTGTCTCGAAATTCTGTATTGTAGTCTTGCATCGTTTGACCTTTGCCTTGCCTAAAGTACTTCCACATAATCATCATGTCAGTATTATGGACAATAGGATATAATTTAGATCTATTCAATTCTTTAAGACCTTTCCAAGTACTAACAATATGATGTTTCTTCTTCTCACAAGTGGCTATGGGTTTCCCACCAAACCAAAGCATGACCTTCCATTTTGAGATGTGCAAAGGTGATCCTTTGTGCCTCAATGACATTATGCACACTAAAATAAACTTCCAACTATTTTAGCCATTTATCCAATAATTTTGCATCTACTTGTCCTTCAAATTTCTTTATTTCCACTTTTGTTTCAACTTTAAAAGGTGTGTGAACAGATTTTACCTTCTCGCTTGCAATTGGCATCTCTTCTTCACACTCTTCCCATTCTTCCTCTTTGTGGATCTTTTGATTCTGAATTTTTCAGCTAGTTCTCGAACCACTAAGTTCATGGAATATTTCTTAACTCGAAGCTATCTTTTGTTAATCAAAGCTCTTCTTATTTTCTATGCAACCTATCCATCATGGTCTCTAGCATCTCAACTCTACGGACCAAGTTCTCTTCCTCCATTTGAGCTTGAATTCTCTATTTCCACTTCTTCATAGAAATATTTGGCTTGTAAGGTACAAATTCTTCACCTTTGGACCTTTTCATTGTCCTACAAAGTCATAAGAAATATCGAATACCAAAGTCCCTGGATATATAATTAGCTTTGATACTAAAATGTTTCATAAACTTCTACTTTGGAACTCTACGAAATCACACAATTATGTTGTTCTACTTTCAACTTTGGAAAATGATAGATTGATGAGTATTAGAGATTTATTGGTGATTAACTAGTTCTATAGAAAGGAAATTGCAGAGAATAGGAAAGAATTCAAACTCCAAACACCAACAATTTTATCCTGGAAACCTCTAATGGAGGAAAACCATTCGGGAAGGGAAAAATGCTATTTCTTCCCACTTTTATGAGTTGATTATAGACAATTACATATTACAAGAAGTAGAAAATGGAGAAAAAATGTAAACCCCCCTTCCTATGCTTGCTTTCTCTTTTCTTACACCTTGCTCCTACAATTCCACTCCAACATTGAAGATCTTGCTCACTTGCTCTCATTAAACTTAAACCTTTGCTCTTTGATCTCTTTGGATCTCCAAATGATCAATTATCTTAATCCTTTCATGAATTTATAGGCTTTCCCATGTCCTATCATGTAATGGAGGATGTGAAAGGATGGAAGGGAAGAGAAATAGTCAGGAGCTTTAAATTTATGTTCATTCATGCTTCATTCTTATTTTCTCGCTTAGAAGTTCCAAGACCACCGCCTTGAGCAGATTGGATGTTTCAAGACTACTTCCCTGGCTCTATGGCGGTTGCAAGACCGTCGCCCTTATAGGAAGTGGTTCTTCAACCGCTGCTCTTCTCATGGGGGAAGTGGGCTGCAACTTCGAATATAAAATAAGAATGGAGCACAAATGGCCACAAATTTGAAGCCCCGACTATGTCTCTTCCTTTCCATCCCCTTTCAGCCACTCTGTGTAGAGCAAAGTGGTTTTGTTCGGAACCTCAGTTTACCTTATTTCCTTTAGTTTCTTTGTTTCTCCTTCTTGGTGCTGATGGAATTGATGAAGTGGTGTGTTTTTCTAGATCCCTATGGATCATTATCACCGAAATTGAATCTTGTGGGAAAAATAACTTTGATATTTTAGATGATGGTAAGTAACAATGTATAGGAGCTTTGATTAATTCTAGACATCGAAAACTTTTTCCTCATAAGGAATCATTAGTTCCTTCCAATATTTAATAAATAAAGAATGGGTTTCCTTTCTCCTTCAATGAGGATACTTTAGAGTCCCTTGCAAACATTAGAGACTCAATCTATGACACTGCAGGAGATCATAAGGTGTGGTTTAATTAATGCATGAATATCATTGATGTTATGAATATATGAATCAAAGTGTTGAGCTACATTCGTATTCCAGAAGTAGAAAAGGTGACACATGTGGAAACCTATTTTAGTAGAGAGTTCAAATGCCAAGATCTCATTCCAAGATTTTATCCTTAAAATTCATCAAGGGATAGTTCTTCATTAAGCAAAGGATTTATCTTCATCCGATTGATACATCTCTCCTCGTCTCTCCTCCCTCCCTCTCTCTAATATTCCAATTCTTCATTAAGAATGTATTTTTCACTATTTTGTCTTATTAACTTAAGTGACCTTTAATTTGACGTTGTAAGAGCTCTTTTTCATTAATAAGAAAAAGTATCACTTTTTTCCCTAGGAATATGAAAGGTCACAAGTGATGGGAAATGCAAAAATTCATGTGGGGGGAGATGAAATGACATTTTTTTACTATAAATTAGAAGTACTTCTCCATTCTAAAGGGGTTGGTGATTGTTGATTGTTTTTAGTTAGATTATGTTATAATTGTAAGAATTAAAAAACTATATTTATTTTATCTCCTTTTTTATGTTCTTCTAATTTCTCTCTACTTTATAAATTTGCAAGCATTGTAATCTTATACAATGAAGAAGTGACTTTGTTTCCTTGATTAATGGATCTATAGAACTTAATGTCTTAGATTTATTAGTCTCATTGTTACTTTACATTGTTATTTTATTGTATTTAATGTGGACCTACTCTAGTTACTATTGGTGAGAATATTCTAGTGCCTACTCATGACATTAACCCTCTCTCTCTATTTCTCCTACTCCCTTTACCTCTCTCCAAACTAATTCCTCCCTTATACATTGTACATGTATGTTTCCATAAGTTTAGTGAAGTATTCTTAGATGATCCCTCGGCCTAACTGGCCAACCGACAACTTTAGTCAATTTATATTTAATAATGGGATCATCCCCATACCTAATAATGAGGGAATTAACACCATGAACATTGGTGAAATACTATAATCTTCACCACAAAATTATATTTCACTAACAAAATGACACAAAAATAACTAGGACCAGAGCTCCTTCATAGATATCAACACCCATAACATATACTAACACCCAAGTAGTCTTGTTATCTACTAGGAAATTTTATCCCTAATATCGTTATAGTCCAAATTCTGATATAGATGTTGCACAACCTAGAATCTACCCTTCGAGACCAATCTCCTGTCCATAATCAGTTCAAACCTATATATACAAGCTAAGTCATTCTACAAACCCTATATATCACTCTTTCTTATATTTATCTAGCTAGATAGTATATGTTACTATTATTTTATATGATTAATAGTGTCCTTACATTATATTTAGTTTTATTAAATCATTTGGTGAACCTGATCTCTTACATGCCCATTGTGGATCTCTTCTTTATGCTCATTACTCATAGTGTTGGCATGCGAGTTCTTGAGTGTTGTAATCGATGTAAAAGGTCCATTAATGAAAAAAATGATATGATAGGGTGTCATAGTGATGTCCTAGGTGCATGAGAAAGTATGTGATGATGTGGTATAGCCTAGCATGGTGTGCACAAGTGTGCATGAGTGGTAAGAATGCATGTTGTTTGGTCTAGTACACATAATTATGAGGTCTAGTCAGCTTAGGTGGTGGAATGAAGGCATGCGGTAGATGGATAAGCATGGTAAATACATGAAGAACATGAGGAGAGTGGGTTGAAGCACTCATACACGTTCAGAGGTTGATTGCAAGGTGAAATCAGGGTTTGTAGGTGTTCATCTAGGCCTAGTCTAGGTGTTTAGTGGCCTAATGGAGCATGAAAGTGAGTTGCAGAGCTATCGGATCCCATTAGGTCATGTAGGGGTATGAGACATGATTTATCAAAGGTTTTGGATCTTTTTAATATTTTAGAAGAATATGTATGATGTTTTCTTCATTATCTAGGTTTGAACTAGATCTAATACCTAGGACCTAGCTATGCAAGTCATGGTGGTTGAGAAGATGCATGGATATTTATGATCAAGTAAGCATTGGATAAGTTGAGAGAGGTTGTCTTGGTGCTTTATGGAAAATTTAGGTTGGTGTGATGAATATTTTTAAAGATGTGAATTTTTTGGCTATATTGAGCTCAAGAAGGTTATATTTTCCAACTCAAAGTGAGAGAAATCATCTTGGTTGGCATGTGTAATGTTTGCATGGGACCCTGCAACTTTCAGGGATGTTGAGGCATGGCGTTTAGAAGATCTTAAAGTTATAATGAGGTTAAATGAGGGTTTATACTTTATGAACAAATGTTAAGAAGGTAATTTGGTCAAAAAAACCCCAAACCCTAATTCACCACCAATGGAAGAAATCTTCTTGGTATGAGCCTAGAATGGACTGAATCATAAAATGTGATGATTAGAGGAGATTAATATCCTAGCTTTCAAATGGTGGAGATTTGAGGTATTGAATATAGGTGGAACCCACTCAAATATGCTAGTTTTTCAGGAAATTTTGTTTTTCTCTCAAGTTTTCCATTTGACATATGAACTAAATTGGTGTTTTGAGTTGTTGGGAGCAATACTAGTTTTTTAGAGATCTTGGTGAATTTATTTTATGGTATTTATAGTCCAATATTTGAATATTGGTTTTTGGGGCTAAAAGGAAGTTTTAGTAGTCATGGAGAATGGATGTTCTTGGGAATTTAGGGACTTGGTGATGATGGTTTATGGAATTGGGGTGTTATACACATCCCATATGACATGATTAAATCCTGGTTGAGATATGGAGATGAGATGAGGTGGTTTTGGGATCACAATGTACTTTGAGATGGGGGTGAATTAGTCCTTACAAAAATTTAACCAATTCAAATTTTCTTACTTAAACCATAAACCATTCAACCATTCATTAATGTGTGCTTAACATTCAATCAAATCAACATAACCATGAAAGAGACATAAGAACACAATATATATGTGGGAAAACATCAAGGGGAAGAAAATAGACTAGAAATTTTTTTGATATTACACACAACAAAGACTCAAGTGAATATTACACATCACAAGAGATTTTTTTAGTGAGGCACCAACCCCTAAACCCTTGTTGATATTACTCACAATAAGATACTTTCATAAATATGAGTCATCACACAAGATTTTGATAAGAATATTACTGTATATTTTCTGTAACAACTCAATTGATGGTGATCACAAAATTCAGCTCCAAATTCCTTCAAACCCTTCTTCAAACACACCTCTTTTTAACTCACTCAAAATTAATCAAACTTCAAGGGATTTGGTCTCAAAACATTACACACAAGATCTATAAAATTCCTCAAAATCTTTCAAACTTCCTCATCAATTAATATATTCCTTCATACCCATTTCACACTCTCCCTTGGCTCGTACTTTTTCTCTCTTACTCAACTAGTTCAAATTTAAACTAAAACATTCACTTTATACCCTTCTCAACTCACAAACATGAAACAAGTCAGTCGTTAATCAATATATCTACCAAAAAAACTAAAAAATATAACAAAAAACTCATTTACATTCATTAAATGGACCCATATAGGTTGTTCATGCTCAAATGCACTAGACATGCTCAAAACAAGCTCAAAACCCTAACAATCTGGATGAGCAAGAACCACAAACACCATAACCATGATTTTTTAAGTTTCCAAATTCAGAAAACATGTCAAATATGACATAAAAAACATCATCCATGGTTATTAATTACCTTTCACCAATCAAAATTCACATAACACAACCGAGAAGGCTCATATCCCTCTCAAAACAGCTTGATTTTCAGGACCATGTCTTCACCTATGGACTTAAAGCACACATTGAACACCTAAACTATGGAATGTAACCACTCATTAAAATCCCCATGACATTTATATAACATCCATTCCTTCTATATATAAAGAAACATTCATATGTGAAAACCACACTAAAATCCCTCTTTGCAAAATTGAGTTACCTAGAAAGTAGTTTTTCTAACTCCACCGAGTTTTCACCCTTTTTGCCACTTTCAAGACCTAAAAATGCCTTCCATAGGAATAAATTTAATCATTATTTACTCTCCAATTTATATATATCATCTACAAATCTGTATCATGCAACATCTACCTCAAT
Source organism: Taxus wallichiana var. yunnanensis (assembly GCA_018340775.1). Taxonomy (NCBI): domain Eukaryota; kingdom Viridiplantae; phylum Streptophyta; class Pinopsida; order Cupressales; family Taxaceae; genus Taxus; species Taxus wallichiana. Next base: position 1,026,312,114 of record CM031239.1, read on the forward strand.
ATTTCGGTTTGAACAATCCCGCCCTAAGAAACAAAAACCCTTCTTCTCTATAAATCAAGTTGGATGACCTATCAAATAAACTCATCATGAGAAAATCCATACACAATTTTTATATCTATCTTAATTCTCTTTCCATAGAACCTCACTTTTCTTTCCAAATTCAAGTGGAAGGCCTTGAAAAAAAGTCCATCTCTCGAAACCGCTCTAGAATTTTCCCAAAACTACACTAGGACAGTCTTCATAAATAGGGAACACTTTTCCCTCTATAATTTCAAAAATGATACAAAACCATCATGGAAATCAATTAAAACTCATATGCTAAAAATAATGTCAATTTATTTTGTACCTCCTTTAGAAAAATTTGTCCCAAACTAAAATTCTTGAAACTTACATGTTCGTGTGGGGTCCACTCATCACCAAATGCTCTATCATACCTTTCTATAAACCTGGAGTAGTCCTACAAAACATCCAATGATCATAATAACACAAAAATAAAATATGGGCACATAACATGAAGTTCTTTTCCATTGCTCTTGACCTAGGGTTTCAAATCCATAACAAGCTAGTTTACCTTCTTAGCATTCGTTCATAAATTTTGGGCCTCATTTGACCTCATTTCAACTCTAGGATATTCTTAACTTAAATCCCCAACATACTGAAAGACTCCACTTCCCATGAAAACTCTGTACATGCCAACCATGAGCATTTCACTTACTTTGAGCTGGAAATAACACTCTCAAGCACCCTATTTCACCAAAAACATCATATCTTGCAATTTTTTCAACATAGAAACTGAATTTTTTTCCAAAGAATTATGATATACTCTAATAACATCTTCGATACTCAATAATTCTTAAATATCTCTACATATTCTTAACATATCTCATTTGCATGACTAGGCCTTAGGGATTTTCATGTTCTAGGCTATAACAGATTGAACCAACATTGAAACTCATCATGAAACCTCTAAAATTATCTATACATGATGAAAAAAACTTGACATACCTTCATGAGTGATCTCAAGAGCTCACACATACCTATAAGTGAATTTCATGCCTTCATAGGCTTCCAAACACTAGGATTAGACCTAATATACACCATGATCAAGAGACTAACACTATAGCTCTTTTTCCCATCTCTCAAAAGGACCTAACACACATGAGACAACATGTCTCACACTTATGCATTATTTTATGAGATCATATAGCTCTGGACCTCATTCTCATTATCCATTTGGTCTTGAATCACCTAAATTGGGTCAGGATGATCACTTGCGAATAATGCTCAAGCCTGGACCTACAATTCTATACATCACTTTGCATCTACTAGACCAATAGTACCTTCATACAATGACACTAACAAAAACTTTTATTAGACTCTGAAGTAATCAATTTAGACTCGAATCAAACAATTCACACTCAAGTAATCGGTTTAGACTCCAAAGCAAGTTGTATTTCATATTGCAAACACTTATAAAAACCTAAATGTCCATGTTATCATTATGCTTGGGATTTAATAACACTTCTCAATCATCCTCTTTGTCATTAATTATTCTTTTAAATCATTAAAAACACCTAGAACTCAACATGCTAATAATCTCCCATTTTACATTGATGGAAAACCACTTAATCTTCTCCCCCTTTTTACATTAATTACAAAACGCATACCTGAGCATCATATTATTTATATTACTCAACTTCACATGATCATATCTTGGTTGGAAACCTCAACCAAAGTCTTCATTTTATCATAAAACATGTCTTTCTTCACTAAACTCTATTTTTACCTCTTTCAAATCATTTTATGATTGTAATCCCCCTGGGAAAGAGCATACAAAACACCTATACATGCCAACAATCATGATTTGGAGCCAAAAAAAAATTCTTACCTTCTTTATTGCTTATCTCAACTTGTAAAGACTCAAACTTGGCTTAACACATCCATATCTTGACTTCATACCTCCTTGAAGACTAAAATCCCTAATTTGAATCTTAAGTGAAATATGGACTAACTTCTCAATGCCCTAGAATCTAAAACACTCTATGACATACCTCTTTATGGCTTCCCCTAGAATTATACCAACCTTTATTAAGTGAGAGTACCATATTTTTGCCACATACCTTGCATATGATTCATGAGGATGAATCAATCACTTTATCACTTCCATGAAGCTCTTTCCAGTCTTTTCAACTTTTAAAACATGCTATTTGACTCTTCTTGAATGACTAACCTATTTCACAATCCTTTCTACCAACCAATACCACTCATTTTTCCCATATAAGCCTTCTAAATACTTTATACCTAATTGGGAGATAAAACAATTTCCCCCTACCTTTTTAGCCCTCTTTAGACTTGTATCATACATCCTTACCCCTGCACAAACCTACTCGTGTCTTGTTATTAAGTAATATGAGATTTCATTTGCAAGGAAACCTCCATACAGACCTTGAAATAATCATTCACCTACCTTTTTCACCTTCTTGGTATCCTTCTATATTTTTATTGAGTATCAACCTAGCTTTTATTTCCTTGAAAAGGCCTTCTCATATCTGTACACCATGTGTGTACCTCATCTTAGTGTTACAACTCAAGAAAGTGTAACTCCAAGCATACATTTAGACCTTTAATACACTAGCTTAGATCACAATATTTATCTTATTATACTATGGATTCTTGACACTTTAACACCTAGATAAAAGTCATTAGTGGCTTCCCCTGTCTCAATTACTCTTCATGGACTTGTAGTTGTATCGGGATGTAATTGGGTGGTTTTAATTTGGGTTTTTATTCGATGAACTTGAAATCTTATTCACATTATTATTAATTTGATATATGTCACAAATATATCTCCTTCATCACTTTAATGAGACCTTTGTATACTTGTAGCTTGCATCTTTACACCTTCACTATCTTAACACAATAATCAGAAGAACTTTAATTGTGAGACACATGACCATACCTTATCATTTTCAATCCTTCATGAATCAACATTTAGATGAACATTCTTCATAGCCTCCAACATATCTATCATAAGAAAACTCGAGCTCTTTTCTACCATTCCAACCTTGAACTTATCAAAATCAACCACCTTTAACAAACAAATAGCTTTTAGACCTTCAGTAGATTTTGAAATATCATTCATATTTGAGTCAACAATATTGACTTGTAAAGCACCTTTTGATGACATGGTGAACAACTTTGACTTGAGTCATAAGCATTTATTTTCAACTTTCATTGAGTATGAGCAATCCTAACACCACCATAAACATGTCTCCAAATCAAATAAACCCATTACAGATCGTATCACACCTGTAGCCTCCAAGTGACCATACATGTGTGTATAAGCTTGATTGGTAATTGAGTGTTTTTACCATTACCCACACATGCCATCGGTATTCACACTTTTTCATGTAGATTCAATGAGTCAAAGGTTTACTTGATAATTTCATAACCTTTCCTTAAATATTTAAAAACTCATCATGTATTATATTAGATATCTCACATGGAGAGTATTAGAACATACATCCTATGGGAATCTCCATTACATTATATGATGCTACACTCGAACCCTAAGTCATAATTTGTAACTTGCATACTTTGATTGGTTTTTGACTAACAAGATGTATCTTATCTCCTTAAGAATTTGAGATACTGTGATCCACCATACTAGCTTGTACACCACTCATTTTATTTATTTCATAATGCATAAACAACTTCAAGACACTTCAACCCTATTCTACGATCTTAACATACCATGACATACATTGTATAAAAATTTTCTAGCCTTCTTGTATAATTAGATTGACTTCTTGATGTAAGAAAATCTTAAACCACTTCAAGGATGAATCAAGAGACACAATATTAACTAACACAAGGATTCACTGAATTACCTTTGTATTAACTCTACCATGAATGATATGGTCAAAAGGAATGGCTTCTATTTTATGAATCACACACCCTTGTACTGATACTAGCATCAAATTTACTCATATCCTTATTAAATATCTTCAAGATCATAACATCGATGTCTTGACCTCATGTACCCATAGTTATAATTCCTTCCTTCAAGTGTAAGTTGTCATAGACTTTAAACTCAAAACTTCACATGCTTTAATCATATAGAATGATGGTTCCATAAAGCCTAATGGAGGCATAAAAACACATGGAAGAGTCTAACATAAAAATTATCTCAAGTCCTCATGAGAGAGGACACCAAGATCTTTCATTAATTTCCTTATTTACTAGATCTTTGATTCCTTATGAGCAAGTAGTCCCTTTTGAGCATTTTTCTCACTAGCAATATTAGACTTCTCATTATGACTAGGCTTGATTTCCATCTTCCTCTTATATATGTATTTCCTCCATCTACAGTATCTTGAGATATGACCAACCTTGTTGGATTTGAAGCAAGTGATATGACTCACTCCATCTCTCCAACTATGTCTAGAGAGTGACCTTATTGGAGACCCTATAAATATGGATAACTAGATTGCATATGAAACATACAACCTCATTCATATATTCATTATTCCATCTATAACTTGGTGATTTATGTAGAAAATTTCTAGGTATGTGACCAACTTCATTTCAATTAAAATGTACAACTTTACCCTTACCTCTAACATCTTCATTTTCAAAAATCTGATTTGAGGGTTCATATAAACAATACCTTGCAATGTGACCTTTCTCATGGCAGTTGTAACATGTCACATTCTTTTCTTTCTCACTCCTACTATCTCTCCATGGATGTTCATCCTTGATAAACCTTCTACATTCCTTATCCCTATGCCCAAAACCATTGCAAGTGAAACAATAACCATTAAATGACCTTTCATACCTTGAGGTATTGGTTTTCTAATAGATTTTTTCTTCACGTTGTTCTTGATCTGATCATCATTTGAAAAAGTAGGATTATTTCTTGAAAAATACCATTTTAAATTACCTCCTCACCTTTAAGGCTCTCTTTTTATTTGGTATCTTCTTGACTTGATTCAGATATATTCTCATCCTTCTTTGATTCATTTTTAATCCCAAACCTGAATTGTCACTTGAATATATTTGGCTGCTCAACAAATCATCTAAGTTACTTGTAATCTTTTTAAAATTTTGAAACATTTTGATTTTTCTTGAAGCTAGATTAAAATCTCATTATAAATACTTCATTTCCATTTCGAACTTGATACACTCATCATCTTTAGTATTGAGACTAATAAAGAAGAAATCCAATTTGACTTTTAGTTGAGTACATTCCTACCTTTTATCCTCACCTCCTTAAGAGATGTCTTAAGTATTTGGTTCTCCTTCATTATTAGTTATAGGTAAGCTAGTTCATTACCTTTTTGGATCCAAAATTTATACTTTCTCAAATTATGCCTTTTTCACTATTATTGGAGGGGTTGTTATCTTCACGCAGATATTCCAACTTATTTCAATAATGATTTAACAAATATATAAGTAATGCTAAACCCTAATATTGCAGAGTAACTAATGTAAACTATGATAAGAAATTATTGGAATATAGATGACAAAACAAATAAGCTAGATAAATATAAAACCCTAGGTGTAAGAGAGAGAACAAAAGACTTATCTAATTTCAATTTCATGCCAATATTGTGTAGACTGGAGAAACTTAGAAATAGGAATTGCGTATTGTCCATTCAAGCTCGAAATTTTTAGAAATATTGGATCAAGCTGGACCAGGGTGCCTGGATAGGGGCGGGGATGCCTAGGAGCCGAGACCTCTATTTGGATCCTATGACTATACAAGATCTCATAACCTAGTTTTTCTAGTGTCACTTTGGTTGTCTCTTTTTGTTACTTGTATGTCCTTTGGATGATCATCGATTTCACATATAACTTGCAAAGAAATGTTGACCTACAAAACCATCAAACTACATAAAATACTAAAAATAAATATGTAAAATGAGGAGTCAAAATGAATCCAGAAGTCACCAGACTAAGTGATCTTATAATCGAGTGATGCAATACATCTCAGAGTCCATTTAGTTCTCATGTGTGTATGTGTATAAATCGTGCCCTAAAAATTCCTTGTGTAAATGCACTTAATAGTGGATGATAGCTAGATGTACCAAAGTAAATAGATGTGTGGATGGAAAAATGAACTTCTCTTCCTATTTGTGTATGCAAAAATTTCATTCCATTATCCCTTGAGTGAGTGCTAGATGGATTCCTTTTATGCTCTTATAATTCCTTTAGATGCAACTTTAGGTGATGATAGTAGATGCTTAGAGCTTGGTCCTTTATTTTGGTCATATAGATTTGTATTTATATGATTCCCTTAGTTGAATTTCATAATTGACAACTAGAAGGTTGACCCATAATAAAATAAGATGCCAAAAGATAAAAGAATTCCAAAAAGAGTGAGTAAGATGGAAATAGGTTAGGTGCACCCAAAGGGGATGAGGGTACTTGGGCATTGACATCTTGGTAAGGCATTGGTTTCTAAATTCATAAAATATAATAAATTTAAATATCAATTGGGTTGTAGGGTGTAAAATACTAGAAAGAAGATAAGAAACAAAGTAAAGAGCCCAAAAATAGCTATCAATTACTAGTTTTCTTACTTAGGAATCATATGAATACATATATGTTTTTAGAACCTAGAAATGTACCCAAGTGCTTGATTTTGTGTCTACACATATCTCTTTAGTAGAATCACAATCCACAACCATGGTGCTCACACATTCTTCCAAATAACCAAAGATGATATCCTTGGCTATTTATTCCATTAGATCTGAAAAATCAATATCTCCTACACAAACTTCATAACCAAGAGAACTTAGATATACCTTCATTTTGAATCTCCATAGGGCATATTTTGTTCCATTTAACTTAGGACCTTCATATGGAAAGAAATATTCTCCCATTCTAATCACCTAGACTGTGCTCTAAGAGAATATCCTTTAAAGTAATTAAACTTATCCAAAAGGATCTACTCTAATACCAATTATTGGGAGAAAAATGGAATGAGAGGAGGGGGTGAATCAGTCCTTACAAAACTTTAACCAATTCAAAATTTCTAACTTAAAACTTAAACCTTAAACCATAAACCATTCCACCATTAATTAATATGTGTTTTAAATTCAATCAAATCAACACAACCATAAGAGAGACACAAAAACACAAGACGTATGTGGGAAACCTTCAAGGGTGAAAAAACCCACTAAAAAATTTGTTGATATTACACACAAAAAATACTCAAGTGCATATTACACATCATAATAGATTTCTTAAGTGAGGCACCAACCCCACAAGAAACACCAACCCTTAAACCCTTGTTGATATTACTGACAACAAGAAACTTGCATGAATATGACTCATCACACAATATTTTGATAATAAGATCACTGTAGATTTTTGCAACAACCCATTTGATGGTGATCAAAAATTCAGCTCCAATTTTCTTCAAACCCTTCTTCAAACACGCCTCCTTCTAACTCACTCAAACTTTATCAAAATTGGTTTGATTTGATCTCAAACCCTTGAACATAAGCTCTCTAAAATTACTCATCCTATTACACACTTCCTCAACAATGAATATATGCCTTCATACTTGTTTCACACTCCCCCTTGGGTTGTACATTTTCCTCTTACATGGCTAGTTCAAATTTGAACTAAAGAAATCACTTTATACCTTTATCAACTCATAAACATGAAACAAGTCATTCCTTCATAAATATATCGAAAAAACAAACTACATATACATTCATCAAATGGACCCATATAGGTTGGTCAAGCTTAAATGCACTAGACATGCTCAAAACAAGCACAAAACCCCAACACTGGATGAGCAAGAACCAAAAACACCATAATAATGCTTTTTCAAGCTTCCAAATTCAGAACACATAAAATATGACATAAAAAAACATCCATAGTTGTTAATTATATTTCACTAATCAAAATTCACATAACACAACCGAGAAGGCTCATATCCCTCTCAAAAAAACTATTTCCAAGACCCTGTCTTCACCTATGGACTTCAAGCACAAACTAGAACACCTAAAATATGGAATGTAATCACTCATTAGAATACCCCTAACTTGTAGATAACCTCCATGCCTGATAAATCTTAGGAAACATTCATATTTTAAAACTACATCAAATTTCCTCTTCACCAAATTGAAATTTGTCTAAAAAGTAGTTTTCCTAACTCAATTGGTTTTGAAATGAAGGTATCGATAGGAAGGATATGTGGAAGAGTGATCATGTTACCAACAAGGATTTTATCAAAAACCGCACTATATGATTTACTAACAGGAGTATAGTTTCATTAATGGCAATAATTTTCGGTGATTGGCCATTTTTTGGTGGCAGATTTAATGACTACGACATTAGTGATGATTTTGATTTGTCTTGGCTAGAGGATGGTTTGGATGAAAATTCATTTTTTGGTTTATTTGGTATATGTTTTACTCTACCTTCTTTAAGGGATCAAATCTCAATTTTTTGAGCCATTGTAAAAGCTTCGTCATACATCTGAAAGGATTGGATCTAAAGTGTGGATGAGATATTTTTGCACAAGCAAAAACAAGAAAATAATTTGATCAATTCAGTTTGTGGGAGGGAGAATGATAGATGGTTGAGAATACCCCTCTAACGGGAAAAATATTCTACAATAGACTCATATTCAAATTGTTTGATTCTATATAAGTCGTTCATAGTGATTTTACAAGTGATATTGATTGAAAAATGTTCAAGAAATAGTTGTGTGAGTTGTCAAACGATAAGAGAGAATACTAAGGGATATTGTTATACCAATCCAGAGTAGGGCCTGCTTTAGAGACATGGGGAATGTCTAGATAATCAAGTCTTGATGGTGGGATATAAGATAATAGGTGTGTGGAAATCTCATATGTGTTGTTGGGGGTCCTCCATCCTGTAAAATTTAAGGAACTTAGGAAGTTCCCAATGAGGAGGGTAGGATTTATACGATACTTGATAGATGGATAGGTTCATTACATATTTGTATATATGATAGTGTATTATTGGGACCCTTATAGGTGGCCTTGAGGATTGATATCCAGTTCATTAAGGCTTGCAAGAGGTTTATTTTGGCTGTTTTTGTGTGGTGGACAGGGGATGAACAAGGTTGATTATACGAGGGTTGACTAGGTTGTTGGTACAAAAATGTTGTTGGGAATGTTTTGTTGAAAGGATACTCTTATGAGGAGTGTTTACGGGAATGTTGTAAGTTGGCTGTAAAACTAATGGTTGTGAGGGTTGGATATACCGATATTAGACTAGCATAGATGTGTTAAGAAGTGGTTTTTATTGTTCTATAACATATTGAAAGGGAACAAAGTTGTGAATAAGAGGTGTGTATTTGTTGTGGGATTTATTGAAAGGGAATGGAAGGATGGATCAAAGGTTGAGATTTTTGAGGTATGTAATAGAAAGGAATTGAGATATGGATGAGAGGCTGGAATTTTTGTGGTGTGGATTGAGAAAAAGTAGGGATAGTAGATGACTGTTGAGAGGATGGAAGAACAGTAGAGATAGATATGGTATTGGTTAGTGGGGTGGATGTTAGGATGGACATAGCTATGTTTTGAATTATAGATGTAGGTTATTGAGATGGGGTAGGCTATACTATACTTGATGGGATGGATATGGAACTTGCAAGTTGATTTTTGATGGTAGAGGAAACTAGAGGTATTGAAGTAGGTGACGATGGGTTGATGTTGTTACGAGGGGGAGTATATCTAGACGATGGGTCTACGAGGAGGAAAATTGTTGACTATTGGTATATTGTGAGGAAAATACATTAATATCAAAAGAAATAATGGGGATGGTAGATAAGAAGACATATGTTTGTGATTGACTATTGATATGATAAGGATGTATCTATTGGATAAACAGTTCATGATTTGGATCAATGAGATGGGAGTAGGAACATGGGGGTTGGGTACATATGGTAGGGTTCAGGTGTGAATGGTTGAAGATGGACACCCTAATTATCAAGGTATGCACCGAGAACAATGGGGTTTACATCTAAGATTTATGAGAAGATGGGATCCCCACTATCAAATAAATGAAGACTAAAAGGATCAGGTATCTCAGATGAATAAGATTGGATGCTAGGAAAATGAGGTTGTTCTTTATTTTCTAGTCAGGGTGACAGAGTAGCTTGTCATTCTTATAGAAAGTGTGAGGCATCTTCAAGACGTGTTTGGATATTTTTAATAGATCTATGAATATTTTCAACCATATTTTCTAAAACTTGGATATGGGATTGTTGTCTTGTGAAAACCATAGAAACAAACAATCACCTAATAATGAAATATAAAACTATATCATTAATTACAAACAACGAGACAAACCACGAGAGAATAATTTTTATTATCTTGATTAATTTATAAGAAAAGGGAAATGTGTAAAATGACTAATAAGGTTATAGGAAAAATTTGGCTAAGAGTAGTTTCAAGAATGTTTAAGGCTAGATTCCTCGATATACCCAAAGGTACATGAAGCCCAAATTTTTGTTGGTGCCAATATGAGGCCTGGTATTGGGGCCTACCCCCTTAATTCATGGTCCCGCAGTGATAAGGGAGTCGGATGCTTAGGCAATATACCGAAAACCAAGGTGATTATACTCGGTTAGAACATTGAGTTAGATTCCCTATTGGGTGATGACATCCCAATAGTTTCACTTGGGTAGGAGTGTTTTAATGCAGTTTATGTTTGATGTGATTTGGCTATGTGTGGGGGAGATTGAGTGGATTCAATCTATTAACCTCCCAATTAAACTATGTTATCAAGCGGGATAAAAGTTATTTTTAATCCTAAAAGAAGCGATTGATTTTGATGAGAGAAGAAAACAAAAAATGCAATGCTTTGAAAAAAAAGAAGGAAAGAAACACATCGTAATATGCTTCATTTTTAAAAAAATTGATTTTTTTGTCACAAAAAAAAAAAAAGCACAATAAGAAAAATCCCCAAAATCAGCAACATGCGAGGGTTAACGAGAAAACAAAAGACAAAACAGAAAAAATGGATGTTAGAGGTGGATTGATTTAGTAATCGAAGCGATCCAGAGAGATTGTTAGTGATTGAAGAAAATCATAGGTGATTCATACCAATAGTGGTGATTTAACTTGGAATTGTCAGTGATTACAGAGAAAAATACCTAAATGAGTGAAATATTAAATTAAATGAAAGAAAAAATGAATAAGGATCCTTGTACGCACCCCTCTTTACATGTGCAACATTGTTGAAAATGGTTCAAAAGTCCCTAATGATGATTCATATTTTTCTAAAGGTGTTCGAGACCCTTTTCCTCTTTATAGTTTATATTTGTATCTTAGAATACTTTACTTAGATGTTCCCATGATTTTTCCATCTTTTGCTATCTTTCCGTAGTTTTTCCTTGGCACGTGACTTTAAGTCACGAAGCTGCGGTTTTCCCTCACCAAAAATTGTGCAACCACCATGGTGATTGCACAACTATTGGTCTATGCAGATCGGTGGTTTTATTCGTTTGTTAACAAAAACTTCCCAGTCATGATCTAGATATGTTTTCTTTCTTCTGCTCACCTTTTGTTCACATTTCTTAGTCAAATTAGCTATTCTTAGGCTTGTTGGATACGTACCAACTTCCTCTCCTCTTCTATTGCCAATTGAGAGTTAATTCCCCCTCTTGGTAGTGATGTGGAATCTTATGGATGCCAAATGGCTTAGACCATTTCCTAGCCTATGTTCTATAAAATCCAAGCTTCTTCCCGAAGAAATGGCAGAGATTTTTATTGTGATTTGTATTGTTATGTTGTTGAAATCTTGCTAGAGACTACACAACCAAGCACTATTCTGTTATGTAATTATTCTTCTACGTGCATTGATACCAGACCACTTCTAAGCCAACATTACTCCAATGTCTTCTTATTTACTTCTTCTACATTCCCAGCTTATTGGACTCACGTGAACATTGAAGATTGGAAAAGATAATTGAGGGGACACAAGAGTAAACTACAACTAGATTTTCCTCAACACTACAAATTCTAGGTTGGAGTTACATTTGGATTTCCTTATTTCTTCGATTCTTTATTTTGAATCTGTGTGTACATTATTTACTAGAGTAGTAAATCATTTCCATTTCAATTTTTGCAAATAGATAGATCATTATTGTAGCTTCCATTTCTTCCGAAAGTATTCAGTGACAAATTACTTCCTTACCTATCCTTATGGGTTTGTAAGGGATGTTTGTCTGGAGGAATGCTCTTGTATTAGTTTAAAATAATTGCAATCCTATTTCAATCAGTAATCTTCATTTAAATCCTTGATTACTTCTACTAGGGAAGTTGCAGGGGAAGAAGTGCTTTTGAGGAGCTTTTACTTCTTCCTGTGTCTCTAAGGTGGAACATAGGATTTAAATCCAAAATCAAAATTAGGAAAATATTTATTTAGTTAGGATAGTTTAGATCCATATTTTAGATAAATAGTCAAATCGATTATTTATTTGTTTAGGTTCTATTAATTAAATTGTAAAGGCAATTATATTTCTTCATTTCTTTTGTTTCTTCTGTTATTTTCTAGAAAGTATAAAATGTAAAACATTAGTTTAATTTAATTAGATTGTTGTTTATTGTTATATGTATTCTATATAATTGAAAAAGCATAAAAACATATATTAGATTTACTTTATTTAATTAGTTTTATTTCTTGCATTAGATTAATTAGATCCCATTTGTATGACCATTTCGAGTCCTAGAGAACCCATAGATTAAGTTTTGAACCCATAGTGCCACAACTAGACCTACAGTAACCTTGTCGAGATATCGACCAAGGCCTTAAAATTCACATTTTCCGAACTAATTAGGAATTACCTATTATCATTGAACAATTGAGGATGATAAGTCTTTTTAATGTGGAGTACGGTAGCAGTCAAAGTACTGATAGGAATGTTGTAAAAGTAAATATTTGTCGTAAGTGGTTCGGTAATGTTAAAATGTCAAAGTTTGGGTAATTAGAGAAGTAGGGTCTACATGATTAGGAATTAGAAATATTATATTGGTAATAAGGACAAGGAGTGAGGTCATAAATATTTTGTGTATTTTATTTGTAAAAAGTCTAAAAATGTGGAACCCATGTAAAATGATAAGGTTTATCTTATCTTAAAAGATAAGCTTACATATACGAGATAAGAGTTAAGGTATGGAATATGATTCGTCGAGTGGATTTCTTATCCTATCTTAGAGATAAGATGGATAAGCACTGGAAGTTCTATAAATAGAGGCCACCCCCTCATTTAGCATAGAAGGAAGTAGTGAGAAATATTGTAGGAAGTGTGCGAAAGGAAGCCATCGGTTTAAAGGTGTGTTGAAGAAGCCATTAAGAGGTGTAATTGTAAAGTTTCTCCCATAGTCTTGGTGAAAGGCAAGTGAAGTCAATAACACTTGAAGTACCTCATGGGTGAGATTGTAACAATTTCATGTTAATATTATAATTTACTTTGATATTTCAGATTTGTCATCATTAGTCTTATCATAGTCGATGGTATTCTTGTGTTATGTTGTTGTTTTGTTTCAGTTACATCCACCAAACTAAAGGTTGTGCATTAGTAAATAATCATAGCACGAGGAGTTCGGTGAAGAATTATCATAGTGCGGATTGGTGATGACATTTTGGTTCCGTTCTTTGGGACCATTCCTCGTTGGTGGATTTTACGGAGAGATATTCCCACTTAGTCAAAAATCAATTGGAGGGTAACCTTGTTTTTTTTTTATGCGTAGTAGTTACCATGGTAAAGTCATTTTTGCCATGAATAGTAGTTACCATGGTAAAGTCATTTTTCTTTTGAATAGTATTTATCACGATAAAGTCACTTTTTACCGTGAATAGTATTTACATGATAACTTCACTTTTTTAGTGAATAGTGTTTACCACGGTAAAGTCGGTTTTTACATGATAAGTCAAGTTTTACCATAGTTTACCGTGGTCATTTCTATTTCTTGTAGAAGGTGTAAAGTCACTTTCTAGTATAGTGATTCCAATTATTTGTGCACATAAGTCTTGTTGATTGTACTTGTGGGTTGGTATTTCACGGTGGTTACTTTTGAAAATGGGAAAGATTCTTTTTTCAGCTCAATCTAATGAAGATGCTTCTTCTTTCATTCAAGAGTTTAAGCGATCTTGTATTTGTAATGGCCTTATAAGAGGAACAATGGACTGAATTTTTCCTACCTTTTTGGATGGTTCGGCACTTAGGTGGTTTGAAACACTAGGTGATAATGTGAAAAATTCATGGGATTTATTAACTGAAAGTTTTCTTGAAGAATTTGGTGAACAACAGAAATATGCAGATCTCATGATCGAGATCACAAAGCTATCCCAAGGAGAGAAGGAGAAGATAAGGGATTATCATGCTGGTGTTCTAGAGCTAAGGAGGAAGCTCGATGCCCAGATCTGGAAGGAAGGATTAGCGGATGGGTTGATGAATGGCGTGGATAATCTCCTCTGTAAGCACTTCATTCTTGGGATGAAGCCAGAGATCAGACAACGAGTGAAGTATGACCACCCGGCTACCATTGAACAAGCAAAGGAGATTGCAAGAAGGCAAGAAGAAAGCATGGAAGAGGAGCCCAAAGAAATTGTTGCTAAAGTAGAGCCTACACCGGCACCTTTGGTCAGAATCACTGACCACTCCCGGTGAGCACAAATATTTCTCCTAGTACATCACACGAGTATGAAGATCTGCTCAAAAAGATGGGTCGAGTTAACTATTAATCTTCTTGAGGAAAAGAATTTAGTTCTCGGGGAGGAGATAGAGGTCGAAAAGAAATATTTCTGAAGTTGTATGTTATGGTTGTTATAAAAAGGGTCATTATAAGTATAATTGTCGAGATAGAGCTTCTACATCGGTAAAGGAGATAATGATAAAGGAAAAGCACACATGAATTCTTTTGATGTAGTAGATAAGAGTAGAAATAATGAAGTAGATGTGTTTGTAACAAAAAGAAAGAAAGAAAAAGATAATCAAGATGGAAATGATCTAAGAAGATGAAAGGAGAAACTAGTAAGAAACATAGGAGAAGAAAGTTGGGTGTGCGGGATTTTACGATTTCAGGGGCGAGGACCATACTCCATCTTGGAAGATCTGTCCAAAGGCTGCAAATATTACATATGGTCAACTCTTGGCTATGTCTTCGAGAAGAGGCGGGAGTTGCGAAGTGGACTGATGCTCGCGAAGGAAGGAGGTTGAGGTCCCTGTTTTGGAGAGAGGCGGATCCCTATGCTCCTGGTGAGGTATTATGTAATGGTATTTCAATTCATGATGTCTTAGTTGATGGAGTGCTGCGATTAATGTAATGGCCAAGTCTGTAATGAATATGTTGGGTTTAAAAATTGATCGCCCTTGACACTTATGTTAAGGTCATTAAATAAAGGAAAAACTAAACCGAGAAGGTGTAGTTTCAAATGTGGCAATATACATTATGGGTGTTGTATGTGTGGTAGACTTTAGGTGATGAAAAATGGTGCTTTTTATTGCGTACCCAATCTTTCTTTGGGAAGACCATGGCTAAGGAGAGTTCATGCAAGAAACTCTTTGGAATGAAGGTTTCATGACACTTGGACGTGGTAGAGAGGGTGAAGATAAACGTGATCCCTCGACATCATCATAAAGCGAGAACACTGTGGATTCAAGTGATGAAGCGATGATTGGACATCCTCGATTACTCTAGTACCGAGTGAAGTGGACCTTTGAAGATGAAGAAAGTGAGGTTGATGTTTGAGTCATGGATATCCTTCGAGTCACACCAACTCATGACCCCATAAAATTATCGAAGAAGAAGTTGATGATCGTCTCCAACAAATAAAGATTGGTGATCTTTGTGATGGAGAGTGAGAAGGAATCCTACCTCCGGCTCTTTTGAAGGTACATACACCTATTCACTTTTGATTACAAGGAACTCCATCAAGTAAGTTGGGTAGAACATTCTATTGGTGGTAGATGGTCTTAAGCCCATAAAGCAAATGCCATATAGAATGAATCCTAATTTTTCCAAGGTGTAAAAGAAGAAATAGATAAGTTGCTTGATGCGGGATTCATATTTCTTTGTGGAGAATTGAGAATGGGTTTCTCCCATTGTGATCTCAATAAAAAAGAATGGGAAGCTACGCATTTGTGTTGATTACGGGAAGCTCAATAAGGCAACAAAGAAGGATCATTACCCTCTTCCATTTTGAGATCGGATCTTGGGATGAAGTAGGGCGGGAGTCTTTATAGTTTCTTTGATGGATATAGCGGCTCTGACCAAGTTCGTATAGCGAGAGAAAGATCGGTGAAGACCACGTTCACCACTCCTTGGGAGCGTTTGCTTATAGAGTTATGCCTTTTGGGTTGTGTAATGCTCGGCAACATTCCAGCGTTTGATGAATAGGGTGTTGAACCCTACATTGGGACCTTCATCGAGTATTCTGGATGATTTTTGCATCTATGGGAGCAAGTTGGACCACTGCACCGAGATGGAGACAACATTTCAAAGGTTAGATGAAGCACAAGCCTCACTAAACCCTACTGAAAGTGTGTCTTTGGATGTTCTAAAGGTGTTTTGTTAGGGCATGTTGTATCGAGAGATGGTATTAGTAGTTGATCTGATAAAGTTTCAAAAATCAAAGATTTACCATTTCTATGAATAGAAGTAAGTTGAGATCATTTTTAGGCCATGTGAGTTCTTATAGAAGGTTCATCAAGAATTTCTCAAAGATTGCCTGAGCCCACTAACTTGAGTTCTTGAAGAAGGATGTTACTTATGAACGAGGAAATAAGGCGCATGAAGCTTTTGGACAATTGAAGGAAGCCACAGTGTCTTCACCTATTTTGAAGAATCAGTTGGAGCAAGCCATTCATTGTGTACTTGATGCCTCGGATGCAGCACTAGGAAGTACTTTGAGCCAAAAGGATGAAAATGGGAATGAACATCAATTTACTTTGGGAGCGAGACAAATGAGCGATCTTTGAGGTAAATTATCATGTATGGCTGAAAAAGAGGCTCTGGCTATCATTTTCTTTGTAAAGAAGTTTAGAAATTACTTGCTTTAGGCAAAAATTTCTAGTTGTAATGAGATCATCGAGGCTCTAAAATATATTGTAAATAAGCCTAACCCATCGGGGAGGATAGCAAGATGGATAATTTTGCTACAAGAATTTGAATTTGATATTATAGATAGGCGGGAAAGAAGCATGTCAATGCGGATGCACTCTCTCGAGCCTATGATGGTTTAGGATCATCTTGTGATGATGATGATTTCCCGATGCAGCATTGTTATCCCTTGACACAATCCCTAGTGAATACATAGATATTTGGAATTATCGAATGAATTCAAGTTTCTGATGGTGCCCGATGCAAAGACTAAGAAAGATTACTCAAGCCGAGTCGTCCATATTCTATTCTGCATGGAGTATTATTTGAATAGGACACGATGGACAGTCTGAGAGGCGAGTTGGGCGTGATCAAGGAAGGAAGCTGCTAGAAGAATTCCACAATGGTACATGTGGAGGGCACTTCTACTGGACAACTTACAGCAAGAAGGATCTTGGATGCGAGGTTATCACTTTGGCCCACTCTTTTTAAAGATTGTTATAATTATTGTAAGACATGTGATATTTGTCAAACACATGGTAACCAGTAAGACTTCATCAGCTCCATTATGCCCTATTCTTCCACTTGGTCCCTTTGAAAAGTGGGAATAGACATTGTAGGTCCACTTCGACTACCTCACGCCAAAATAAGTATATTGTAGTTGCCACAGTTATTTAACCAAGTGGGTTGAAGCTAGGCCATTGAAAACAACTTCCATGGATGAAGTGGCGAGGTTCATATATGAACGCATTGTCACGATTTGGTTGTCCATTAGAAATTGTATGCAGATCAAGGAAGCCACTTCATTAATGAGGTGGTAGAAGCCCTAGTCAATAAGTTTTCTATTAAGCACGGGAAGGCAACAACATACAAGCCAAGCACAAATGGACGGGTGGAGCGAACAAATTTTGTGTTGTGTCAAATTCTAGCAAAGATGCGGCCTTGCAGGTACATAAATGGGATAAAAGGATTCATGCGGCATTGTGGGCATATAGGGCAACATCAAAGTCAGCAACAGGATACTCCCCATTTCGGTTGGCCTATGGCATTGATCGATTCTTCTATTGAGTTTGATATTCCCACTTTGTGAGAGTTATGAAAAATGAAAGGATGGATGAAAGTGATTGTAAAAGAAAGGTTGGTACATCTTCATTTGTTAGAGGAAATGAGGGAAATAGCTAAGGATACAAGCCATAAGAAGAAAATGAAGCGAAGGAATACTTTGATCAAAAGATCCGGTGGTCTCCATTTCATGTGAATGACTTGGTTCTAGTATATGATTCGAGATACAAAAAAAAGAAGAGAGAAAATTTCTTCCAAAATGGATGGGGCCCTACAAAATAGCAGTTGTGCATGAAAATGGTACGTGCATTTGGAGGAATTGGATGGCACTCCCATTACGAAATGGGTCAACCACGACAAGTTGAAGATTTTCCAAGCACTAGAATAGTCTACTCAGGACGGAGTAGAAGCTAGGAAGGGGAAGATGTCGACACTAAAATTTTCCTCAGTAATTTCTATTTCATTAATGTATGTATTAGGAATAGGATGTTGTTAAGTATAATTAGTAGTAGCGTCGATAGAAGATAACGGCGCCGTCGATGCGGTGCCCAATAATGTGGAGTATAGTAGTATGAGTCAAAGTACAATAGGAATGTTGTAAAAAGTAAATATTTGTCGTAAGTGGTCGGTAATGTTAAAATGTCAAAGTTTGGGTAATTAGAGAAGTAGGGTCTACATGATTAGGAATTAGAAATATTATATTGGTAATAAGGACAAGGAGTGAGGTCATAAATATTTTGTGTATTTTATTTGTAAAAAGTCTAAAAATGTGGAACCCATGTAAAATGATAAGGTTTATCTTATCTTAAAAGATAAGCTTACATGTACAGATAAGAGTTAAGGTATGGAATATGATTCGTCAGAGTGGATTTCTTATCCTATCTTAGAGATAAGATGGATAAGCCTGGAAGTTCTATAAATAGAGAGGCCACCCCCCTCATTTAGCATAGAAGGAAGTAGTGAGAAATATTGTAGGAAGTGTGCGAAGGAAGCCATCAGTTTAAAGGTGTGTTGAAGAAGCCATTAAGAGGTGTAATTGTAAAGTTTCTCCCATAGTCTTGGTGAAAGGCAAGTGAAGTCAATAACACTTGAAGTACCTCATGGGTGAGATTGTAACAATTTCATGTTAATATTATAATTTACTTTGATATTTCAGATTTGTCATCATTCCATCTTATCATAGTCGATGGTATTCTTGTGTTATGTTGTTGTTTTGTTTCAGTTACATCTTCATGTTAGAGAGGCTCTTATTGCCCTAGATGAGAAGATCTATTCGGATCCCATGGAGGACATTATATTTTCTTGACAACACGTTGTTCATACTCACCCATATTCAAGTATTTTACTACCACATATCCATCTATCCATTCCACAACGGCTATCCCGACATGATCTCGGGAGATCGTGTGCACTGAAGTCACATGTTGATTTTCGATTTGTACAAATTGGTGAACCCGACATGAAGGGCTAGTTCCTTTTCATTTCCATTGTCTTACCTTCTTTCATCCATCCTTCTCCTCTCCCATTATTTTGTAGGTATTTGTATACCCCGAATATGTTAGGTCGGGAATACGGTTGACCCATTATGAGTCTCGAGGCATATTATTACCAAATGGGTATGTAATAGTCACCCTCACTATCTAGGTGGGATGATAACTACTCATCTAATCTACCTTCCCCTCACACTCCTCCTCCTTAAGGTTTCAACAATGGTTCATCTGTTAGGATTGAGGAGATTGATCAGCCGAGTTTTCCAACTTGAATAATATGAAATTCATTGGAGAACAAGGATTCTATCCTCGAGTCTTGTTGAGGCCCCAAGTCAGCATGTAGTCTGACCCTTTCTCTTCCTACCTCTCATC
Organism: Taxus wallichiana var. yunnanensis; assembly: GCA_018340775.1. Lineage (NCBI taxonomy): Eukaryota > Viridiplantae > Streptophyta > Pinopsida > Cupressales > Taxaceae > Taxus > Taxus wallichiana. The sequence continues at coordinate 1,026,332,134 of CM031239.1, forward strand.
TAATGATGAACTCCTAGCATGTTTTTCCCAAAGCCAAGAGCATTATAATGTTATGGACCAGTCCTTGGAAAGGATGCAAGAGTATATTGATGCTCTACTTCATAACAAAACTGCTACTCATCCCTCTACAACAAAAATATACCCAAAGAGGGGTTGCCTCCCAGAGAACAATTTATAGCAGGACATCATGTACCTCTACCTCTTAACCAGACTCAAAACATGCCTAAACAAAATAAGACACCATCTAAGGGTGATGTGATTTCTACTTTGGTAGATAAATCTAGGGAATTAGAGTTTTCTTAGTCGTATCATGTTTCATATTTTTTCGGGAAAGGCAAGGTCCTTTACCAAATTCAAAATCCTAGTTATGTTCCTTCTACGCCATCACCTCCTTCACTTTACACACGGGAATTCCTAGTCCCAGAGATCTCCTCACTAGATCGGGAACACTAGGTATACACCCTCACACTTCATAAGGATACCCTCATGATTTACCATCTAGAATCTAGAACAATCCCAAATAGAAATGTGACATTCCCTAGTTTTGTTCCTACCACTCCATACCAAAATAATGTTCCCCGTATTTGCATATATATTCCAAATCTCTAGAGGGGGACATGTTTTCTTTCCTTCACTCATATGCTCATCCTTAGGGGATGTCTTACACCCCTACAAATGTTTACATTGTGCCATATCAACCTATTATACCTCCTCTACCTCCCCATCTAGTGTCATCTATGGTAGAATATTATGCACTTTGGGCACACAAGGTTGAATATCTTAAGGATCCCCTTGATTTTACCATCTGAAGTTGATGCTTCCATGACCAATTCTTAAATTGCCAAAGTTTAAAGGGGAGGGGGACCCAAATGTAAAAATTAAGGCATATACAAGCTGCTATCATGAGAAAGATACTCCCATGGGATGAAGTTGTAGCTAAAATATTCCCTCGGACCCTTGAGGGGACTACTCTCAACCTGGTACTCTAGGATACTAGAATCCTTAATCCATTCATTCAAACAACTCATTTATGAGTTTATAAAGGATTTTGATATGAACAATCTTGTGACTAGAAATAAGAAAATACCTCCATATAAAGAAAGAGCACAACAAATCTGCTACCCATTTTATTCAAAGATGGCGACACTCTCTAGAATATGGACCCAACGGGATCTTTGTAATTTATTCCTTCATTCTCTAAACCAAGAAACTAAGAAATAGGTCCAAAAATACCTCTCATGAGTTATGAGAAAGTCCTAGAGGGTGATCTCCACATTGACCAAGAGGCAATTGATAATGACCGGAAAAATTACGGCTCAAATGGGAGATTGGTCAACCCCTCTCAGGGTAATTCAAGCTACCCTAATGGTTCAAACAACAATAACCAAGGACCCAAAGTCATCAATAAGAACTGTGGTGTTATGATGGATGTCATGTGACCAATCCAAGAAGTCAAAGCGTTATCAACACCACCAATGTGAATAATGGTAAAACAACACAAATAACAATTAAAGGAGTAACAACTTTTCTCCTTCCATTAATATGGTGGACTTCAATTATCCTCCTCCACCACCTCAACAAATCTAGGACTAAGCACTTTGGTACAATACCGAGAAATTATCCAAACCATTTCCAATACCAAAACCAAGGCCAAAGGCCCCAAATTTTAATTATAACAACCAACAACAAAATAACAACGAAATTACGGGCCACAAAAAAACCAAAATCAAAGGCCTCGTGATTACAACCTTGATTTGTATTATAGTTTCCATAGGGTTAGAGGACATGATGCTCATACATGTCACAACTATAAAAAGTTCATCCAATGGTTTCAGAGGACCAAAGACACCTCTTTATCAAGATGTTTTGGCTAATTCTATGGTGCCAATGATGGGTCGTCGTATTCTTCAAATCATTTAAGCGACATAATATTTTCGGTGTCATTCTAAACTAGGGATGTGTCCTAGGCAATATGCAATGGAGTCTAGGAGAACCAATTATATGTTGGGTCTGTTGGGGGGTTGCTTAGTTTAGTGACTATTCTATGGAAATGCGGTTCAAATCTATGGAAATTAAATACAATTCTACGGAATTCAACTATTTGCAATGAAAGGAATTTTAACAATTAATCTTCTATTGTAAAATGAAATACACACACACACACACTTATTCTTAACAAATGAAATCACAACTGAATAAATGGAACTTTAGCAGAAAACAAGACTAATCGTTAACTAGATTTGCATAACAAAAGAATATATTCTAAGTGAAATCAGTAATGGAGAAAGTAGATATGACTAATCAAAGCATGCATGTAAGATTTATCAAATGACAATTGCAGTAAATCTAATCAAAGAACTGGATGCATGAACTCAAAGTAACCTCATATATCCTCGGTTGAGTGGGCACTTACTCTTCCTCGGGATAGAGGGATTAACAATGTTTGATTCTCAAAATGCCATGGCTTTCATTAACTTAGAAATAAGTTCATAACATAGAAAAAATGTCCAGAACAATATGTAGATAATCTCCTTCAATAATCAAAAAGTGGTACTACAAGTTTTGAAGACGAAGTCTTCATATAGATAATGTTGGTTACAAGATCCACCTATCGAGGCAACATTAAACAAATTCTAATTAAAACACAAAAATTCCTACGGGTCGTTAGGATCAAGCCCAAGCTAATAGGTCAACTTGATGGAAACAGTCTTTAGTTCTAAGCTTCGAACTCGAGCTTCTTATCCACTAGCAACTTCCATCATTCCCTGCACACATCATCACGTTTGATCTCACAAAGACAATTAGTAGGAGGTTCATGTGATAATTGGTTTTCATAAACTATAGCAAGGAAAATGCATAAAACCTACTAAGATATAACTACACAAAACATCCCCATATACTAATAAGTCATATCAAAAGAGTATTTCCGGCCTAAAGAAATGATATTAATGAGCCAAACAATGCACTCATCATTTTCCCCTAACTTTACCTATTGCATGTCCCAATACAACTCATTTGTGCCCTACTCACCTACCAAGTTGTTTAACCATGTCATACTCCTTGAATTGATCAGTGTATTGCTTTGTGGAGTTCTTGCAGCCCTGAGTATTGGAGGTAATTTCCACCTAGGCAGTGAAACTATCATGGGACTGTGCTGCATTGTTCTGCTAGGTGGTGAGAGGGCTCAAGAGGAGTGGTGGCCGTACTTGGAGGCCTACCCATTCATCAGTGTACTGCTAGCTAGTTTTCTCTGTAGTTTGTTTGATAATGGTGATGAGGGCATCACCCCTGTGTATGCTCCAGCTCAAATTCTGGGGAGAGAGAACCTCCCTACGTTTCAAAGGAAGACTTAAAGTATCCCATCTCCTATCACAAGCTTGCCAAGTAGCTCCAAAATTCTCCTGACTATAATTTTCAAAATCAATAACACACTGAAGAAAAATCTAAGAATTATTCACCCTAATCCCTTCCTGATAGTAATATGATCGAAATTTTTCCACGGGGTGACATCTGCGTATGATGAGTTGGGTGAATGCAAAATCGATGGGTGAGTAGTGTGATTGAAAATGTCATTTCTTTGTCCCCAAATTATCTAATTCGCAATACTGACTGAAAGGCTTTAATTTGAAAATCACCCACAAATAGGTTGATCAAGAAATTAGGGACATTGGTAACTATCATGTTATGTAGATAAAATTTACAAAGCAAATTTTGAATTTCCAGAGTACTGCACTTGTAAACTGATAAAAAATTAGGGCCATTGGAAATTTTGTGAGGGGTTTGAGAACACAATTGAAATAACTGCCAAGAATAAAATTGTTCTCGAGACAAACATGTTGTAGACTAAAGAGGGTTTCCTACAGGACAATAGTTTGATGGCCAAAGGACAGACAAAGTCTAAAATAGATGTTACTTTTTGTTTTTCCTCCTCTATAGATTCTTTTTCCTTTTTTAATTTTTGATTTTCCTTCCACAATTCCCTTTCCTGAAGGGACAACTGTTGGAAACTATTCAAGAGGGTAAGACTCTTATCACGCTATCACTTTAAACAACTCACTTCAAGCTGCAGGGCAGCAATCTACTGAACTTTTTCTACTATCTTTTGTGTAAATTTATCTTGTAATAAAAGGTTGGTTTCTTCCATACCTTGTAACTGAGATTTCAGCAGTGTGATTTCCTCCAGATAGTTGTGAGAAGGTGCCACTTGGGTGTCAAGCATTTTAGGAGCCACAATGTGAATTTCCGTAGATGATGGAACAATAAATGATGGAGTGGCTAGGTCATCCTCCTTATGCAGTTCCTCCCGAATGTGGGCGGTATCATCAGGCAAGAACTCTGATTGGGAACCGCCTGTCTGTAAAAATGAGCTAAGTCGTTGGGACCGTAGTTGCATGGAAGAAGATGGGGCCATGGCACACTTGCCTTTTGAATCAGAAATGGAAGGGAATGGACCCTCAGGAGTACCAACTATGTCCACATGCTCAGGAACATCGGCTGCCTCTACTTGGTTGTGTGAAGGGCAAGGGCCCGATGCAAGGGTAGACCGAGGTGTAGAAGAGAGACTAGATTTTAATTGTTTTGGCCTGGAACCTTCACCACCAACTCATCCCTCGACCCTCCGATTTGGTCTAAAGAAGACTTGGTGTGAACAAAACAAATGAATCAATCCCGGTGTTTAATCATAGAATTTCCTCCACTAGACCCATGCTTCTGGAAAACTTTAATGATGGAGTCTGCGAGGTATTCTGGCAGGTTTACCCGAAGGGCCTAGTTGACATGTCCCTTTTTAAGGTGGATGAGCATTTTAAGTGCATCACCCCCCAGAATAGAGGCCTGACCATTGCATATGAAATACCGGTTGACCCATTTCACAATCTCGCTCCAAATTCCAGGTAAACTTGTCCTCTTAACACCCTTCTGAACACCTAATGGAGTCAGGATGACCTCTAGGAGTGCCTCTCCTTCATCATGAAACTAAGCAATTAGACTTTACAAAGGGGCATTCATCATAACCTTTAAACCAAAGTTTGGTAGGCCAGATAGGTAAGAAATGACTTGACTGGTAATTTCAACTTGTCTTCCACCAACTTGTGAATAGGTGGACTCAAAATTGTTCAAGAATTCTTCCACAATGCCCTCATCAAAACCTTCAAATTGCCGAATGAAATCCAGCCATCCAAAATCATGAAATACTTGTGAAAGGGTGGCATTCTAGAGTAAGGCATCTAGTGAAGCAGGTTCTAATGTCTTTTGCGGTCCCATGCTGAAGCCGAAGGTGAGTAATACTTGGTAGCAGGAAAAAAATAGAGCAGAGCATCTCTTCCACTTCCTATCTAGTGACTGATAAAACAAGTCGTGCTTGATGTGCATATAACAACGGTAAGAAGTAGTTGTAGAAGCATTAAATTTCAAATTGCACCATATTCCTTAGGTGGCGCAACATCAAGCGAAGGTGATGGTGGAAAAATAGTGAATGAGATAGGCCACCCGTGTGAGTTAAAAATTTTTGCAGGTGGCACATATCCCATGGTTGAGGAGTGAGCGCCACCTGTCCTGAATTTGGAGAGTGCGATACATCAAGGCATGTGGTGATTATGAGCCATTACTCCTTTTATGTCGTCATTCATAGAGCGATTTGGAAAGAGATCCGAATGACCATAGCAATCATTTCATGATGGCGTAATGATGACAAATGCATACATGGGGAAATGTTTTACATGGAAATATCATTAGCAAGTTAAAATGCACTTACCCATGCCACATTTAGTCATCCAATATCCATAGATTCCTACGCCCTATAGTTCGAGATGAAATGTGATTAGCGGTAGTAGAAATAATGAAAATTCCTACATTTATTGGAAATAACAATAAGAAAAACTGCTAACTAAGGGAAGAAGATCAAATGAAGGATCATCTTCCTTTATTGAATTTGCAAGAGATTGATTACTCCATGCTTGAGAGGCAAAGAGCCTCCTCAGCATGCATGTCTATTCATAACAGAATGTCATCGGTGAAAGTCTTCTTATCCAGCGGTTGGTGATAAACTCGGAGCCTATGCCCATTCACCAGAAGAGTCTGTTTGTCTCCATCAATTGGTATCAATCGAACAAAGCCATTATTGAACACTTGATTTACCTGATAGGGACCTAACCAATGTGTATGTAACTTGCCTTTAAATTGCTGATAGCGGGAATCAAAGAGTAAAACCCACTATCCCTCATGAAATGTCCTTTTTTGATGTGAGCATCATGCCAAGTTTTTCATTGATGTTGTAGAATTTTTGTCTGTTGTTGTGCCTCCATCTCGCATTTCATCTAATTCATTCAATTTCTGCAACACTCGTTCATCGTGCTTCATCCAAATCGATCCCAACTTCTAACGATGTTCACCAGGTGCACAATTTGAACTCAACAGGTAATAGTGGCTTCTTCCCAAAGACCAGTTCATAGGGAGAAAAACAAGTAGTTGTCTTCCAAGTCGTGTTATAGGCCCAGATGGCCTCAGGAAGCTTTGGTACCCAATTCTTTCTATCGGAATTGACCACCTTAGAATATTCTTGAGTTATCGATTGGTTACCTCCACTTGCCCATTGGATTAGGGGTGATATGGTGATGATTTTGGTGCCTAATTCTGTAGATTTCCAAGAAAGCTTCAATCATATTTGAAACAAATTGAGGACCTTGATCAGATACAATGGCCCTTGGTGCTCCAAATAGTAACAATATCGGATTGTAGATAAAATCAGCAACAACATCTTCATTGATAGATGCATATGCTTGAACTTCAACCCATTTGGTGACATAGTCCATGCATACCAAGAGATACTCCTTCCTAAAATATGGAGGATCAAATGGTCCAAAAAAGTCAATACCCCATTTCTCAAATGGTCCTAGAACCAGTTGAGGATTCAGAGGAATTTCCATAGAAAGTGTAGGTTTTCTCATTCGTTGGCATGCATCACACTACCACACATACTTTTTGACAGTCTTATGGAGGGAAGGCCAATAGTACCTTGCTCCAAGGATCTTGTGAATTGTTCATTTCACTGAATAATGTCCACCTCCTAGCTCATCATGACATGCTTGTAGTATGTCATGTACCTCATCCTCTCGAACACACCTGCAAAGAACCATGTTAGGACAACATTTAAATAAGAATCCATTACACCATTTATATGTTGCACTATTTCTAACCAATCACCTTCTTTCCTTATGAGTAAAATAGGCAGGAAACTTCCCTGTTGTTAAATAATTCACGAGATCAGTGAACCAAGGAGTCTTAGTCGAGATAGCAAACAAGTGTTCATCGGGAAATTGGTCTTGGACTGCTTCGTCATCACCTGAAACATTTATTCTAGAAAGAAATTTAGGGACAACATTATATTTCCCGGGATTATCTATGATAGTGAGATTGAATTCTTACAACAAGAGTAACCAATGAATAAGTCTTCCACTAACCCTTTGGTTTTTAATCAAATATACAATGGCAAAGAGTGGTAAGTGTAAACAAATTTTTATATCCAAAGTGATGTAATGATGAAATTTATTCAAAGCATAGGCAATGACCAAAAACTCTTTTTCCATAGTAGTGTAATTCTTTTCCATAGGAGTCAGATTTTTGCTGATAAAATAAATTACATACATATGATCTTCTGAGTCTTTTTGGCCAAGGACAACACCCATGGTTGTATTAAAATCATCAGTGTGGATATGGAAAGATTGTCTCAGTAGTAGGGCCATGTAAGGCAGGGGCTATTATCAGATTTTCTTTGATAAAATCAAATGCTTGTTGACACTGAGGAGACCATTTAAAAACACAATCTTTGGTTAGCAATGAAAACATTGGGGTGACAATTTTGCTAAAATATTTTATGAATCGGCGGTAATAACTTGCATGGCCAAGGAAACTTTTGATGTCATTCTGATTAGCTAGTGTAGGTAATTGGGTGATGATTGATATCTTTTTGGGATCCACCTGTATACCTTGGGCTGAAACATGGTGACCTAAGACAATTCCTTGATCAACCATCATTAGACATTTTTCATGACTCAGAGATAGTTGGTGTTGTTCACATCGACTGAGTACTTTCTCAAGATTATTCAAAGATTCTTCAAAAGTGGATCCATGGACAGTGAAATCATCCATGTAAACCTCAACACAATCGTTAGCAAGATCTACAAAAATGGCCAAGAATGCTCTGCTGAAATGTAGTAGGGGCATTACAAAGCCCAAAAGGTAAGACTTTTTAAGTGAATTTACCCTAAGGGCACATAAAAGTAGTCTTATCCTAATCATCAGGGGACATACTAATTTGATTATACCCACTAAACCCATCCAAGAAAGAAAAATATTTCTTACCAGCCAAATTTTCCAGGACTTGGTCAATGAAAGGCAAGGGAAAATAATCCTTCTTGGTGGCTTTGTTAAGTTCCATGTAATCAACACATATTTTCCACTTACCATTCTTCTTGGGAACAATAACTAATGGGGAAACCCACTGACTATCAGATATAGGATAGATGAAACCTACCTTTAGGAGTTTTTAATCTCAGTTTTGACTATGTCTCTCAATGCTAGATTGATTCTTCGTTGTGGTTGCCTTATAGGTTTGACATCATCGGTGTAAATATGATGTGTACAGATGCTAGGATGAATTCCTTTCATATCAGTGTAATCCCAAGAAAAATCATGGGAATGTTTCTTTAGAACCTCAAGCACCCTAGCTTCTTGATTGACCTCCAAGTCACTACCTATAGTTAGCTCTCTACCCATACTGACAAGCACCTACTTGGTATCATTCACAAGAGCAAGCTCTGTACTATTGATAAAACAATTCAATGGGAAAACATGGGGCTAAAGCATGTGTCAGGATACATATGTTGTCAAAAGATAGAACCTTGGTTAAAGGACAATACAAATCAGAACTAAATGTTCGAGAATTATAAGCATAGAGTTTCCTACCAGACTCAGCAGAGGTAATGTCTACCGAGATAAATAGAAAAGAGATGTCTAATGATGGTATTCGGATTCCGTAGCAGTAGCAGATTTCGTACTCATGCAAAGTCCTTAGAATCGGTCGAGTGTATATGACTCCACAACTTCCACCATATGATTGTATACCGTAATAGTGGCGAAAAGAAGAACTCAAAGAGTTAGCATCCAAATAATCCACCCATACTTGGTCACAATTGTTTGTATAAGGCTAGGAAGGAGGATATAATGAAATGTGTTTCAATTTCTACCCATTTAGAATTGTCATGTTGCACGACCTACGGTGACCAATGTAAGCAACAACCGTGTAGCCAACCAAGGTTTTCCCAAGATGATTGGATATCCCAACTTCCAAGTTTTAGGATGCAAAACCATGAAATCAATTGGGTACTCCCATGATTCAACAAAGTGACCATTATATCTTCAACCACACCATTAGGTACAGAATGGATTGATCTCGTTAACTGCATAACAGTGTTGGTTGGTTGAAGTCTGTTAAGGATAGCAGTTAAAAATTTCTGTTGTGATGACATTAATAACACCAAGATCCACCAAAACATTAGATATTGACTAGTTTTTTATACAAATAGTAATGACAGGACTCCCAGGATCCCCATATTTTGGTGAGATAAGGGTGCTAGCAACTAAATCAGCCAAACTCCCTTTAAATCTGATAGTCTTTGGGTATTTCTTTTTCCTTCCTGGTGTCTTTATACACTTATTTCTAATGGTTTGGTTTAGTTCAGGGATGTCCCTTATTGCATGCAAGTAGTGGAACCTCAATATGTACTTTTTTCAATTCCTAAACTAGTTTTGTTTCATCTGCAGTTTGAGTGTCCTGTAATCGCTCAGGAAAAGGGGCTATAGTCTGTTTGGGTATTTGATCATCCTATTTATCTGGCATTGGTGAAGAACCAATATTACCCTCAAGGTTCTCTTCCTTATCGGCATCATCAAGAAGTTCTGTGATAACAACAGGAGGGTTCAATATTTTTCCAGATCGTAGTCGTAAATTACCAATAGTGTTAACCTGCATGGTGTTACCTGAGTCTGTGTCATCAATCAAAGCTGTCTATTGATTTTTAGGATTGGATACTGGCTGGGCTAGAAGTTGTGTTTGTGTTGCTTGTCCTTGATTTTGGTAGGCTTGAGGTGGAGGCATTAAAGCTTGTTGTGGCTGTTGGAACCTGCGTTGTTGATTACCATTTTGTGGTGGTGCCCAAGACTGATTTTGGATAAAATTTTGTTGAGGACCCCACTATTGATTGTGCCAAGGATTGGTTGTGGGTGGTGGAGCCCAACCCGGCTGAGTGTAGGGATTTTTCCAAGGTGGTGGATATGGATAAGTCATCCAGTTTGAGTTTTCCCACTCAGGTTGTCCCCAAGAAGACTGAGAGGCTTGATTCGGCCATGGAATTCTCTAGGGATTCTGAGTTGGTCTAGATGGGAACCCACCCTGATTGTTTGGTCTTTGGAAAAATTTAATTCAGCACTTGTTTGAGAGATGGCATTCAAACCTCCCTTCAACTATGGTAAAAGTGTGCAATGCTTAGTGTCATGGTCAGTAACTTCACAGATTAAGCACATGTCTGTGACATCCAAAGGACATTCTCTCAAGGGGTGTCTCTTCCGACATTTAGGGAAATACATGTCCAATGGTTCTTTAGCAAGGGTGGCTTTTGCCTTGAGTCCATCTATGGTGGATGTTAATTGTAGCAGAATGTCTGTTTTCATGTTGGCCATTTCTTCTAGAAGTTCAAAGGTACCCAAAGACTTGGATGTTTGTTTTCTTCATATTCCTCCATATGTTCTAGAATATCTTCTACATAGCTCAGTGATTTGTTCCATGGTGATTTTATGCACGTCTCCTCCTCCCATGAGATGGAGGGAATCCTTGGTTTCCTCATCCAGTCCTTTCAGAAAGACTATTTTAGTAATGTCTGCATGTAACTCATACCCACTGTGTTTATGGAGAAAGAGGAATCTATCTAGATAATCCTCTAGATTCTCATCTTCCTTTTTCCGTATTTGGAAGAACTCTTCCTTCCTATCCCTTCCCCTACAATAGTCTTGGTACTTATCCAGGAAGGTTGTTTCCATGGCTTCCTAGGAATTAATGGAGTTAGACGGTAACCCCATAAACCATCTCATAGCAGAATCTTTCAGAGTGGAGGGAAATAGTTTTAGTTTTTGATTGTTAGTTTGGTAGTCATATGTCTGGCACAAGATTTTAAACTCAAACAGAAATTGATCAGGGTCTTCTTTGGTCATTCCTCGAAAGAGGGGGACGATGGATGGTGGGATGTTTTTCATGGGTACATCCTCATCTGCATCAAGGACAATGGGATATGTAAAGGTTCGTCCTAAAGGTTGGTCTTCAACATTCCCAAGGTCCCCCATTGCCAAGTGGTGTGAAGAGGATACAAAATGCTCAGAAGAGGTTCTAGGTGTTGAGTTGGAATCTGTATCACTCTCAGTGTTTCTCTCTTGTGAATTTTCTAAAGAGATTTATTGAATATTATGTGCTATAAATCTCCCTTGATTATCTCATGACCTATGCATCCAGGTTGGTTGGTTTAAATCGAGGTCCGAGAGAACTACTGGTTTCCTATATGAACTCCATTAACACCCATAGCATATGGAAAAAATAATGGAGCTTATGGTTATTTCCCCGGAAACGGCACCAAAAATGATGGGTCGTCGTATTCTTCCAATCATTTAACTGACATAATCTTTGTCAGTGTCATTCTAAACCAGGGTTGTGTCCTAGGCAATATGCAATGGAGTCTAGGAGAACCAGTTATACGTTGGGTCTGTTGGGGGTTGCTTAGTTTAGTGACTATTCTATGGAAATGTAGTTCAAATCTATGGAAATTAAATACAGTTCTATGGAATTCAACTATTTGCAATGAAAGGAATTTTAACAACTAATCTTCTATTGTAAAATGAAATACACACACACTTATTCTTAACAAATGAAATCACAACTGAATAAATGGAACTTTAGCAGAAAGCAAGACTATTTGTTAACTAGATTTTCATAACAAAATAATCTATTCTAAGTGAAATTAGTAATGGAGAAAGTAGATACAAGCTAATCAAAGCATGCATCTATTACAATAAATCTAATCAAAGAACCTGGATGCATGAACTCAAAGTAACCTCATATCTCCTTGTTTGAGTGAGCCCTTGCTCTTCCTCGGGATAGAGGGATTAATAACGTCTGTTTCTAAAAATTTCGTGGCTTTCATTAACTTATAAATAAGTTCATAACATAGAAAAAATATCAGAACTGTATGCAGATAATCTCCTTCAATAATCAAAAAGTGGTACTACCAAGTTCTGAAGATGAAGTCTTCATATAGATAATGTTGGTTACAAGATCTGCCATATCAGGCGGCATTAAACACTATCCATCAAATTCTAATTAAAACACACAAATTCCTACGGGCCGTTAGGATCAAGCCCAAGCTAATAGGTCAACTTGATGGAAACAGTCTTCAGCCGCATGCTTTGAACTCGGGCTTCTTATCCACCAACAACTTCCATCATTCCCTGCACACATCATCACATTTGATCTCACAAAGATAGTTAGTAGGAGGTTCATGTGATAATCAATTTTCATAAACTATAGCAAGGAAAATGCATAAAACCTACTAAGATATAACTACACAAAACATCCCCATATACTAATAAGTCATATCAAAAAGAGTATTTTCGGCCTGAAGAAATGATATTAATGAGCCAAACAATGCACTCATCATCCAACACAAAATACTCACATGGGGCCCATGTCCCCTCAAAATTCTACTCTCGGGGTTTTCACAAATCCTCTACCAATGCGCCCTAAGAATGGAAAACTTAACCCCATGGAACCAACAAGGGAACTACTATTGGAAACAATGACCATGAGACATCCACTTTATCAAACATAGCGGTAGCCCCTCTTTTAGATGGTCGGAATCAAACCAAAATTGTAGGTTTGGTTGAGTAGGAGACCAAACATAAGGTTCACATAGTAACCCATGCCCATGATTGTTCCTCAAAACCTCTCCCTATTTACCCTTTAATGTCGATGATGATACCAAAGATATCCTAATCCAAAGTGGGGGCCTATGATTTAATTACAGATTTGACCAAGACCTTCTCTCACATTTCCTTCTTATATTTATTGAATAATTCACTGCGCATCAGTGATTTATTAGATGCATTGGTCCTTGATGACTTAATTCATGTTACTCCTCCTCAAGAGGCCTACGTTAATCACATATACTTTGATTTCTACCCTCGGCACATTCTCGAAAGAGATGTTGTTTTCATATTTGAAATAATCAAAATTCTAAGCGATGTTAAGTCGACATGTAGAGGTGACCCAACATTGTGTCTACAAGTTTGGATATATAATAACTACATCAAAAATGTGATGATTTACGATGGGGTAGTTGTTAATATTGTCTCCTTCTTGTTCCTCTAAAATTTGGGCTACGGAGAAACCAACTATTCTTCAACAAGAAATACACTTAGAGGCTACGACCGTCTCAAAGAAACATCTATAGAGACCATAATGTTACAGGATACCCTTGGGCCCAAGACAGTTCTAATTGAGTTTTATATTATAAACAGGGAAACCAATTATAATATGATTCTTATCTCGACCTTGGATCCATCGAGATCAAGGTGATCCCTTCCACGCTATTCTAGGAAGTTAGATTCATACATTTGGGGAAGGTATTCACCACTCGGGGTGACCCAAATCCCTTCGACATTCACCTATCGAATTTAAGGAAGAAACCGGGTAACATACTAGGTTTTAACTCCCCACCAATCAATGGAAAAACCTAAAGATGAAACGCCAAAGTCTAAACTAATTCCCATAATGGAATAAGAAACCTTCATTTTGATTGAGGAGGTTTTTGCAACTAAAGATAAAACTATTGTTATTGAGATGTTATCAACGGAAACCACGGCTAAGATTGTTGAGTTGTTAGAGAACAACCTACCTATTCTCCTCCCTTTCGACTCCTTGGGCATATTACATGCTCTAGGACTTGTCTCTCTTCCAGTGAAGAGATTTTCATGGTTGAGGTCTTGGAAGTGAAGGAAGAAGATACTATAAATGCTCAACTATGATGGAGCAAAGTGTCATTTTTGTGTCGAGGTAGGCATGATCCTCACTTCTTTGGAAGGGAAGGTTATGCCTCTTTCCCTTAAGCTCAATTTTGAGTGCATGAACAATGGTAATAAGTATGAGGATCTTCTTCTTGGTCTCATTGTAGCCAAGAGAATGGGTGCTTGCAATATTAGAGTTTTGGGTGATTCTAAACTAGTCACCAACCAAGTTGTAGAAGTTTACGAGACTAGAGCATAACACCTATAACTCTATAAGGTTGTCATACTTAACCTAAGAAAAGGTTTTGAATTCATATCCATTGAAGCTATCCCATATGAAAAAAAACCTTTTATCTGATATTATGGCTACTTTAGCTTCTCACTTTTGTCCAAGTGAAGATTTGGAAGATATTGAGTTCACTTTGTTAAAAAAATTCCTAGCAATCCACCAATTCTGGCATACGTTGAGACTGAGAATGAGCCTTCCACTTTAGATTATGTGGAGAATGATGAGGCTATATTAGGCTACCTTAATGCATACATTGATGTTCATCCCACACAACACAAAATGGGCTTCATTCTTATACCTCACTCTTCCTCCTATTTTGGATATCATACAATGGGTCCTTCCTCATCAGAAGGCCTTGAGATATATGAAGTAGAGGAGGAAGGATAACTAGAACTACCTCCAGCCCCACCCAAGTTTGAAGAAGGAAATGCCTCTTTAATCGAAGGGACCATCAATATAAATATCGGGATGGAGGAAGACCCTAATATTTTAAAACTTGGTTCTTATTGAACTCCAAAAGAATTGGAAATTCATATGAAGGTTCTCAAGTAACATTCAAAATCCTACGTATTCAACTACAAAGAGATGACAGAATCACTCTCAAAGTTATAGTGCACAATCTCATAACCAAACCTGACGCTAAGCCCATTAAACAAAAATCAAGACCTATGAAGCCAAAAATGGCTCTAACGGTCAAAGAAGAGTTTATGAAACTCCTAAGGTGGAATTCATAAAACCTATAGATTATTCAATGTGGGTATCAAACATATTCCTCATTCTCAAGAAGAATCGAAAATACATATCTGCATTGATTTTCGGGACATAAACAAGGCTCGTCCCAAGGATGATTTCCCATTACCCTCCATTGAAGTTATCATGGATGTAATGAGATGGATTTGAGCTGTTGTCACTCATGGATGATTTCTCTTGTCATAATCATATTAGGATCTCTAAGGAGGATCATATAAAGACCACTTTTACCACTCCTTGGGGTACCAACCGCTATGGGGTCATGTTGTTCGGTCTTAAGAACGCTGATGTTACTTATAAACGGGAAAGCGACCATTATATTCCAAGATCTCTTTCACGATATTATGGAATCATATGTTGATGAATTCTAGATAAGGCCAAGAAGCACCGTGATCACCCCAAGGTGCTTCGTATTATCCTCTCTCGGCTCATTGAATATGGTGTCACATTAAATCTAGAGAAGTGCATCTTTGGAGTGATGGAAGGGAATTTGTTGGGTTACATAATCTCTTCACAAGGGATTGATGTAGATCCAAAAAAATTGGGTGGTCTTTGAAATGAACCCACCCACGGATGAGTAAAGCATCAGGTCCTTTATTAGATATCTTGGGAAATCCACAAGTTCATACTTGATTTAACTGTCGTTTATTCATTTGATCAACAATTTGTTAAAGAAATATTGTTGTATGTTTGGACGATCGATTGTCATGAGGAATTTGAATTAGTCAAGTGTTTCCTATTATTACCCCCCACACTCATCCTTCCTAAGGTGGATCGTCCTCTCATCCTTAATTCTTGAGCTACGAGATGTCTCTCTCACTTGCATTTTACCACAAGAAGATGATGATAAACATGAACTTATAATTTAATTCATTAGTTGCACCTTGCTAGACTATGAGAATCACTATACACAGGTAGGAAAGAAATTCCTTTCTATAGTGTTTGCAACAAAATGGTTAAGGCATTATATACTTAATCAAGAAACTTGGGTAATTTTCAAGACAAACTATCTTTGAATGTTTCTAACGCAAGGTTCCTTGTCTAAGAAAGATGGATGCTTCATGAACCTAATGGGTGAATTCAAGTTAACCATTATCAATCAAAAGTTTTTCAAAGGACAAATAATTACAGATTGGTTGAAAGGAAACCCATTAAATGGTGGAGAATTAGTAGACTTAGATTTCCCCTATGAGTGTGTATACTACATTGAAAACATGCCTCCCATTTTTGTGCGCCCATGGTATTCATACATTGTTAATTTCATTATGGACAGTGCATATTGTGAGGGAGAAACCTCACAATAGAGAATATGGCTGCGCGTGATAGACACAAAGTATGTAATTATAGAACAAGTGCTCTATCACAGTTCCTTTGATGGAATGTTGTTAAGGTGTGTTGATGAGGAAGAGTCAGAAAATATTCTCTTCGAAGTCCACAAGTGGAGTCTATGGGGGTCCCTTTGGAGGAAACACTACTACTTACAAGATACACTTGGATGTGTTATTTTTTTCCCACCTTAGAGCATGAAATTGTGGAGTATGTGCACAGGTTCCACAAATGTCAAGAATTATCTCATGAGATTCATATACCTACCAGGATCTACAACCTATAGCAACACCTTGGCCATTTTCCACATGGGGTTTAGATTTAATAGGGAAGTTTTCTCCCTCATCAATGGATGGACACAATTTCATAATTATGGCCAAAAAATATTTCACAAAGTGGGTCAAGGCTATGCCTCGACCACTTTGTGCACTGTTCTATGATGAAAAAGTTTATCTTGAATCAAATCATTTGTAGGGTACGAGGTCCCGCAGTCAATATCTCGAGATAATGGCACATATTTTTAAAAACAAAGAGGTGTAGGAGTTATGTTCATAGTTCAAAATCTCACACCACATAGCCTCTTTATACTACACTTAGATCAATGGACAGGATGAGGGTAGGAACAAGATGTTGAAGTCTATATTCTTTAAAACACTTAAACAAAATAAACGTTATTGACATTTGAATCTATTTCCAAACTTGTGGGCCTACTGAGAACTTTGGTAAAAACTCCTATGGGGAAACCCCATATTCCTTAGTGTTCGATTATAAAGTAGTTTTACCACTTGAAGTTGATATACCTAGCCTTTGCATATCTTTGCAAGGAAGTTTAGATGAAGATGCATATCGAGAGGCATAACTTGTTGAACTAGAAACCCTCAATGAAACTTGACTTAATGCCTAATAGTGACACAATGTCTACGAAGACAGTATGACCTGTCAAGTATAAAAAAAGGATTACGAGTGAAAAATATGCATATGTGATCTAGTGCTAAGACTTGACAACTAGATCGATAAGAAAACTAGCAAAGGATTGAAATTTAGGCCCAAGTGGTTGGGCCCATATCGATGCATGGAGGAATACAAGAATGGGGCATATAACCTGTGTACCTTTGAGGGTGAAGAATTTGGTGAATCCGTCAATTCACTTCACTTGAAACGTTACTACGCACGATCCATCTGTATATCCACATGTACATTATTGCATTCATACTACATTTCTTCGCTTAAGTCATATTATAAAATTATAGTCAAGAAACTTGTTTTTCAAAAAACTTCCAAAACTTCTAAAAATTGGCAAAATCATTCAATCATGCTTCTTCAAATATCCACCATATTATCATCAACAATTCTAATCATTTCTTCATCTCAACAAGTTAAGACAAAATTTTGACATTGATTCTACCAAGGCCTACATACTTGGTTCTGCCCATAGTTTTCTTCTAGCATAGGTGTCTTTGCCCATAGTCTATTCTAGAAGCTTCCTAATGTCACATCTTTCAAAAGAAACCTCTTTGGTAACAAAATCACTCTAAACACTTTACCCGAATCACTTGTCCACCTACCTCAGCCTTCGATGATAAGCCCTCGTATCTTATTGGTTGCATGGGGTTGAGGCTAGGGAAAGTTATCCCTCCCAAAAGAATAATTCAAGGTTAAAATAAATAATAATAATATAAGTTAGTCAATAAATGCAAAAATATTTCATTTACAAATAAAACTACACTTCCTTGCCCCACCAATTTTCAAAGTGATGATCCCACACTTCTTATTAGTAGTGTGAGGTTGGGAAAGGAGGGAAGTTCCCTTACTCGCCTATATCTTGTCCTTGGTGATGATCCCATGCTTCTTACTGGTAGCATGGGGCAATGTGTAGGGGTATTTTCATAATAAATCAGTAAGGTATAAGCAATTTAGCAAATAAAAAGTGCTTTGAAACTTCAAATCCTAAGAAAGTGAATTAGATGTATATGTTCCAAGAGAGTCAAAACCTTAAAACTAGATTTTTTCAATCAAGAGGCCATCTATGGATCTAAGTCTAGATAAAATTGCAAGCAAATCACATTCTAGACTATGTAGTAAATTGTGTGCGAGTTAGGTTGTAGGTTCCTAATTGGATTTTTGTCAAGATCTTGTCTTCCTTGCATCATTTCCATTCATCAAAGATCATATAACTCACATCCCTTATAGCTCTTGGTGTTGAGCCCTCACATCTTACTAGTTGTGTGGAGTTAGAAGAGGAATGGGTTCATTCCCTTATTTTATCACATTCATCACATTTTGCTTACAAAATAAGAAGTATTAAATATTATTTGAAAACTAGAGTTTAAGGTTACATTGTATTTGCATAATCATCATGTAAAGAAAAACAAAAAATAAATCATTTTGTTAACCATCATCATCCCTATCATGTATCCAAAAACATATAAAACATCAAAAATTATGAACATCTAAGAGTACACAAGTGAAACAAACCATCAATGAGATAACTCATGAACAAGATATCCGAAATAAAAAAACATATGTATATAAATACATAATGGTAAAATTTTGTATACAATGTTGTCACACTCTAGGTGTGGTCAAAATACTCGTAATGAGTAAATAATCTCTTAAAAATTGATATATATGTCCCTTAAAATGACAAAAAAACAATAAGGCATATGGCCTATCCTCTCTATGGATCCAGAAGATGGTGTGTGGTGGGGCTCTTGTTGTGGCTCCTATAATGGGAGTGAGAGCCCCATGCCCAGATCTCGTGAGAGTGACCATGAGATGATGAACTAGGTGATTTATCGATGGAGGCCTCACTACGGGAGTTCTTTTGTTGCTCCGTCCTCTTGGCCATCCGATATGTACCAATATCACTCCTCATCTTAGTCACCTCTTGTGATACAATCCATCTTTGGGAAAATACATCGATGTGTCACCCCACCCATATTGGATGCCCCGAGTCCACGAGTAACAACTCTAGTGTCATTCCCATGGGATACGAAAAGTGTCAATAAGGATGTCGCAAATAAGGTCTCACAATCACAATCGGTGGCTGCAAAAATAAAGAAACAATGGAGAGATTAGAAAAATCTAGAAAACAAAAAAATGTGTATGTACAATGCGTAATTATCTAACATTTCTAGTCTAAGTAGAAAATAGAGAGAATAATGTTAACTTACTCGGATCTCCATGCCACTATGAAGGATATTTTGGTTGTGGTGGTGGTGCCTTTGTAGGAACCTATTAAGCTATTATCTCCTCCGAAGCCACCTACCACCCAAAAATGAATCCTCGTCTCCCCCCGGCGCGAGTTAGGAGAGGCTCTTTGGAATTAATAGTCTCATCCTCGGCCTCATCCTCTACCCTCACCGCTATGGAAGCCTCCCACTAGATCTCCACTCAAGTATACTCCTCACAACTATTCTCGTGTCCCTCCTCATGACCCTCATCCTAGGCCTCCCCTCGATCTCCATCTCCGCCTTGGCATCCTCATCCCTTCCATGTATGGGTCCAGCCTTAATCATCATAATAACCTTGGGTCTAGTTGGGTCTAGTAAATGTGTGTGTAGTGCTAATCGAGGATCCAAAGAATAGTAGTAAACAAATTTAGTCGGCCCTTAGCGCTTGCTATAGCCTCCTGAATCCCACGATAAATAAAAGAAACTATTGGAAGGTGATCAATGTAAGGTAATCCAAAAACTGTTGGAGCACCCTAGAAACTAGATGGACCTTAACCCGTTAGTCATGTCCACTAATCGTGTAATAGTAGAGTATATGGCCATAATAACCACATCCTCCCCTATAGTCTAGCCATATCCTAATACGGACAAGTCTCCATGTCATTTTTTGTAAGCATATTGATCGGATGATAACACCCCTTCTATGGGGTCATAATTGTCCATCTCAAGGATCTAATAGCCCAAGGGTCTTTGTTATCACCGAATCACGATACCCTCATATTTTCACAAGTGTGTGTCTTGAGATCACGGTGTGGCTAGATAACATGGGTACTATCTCCAAGTGTGGGACTTGCTACTTGAGAGAGACCTCCCAGAGAAAGATGGTTCTTGCTCCTAAACTACCTGCCACAATCTACTCTAATGCAAGAAAAACTATCTTATCCTAATCTAACTTTCCAAGGGACCAGGAGAGATAGTGCATGAAAAAAAGCCTATACTAAAGCAAAATGATACACCAGAAAAGGAGGGTATGAGAATAACTTTCCAATGTGTGAAAAATGGAAGCAAAGTACATACTAGAGAGGGTGATAATAATTCTCCATAGTCTAGCAATTACATTCACAATAATATTTCATACACACACAATGATAATGAATCCCTACAAGAGCATAAAATAGACAAAATATATTTACAATGAGGTTGAAGAGGCAAGAAGAATGCAAGAAACTCAAAGCAAGGAAGATACATCCACAAACTTGAATCTATTGCTTCCTTGATATGCATAGTTCAATCTATTACAAAGTAAATGTTTGGATCACCATGCAAGGAGTCCACTACAAGGGCCTATAGTAAATTGACTTCACAAAACCAAAATGACAGAGTTTTGCTACTCAAACTATCCCCCTTTTACAATGAACCCAATATTCTAATTTATAGAGTTTTGGAAGAGAGAGAGAGAGGGATGTAAGTCCAAAAATCAACTTTTCAACCAATTGCAAGTGATAATAATAATTTTGGTTGGTGATTTTGGGCCTACAAAAGAAATATCAAGGTGTCCCATAACTTGCAGCAGAGAAGGAGTGACAGCCCATGCTCATTAAATGCCTCTCCAACCACTAATAAAATCATTGAATAGAATTGGGATAATTTTCCTTAAGAATCGCCATCATGTCTTATTCAATTTTTGGATTTATTGATTATTGTGTGTTGGGCTCGAAGTCATGATTCTAATGAGACAAATTTCTTAAAAATCAGTTGATAATTTCAAAATTTATGGTCCTCTCGAGTGTGAAGAGCTATTTTTGTTTGTCATGTATTTCCCTGCACTTTACGGGACTGAGCATTTAATTTTTCGAGTAGTTTATGTTTCATTCTTCTTATACACCTACCCTTCCCAAAAAGTCCAATTTTCTGAAAATTGGTGCTTTGGATCAAAATTTATGACTATTTTAAGATTAGGGTCGAGATGTTCTAAATGGGCTTTCACAATCTGCAATACACTGGCTTTTACAACTTTTTACTTTGATATTTGGTGATTTCAGGTTTGTGTGGAGCTCATGTCCCTATGGTACTTAGACCTTCTAGGCCTCCTTTCTCTGTGTCACCTGATTCAGGCTCTTTTATCCTCGTGTGTCCATCGTTGACCGGGTCGGGTGGGACATTGAATTCGACATATCCACATTACTATGAGTGCGGTGGTTTTGGTGATTTCGGAGTTCAGCCTGCGCTCACATCCCCAGTGCCACTTGGTCCTGCATTTCTAACTGTCTTGCCCTCAACATGGGCCTCCAACCTCCTTTACACTGCATAGCCTTCTCCGTCATGCGTTAACTGTGCTATGAGGGTCATTGACCCCCACCTTTTCCGCATTGCACTTGTGGGCATTTCACATTTTGTACGCATGAACAACCCAAGTGTGACTTGGGCCTTCCAACTCCACTTTTTTGAACATGTATTCCCTATGGCCATATCAGTCTTCTTAAGCCCATGTGTTCTTTGGGCCACCAGGCCTCTCTTGTTTTCTTTTTTGCAAAAGCCTTCAACTCGTTTGATGGCTCGTGCAAGCCATGGTAAAACTTTCTTTTGTGCATTTAGAACTCATCTCCTTTGCATAACATGGCTTGACGGATCCTACATGGGAGTTTGGCTCAAAACATGTGAAACATTTCTCATGGCTTAGCTTTAGGAGTTTGGTGCTAAAACACTCATTTAGCTCGATGTCACCCATGAAATAGCTCATTCCTGTGAAGGCAGCTCGTTGGGAAATGTTTTCACTCAGTCATGAGTTCGACCAACCCATTGGAACCCAAATGCAAAATTTTAACCTTTCTCGACCCCCTTCTAATTGATGAGATCTCCCTAGCATTGGGAAAAATGCATGAGCATTGAATTTCCCATTAATGTTGTATAGTGGGCCCCTCAATACAAGCTTATCAGTCATCAATTTTTAGGTAGAAAAATTGAATAATAATCTCCAATACAAACACCCCTCTGATAGGGGATCATCCTCTCATATACCCATCCCATAACAAGTGAAGGATGGGTAAGTGATCTTCCTCCTATTCTAACAACCTTGTACAAATCATGGTATGTGGTCTCCGGTATATCCATACCCACATGTAAATTTTTCCATCCTCCATTATACTCTTTATGATCGAGCCCAACAATAGAGAAGTTTGTCCTCGCCCTTGTCCCTACCAAGTGGGAAGCCAAGATGTAAATGATGGCCTTGCACAAGGTGGGGATAGGAGTGGAGGACACGTGACAATAGTCTCATGTCATGCTTAGCACTAGTATGATGTGCTAAAGGATACCCCTTCTATGAATCCCGTTGACGTGATCGAACTTTAGAGGCAGCATTAGATAATATCAATCTCCCGCTTGTAATAGGGATCCCCAAAATCTTATAAGTTTCCTCCGAGTGATAATCCACTCTCCTCGACCCCTGCATCTAGAAGGTGTTCGATCTCGCATCCCAATAACTAAATAAATTAACTAACAAATAGATAACAGTGCAAGTATCATTGTCTAAGATATCCTCCACATCCCATCTTTGTGTAGGGTGTCTCTCTCTTCCTAAGAAATACCAACTAAGATATCAAGGATCCAATCACACTCCCTAGCCTTTCTCCATCTGATATACGGGGCCTGCATTCACCAAAACACCAAAAAAGAGCAAGTTAGAAACACATCATGCATAATAAGCTCATAAAAATATCGATGACAACATAAAACCCAAAATAATTCATTCTACTTAGTCATTTTAGCCTTTGCCTCAATGCTTACACAACTGCCCCTCTGTGCAGAGTGGCGGTTGCATAACCGCCACTTGTGTAGACCGGCGGTTCCGTCCAAAACATACAGGACATACCCTAATACCTAAAAATCTAAAAAGGACAAAAACACATCATTTTCTATGAAATAAAAGACACATATTCCTAGGTGCCCCTAGAGAACATTTTAGCCGAGAAATTAACAAAAATCAACCCCCTAGGTAGATATTTTTCAATTTTTCACATTTTAGGTTTAAAATGAATAAATGAAAATAACTCACGTATCTCGAGCCACTACTCCTACCACTATTGGCACTTTGTTATCACGTTGGAATTATCTTTGAATAGAATGTACTCTTGCGTGAAACCATCACAAGTGGTCCAAAGATCAAAATTTTCCAAGTGGGTGAGTGCAAATGATTTCTATAAAAATAATTTTAGTTATATATAGCATGTTTTAACTTTGTTTTGAGTGTACTTGTTTTACATGGCTAGAGCGCTAGCGCATGTATATTTATACCCCGTAGATATGGTAAGTCCTCTTATCATTTTGTTTTCAGAGTATGTTTTGTCGATTTCACATATATCTACACTTGATTCATATTTTTTCTTGTAGGTAGTTGGAGCTTGGATTGGCAGCACTTCGGCACATGGGCGTGTCAAGTATAACTTATAACTCCCCATTTTGGGAACTCTATAATTGGATTCTACATTTTACGCCTCTTCATGGCTAAAATACTTCTCGAGGGGGTAATATGTACGCACCCAAATTTGCATGTGCTACATTGTTGGAAATAGTTCAAAAGTCGCCAATGATGATTCATATATTTTCCAAAGGTTTTCAAGCCCATTTCCCTCTTTACAACTTATATTTGTATCTTGAAATACTTTACTTAGCCATTCCCATGATTTTATGCTTTTCACTATCTTTCAGCAGTGTTTTTCCTTGGCATGTGACTTTAAGTCATGCAAACACCATGGCGATTGCAGAATCACCGGTCTTTCCTCACCGACGATTACGCAATCGCCGGATGGTCTGTGCTGTAAATCGCCAATCTATGTAGACCAATGGTTTTTCTATTGTCATCCAAAACTTCTGTGCATGATCTAGATGCGTGTTATTTCTTTCAACTCACCTTTTGCACACGTTTCTTAGTCAAATTATCTATTCTTAGGCTTATTGGATATGTACCTACTTTCTCTTCCTCTTTTATTGGTAATTGAGAGTTAACTCCCCCTCCTAGAAGTGATGTGGCATCTTATGGCTGAAAAATGGCTTAGACCATTTCCCATCCTATGTTGTATAAAATCCAAGCTTCTTCCGAATCAATGGCTAGAGAATTTTGTTGTGATTTGTATTGTTATGCTTTGAAATATTGTTAGAGACTACACAACCAAACATTGTTCTCTTGTGTTGTACTTGTTCTACCTGCATTGCTACTGCACCACTTGCAAGCATCCATTTCTCAAATGCCTTCTTCTTTACTTCTTCTACATTCCTAGCTTCTTGGACTCACGTGAACATTCAAGATTGAAAAATATAACAGAAGGGACAAAACAAGAAAATACAACTGCTTTGCCTCAACACTACAAATTCCATGTTGGATTTACAATTGGATTTCCTTATTTCTTTAATTATTTATTTTAAATTTGTATGCACATTATTTACTAGAGTAGTAAATAATTTCCATTTCAATTGTTGCAAATAGATAGATCATTATTGTAACTTTTATTTCTTCTAAAAATATTTTGGTGAAAGATTGTTTCATGGCTATCCCCGTGGGTTTGCACGGGAAATTTTTATGGAGGAATACTCCTACTTTATTTTAAAATAATTTCAATCCTATTTCATTCTGTAATCTCCATTTAAATCCTTGATTACTTCTACTGGGTAATTTCTACAGGAAATAAGTGCTTATGAGGATCTTTTACTTCTTCCCGTGTCTCGAGGTGGAATAGAGGATTTAAATCCACAATCAAAATTTAGAAAATCTTTGTTTAGTTAGGATAGTTTAGATCCATTTTTCACATATAGATAGTCACATCGATTATTTATTTGTTTACGTTTTGTTAACTATATTGTAGAGGCAATCGCATTTCTTCATTTCTTGTTTCCTTTGTTGTCTTCTAGAAAGTATAAAATCCAAAAACATTAGTTTAATTTAATTAGATTGTTGTTTATTATTGTATTTCCTCTATAAAATTGAGAAAGCACAAAAACATATATTCGATTTCATTTATTTAATTAGTTTTATTTCTTGCATTACATTAATTAGAGCCCATTTGTATGACAATTTTGGGTCGTAGAGAACCCAGAGATTACATTTTAAACCCATAGTGCAACAACGGACCTACGAGAAAACCTTGTCGAGATATCGACCAATGCCTTTGAATTCACATCCTCTAAACTACTTCAGAATTACATATTAGCACTAAACAATTGAGGGATTTGAACATTGAGGAAATTAGGATGGACATAGATTTCCTTGATCATTCACATGATAATTCAAGGTAAAAGGTAGATAGAGACGAAGTGTATGACCCTAGAGTCCCATAGCCAAATGCAACTTATCTAGAGATAAACATTGACATGGGTCTTTGGATTTTTGTTTTTGATCTACACCAGTTCCACCTGCCATCATCGCACGCATTAAACTTCCTCAATGAAGAAGTGACAAAGTCTACAAACTTTGGCATAATCATCCTAGATGAAACTAGTCAACTCATTTGTATTATCCATATGTTTCCTTTAGCATTTCCATGACCTTGTTTGGCAATTTCTATGAGTAAAACAAAGGGAAATTTCCACGCATACCAAAAATAGTTGAGAGAGTTTTACACATAGTCATTGATAGAATCTTATGTGTGTGTATCCTTTTTGACCGTTCCATCACACCGTTTAGGTTAGAGAGGCTCTTATTTCCCTAGATGAGCAGATTCCTTTGGTTCCCATAAAAGACTTTAGATTTCCTTGATAATTTGTTATCCATACTCATCCATATTTTAGTATTTCTCTACCACATATCCATCTATCCATTCCATAGTGGCTATCCCGGCATGAATGACTATCCGGAGGCCACTAATTTTTGAGATAAGTTTACTTCTCTACCCCTATCTCGCTACATATATCCAAATACTTCTTCACGACACTTTCCTAGGAGAATTTTAGTTATACACTCATAGCTCCCTTTATCTTCCTCACTGTGCTAGTTATCAGATTGTTTATAGTCTCCACAGACTCCATTGTTAGCTTAGAATTAGGAAGACGGTTGACTAGTATTTGGAAAGCAACCATCAAGAGAGATCCTCCCACTTGCAAACTACATAGGCTCCTTCAAGATTTAGATATCTTTGAAAGAGGTCCCGCATTGGGGTCCTTCCGAATGATTGAAAACCCGAGATGGTAAAAGGGACATGCAGCATGGATCCCCTCCATTCATAACCAAATGCATTGCAGTTAGAATGTTCATTGGAGGGAACAACTCACTAATAGAGCTGATGCATTTAAAATGCAAATTTGGAGTGTATCCGAATTAACAAACTCGACTCGGCCAGAGAAAAAATCATGGTGATCTCACGCGCTAGTGGGAATTATGGACATAAGGAACGCATTACTTGCCAAGTTTGTGGGGTGAAGCTAAGGTTGGGCCCGTGGATTAATGTGCCCTAGCTATTACGCAGGATTTAGAGCGTAGATGCTGAGTTCGAGAAATTGGAGATGGTAAAGCCAAGATGTTAACTCCGTGTAGGGGAGATTCAAGCAAGCATGGTCAATTGGAAATATTGGGATGGAAAACCAACATGAGACTTCTGCACGGGCCATGTAAATAGGAGGATCAGAGCACGTTGGTGAATTTGGAGGAGGAAGTTGATGACTGAGGTATGGCAAGTGAATCGCCATATAAACAGGTGAATAAGGAATGACACCAAGTTGGAAGAACGAGTCAAATGCCAAGTGGAGCGGTGCATGGACCTTGAATGCATCACAAAGTGAGGAACACCAAACATTGAAAGGATATCGGTAAAATGAATAACAAGTGTTCGTCAAATGGGAATCAAGACCGAGTTGAGGCCTGAGTCAGCATTAACCAGTGCATGGAGATCAAAGGATGTGAGGAAAGAAAGGCCAATCAATTTGAACTCGATGGTGTTTGGCATGATCAAGTTGAACCAGATGGAAGGGATAGGTGACAAGCTCCCATGCACCAGGCAATAGGCATGTTGCAGTATAGTAGAAGCCTTTTTGAGTGCTTCCAACAAGCAGGTTGTCCAACTATGTTGTTATCTATTCAGTATCGAATGCATCCTCAAATTCAGGATTTTCCTTCAAGATATTTTTATCAAAATTGATTAAGTGATAGTGAGAGTGTTACCAGGAGACCTGATGAAATTTATTACAAAGATTCTCTATTGAGACCTTACTTGTTTTATGATGTAACTCATGGAAGTGAATCTCATAGAGGTGGATCTGTTTCATATCAGAATATTCATGAAGCACAATTTGCTTTGCAATTATATGAGCATCTTCAATGAGTCACTAAGTTGGCAGGCATAAAGGTTTATGTTGGAATTATCACACCTATAAGCTACAGCTGAAATATTTACACCGAGAGTTTGATGTTGTCCTCAAATCCGATGAAGGAAAAGGTTTATATATCAATACGGTAGATGCCTTTCAGGGCCGTGGAGCATGATGTAATCATTATGTCTTATGTCCGAGATTCAAATCAAGGGGTTGGATTTGTAGCTGATGTTCGCCGCATGAATGTGGCACTAACACAAGCTCATAGAGTGCTTTGGGTTAAGGGAAATGCAGCTGCATTGAAGCAATCTAGTGACTGAGTTCAGTCGTGGGAAATAGCTCAGTTATAAGCCATAGGAGTTTGACTTAAGCTCAAGATACTATTTTGAGGAAATAAAGGATGAAGGTGTTAATTGGGGTGTTTGGGCCAAATTCAGTGTTCGCGGAGGTGCATATGGCAAAACACTATCACCTCAAAATGGTGTTCTACCCACCATGTACATAAGGAAATAGCTTGGGTTGAGCTGAGCTAACGCTCACACAGGTAAAGTAAGAGTTGCAGAGTTGGTTCCCGAGCATGTCGAATGGGATCCAAGGTGGCTCACTGAACTGATTAAGTAAGGTCTTGATCAAGCTTCCCAGCTCATGGAATGTCTTGTGCACTCGGTGAAGAATACGGAGGGTGGCTTGGTGGTGAATCTATGTGTCAAACATGGAGTTCAGTTTTCAATACTAGTGAGAGTGCTCAATAGCTTGAGGTAAAGGAGCTCATACTTAGAAATGAAATCAACATTGAGCGAGATGGTGTTTCGGTTGGGCATGAATTAGAACTCAGAGAAGTATGACATGAGTAGTAAAGGGGAGACTCTACCGAGCTAGGGTAGAGTAATATCGAGTGGCTCGATCAAAGTGCAATGAGAGAAAAATGGTGAATATGGTGGCAAGATCATTGCAAGATCGTGGCTTAGTCAAGTTTCAGGATCGAACAAGGACTCGGCTCGGAGGTGAGTTTGAGCCTAGGAAAGGTAAGATCATTTGTTGGATGAAGAGCTTGGTGACTTCTTGGGAAGCTCACATATGTTTCACGAAAGGCAATGCAAAATGCATAAATGGTCTCGAGTTAGCCAAGGGAAATGATAAGAATCGAGTTTGATAGCTCAAAGCATTCAAAGGACTCAATGCAAAAGAGCTCGATATCCAAGGTAAGGAAAGAGTTGGTGTGGGGTTAAAAATTGAGTGAAACACCGAGTTAGAGGATTCAAAACTCGTTGAGTTAGGCTATGTGTAGACTCTATCCACATGGACCCCCTCCTCTTCAAGTCAAATGGGTCAACAGGGGGTCCCGACATTATGTTAATTAATTTAATATTTTTATTTAAATATTTTAATAATAATATTTATTATTATTATTTAAATATTCTTTTAATTAATTGAGAAGACTAGGTCATCAGGCAATTAATGACCCATGATGGAACCTTCTCAAGTGATTCAACTAACTGTAATAAATACATCATGGGCCTTCAATTTAGGAATGTAATTATGACCTTTCCTCTTCTTTCTCACATATTCTTCTATAAATGTAAGTTGGAAGCTCATTTCAAAGGGTTCCAACAGTTCAGACAAGTTGGACAGTTAGATATCTTAGGCGAGTGTATGTTTTTCAAGAGTCCTCTCTCTTCTGCAAGTTGTTCTTGTGTGTTGAG
The DNA here is from genome assembly GCA_018340775.1 of Taxus wallichiana var. yunnanensis. Taxonomy (NCBI): domain Eukaryota; kingdom Viridiplantae; phylum Streptophyta; class Pinopsida; order Cupressales; family Taxaceae; genus Taxus; species Taxus wallichiana. The sequence continues at coordinate 1,026,361,770 of CM031239.1, forward strand.
AGAACTTTCAAGCTTCCTCTTCAAGACTGTAGTGGAAACTATTGCCTCTTCTAAATGTATGATACATTGTGCATGTTATTGAAGTAATAAAAGTGTGTGTTTTTGACTAATCTTAGTCCTTTCATCATTCTATGCTTCTTTGTGCCTTTATCGTACTTTGCAGTACATTTGTGTGCAAGTTTAAGTTTCTATTACAGTTCTTGGAGTTATGTGTTGATCGAGTGGTGGAGTATTGCATGTAATTGAGTTTTGGTGTCTGTTCACCCTTCTTGAGTTCATCCTTCTTCATTGGGAAACTAGTATATTTCTCTGTGATAAAGTTTAACAAAGGGAACGCATGTCTCTTAGTTTGTGGTATCATGTACCCTCTCTAAGTTACAGTAGGTGAGGTTGACCTATGGTGCACACACCATCTTAAAATTAACCCTTCCTTAGTCTAGAAACACCCTTTATTTGGTGCATCACCATCCCCGGTATAATTTCATTTCTGTAAATCTCTTTCCTAAAACCCCATGAAAATGTTAGCATAGGACTAGATAATCATTTTTATTACAAGAGTAGGAGTAAGTACAACACTTAGTTTAGGAAGAGGAAGCCGGCCTTCTCCGGAGGTTCACTTCGAGCCCAAGTCCCACAGATTGAGAGGTGATCCCATGTTTCCCAATTGCACCCAACATCCTACTCAAATCCTAGCCATTTGGAGGGTGCAGTGATTTGGCGACAATAGTTTTTGGCACGCCGGTGGGACAGAGTTGGTACTTCTCTTCTCACTTACACAAGTCAAAGTACCTGGCGACTCTATATCTCTGGATTCCAAATCTCAGTGTGGTAACTTATGTGAAGAATTCAGACAAGAGCTTCTTCAAAGAAAGGAAATTATCAGCATATCAAACTTTCCTTGTCTCCTCCAAAGAGAAGAAGAAGAGGCATTTCCACATCCCTAGTTGCAGATTTATCTAGTAGGGGTCATTCGAATCCTCCTTACAAAATATTTCCTCCACCCAAGAACAATCAACCTTTCATTGCTATGGCAAGGAACCAAGTTTTTCCTCCTTTCAATACAAGTAGTCCTCTTATGTTAGCTCAACATGACCCGATACCTGTTGTGGCACTCAAAAATTTACCCTTCTACATGGGGGAAACTCACGTTACTCCAGTGGAGCATATCTTTGATGTAGCAGCGATATCATGCAGGCAAAGTACATAATATCATAAAAGACAACATTGCACTTAGACTTCTTGCTACCTCTTTCAAGGGAAAAACACTTCAATGGTTTCGTGGGTTAGGTGTTGGCACTATAACCACTTGGGATGAGTTGGGAGAAAAGCTATGTAAACAATTTGAAGACAAAAGTGATCACCTATCACTTTTGGAACAACTCACTACCATGAAGAGAGCTTCCCAAGAATATATGAGTGATTTCAACTTCCAATTCCACGGGACTTGGAATAGGATTTCAGCGCTTGTAAAGCCTTCTGCACATAATGCATTCTTGTACTATTTATGAGCCTTGAATAGTGATGTAGTAGTTATGATCCAGTCCATGGGAGGGACTACACTTCTTGATGCTTACAAAGTTACCATAAGTGTAGAGAATTCTTTGATTCAGGATGGAAAGATAGCTCCATGACCACCAATGCCCTTTTCTCCAGATCTTACGAATCATCATCCTATCATTTCTCCTATTCTAGTAGACTCCAAGCAACCATCTCAATCTTCCCGCCTCTTCAAATGACCTATTTGAAGTCAAGTCAACACTTGAAAACTTTTTGAAATGAGCTCGTCACTCAAAAGGCAACGATTCAATACAATCATCCATATCAGCCACAAAATCAGTAGTATTAGGCTAACCGTCCTCCTTTTCAAGGAAATAATCAGCCTCAAAATCAAGCTACAAGTCAAGTTGCAAATGTCGGGCCCTTGAACTTTCGGGACCCTCTTGCGCAGCCTAGCTCATTTAGAGCTATAGTACTGTTCAAAATAATCTAGTTCAAGACTACGAATGGTCCTATCCTTTCTCTCAACCTCACAATCAAAATCTTTGTCCCAATGGGGTTCTTATCTAGGAACTTATGGGTCAACATGTTCTTATCCATGTAAGAAGCAGTAGATCAACTGCGCAGCACTGAAGAATCCGCTTTGCTAAACTATCAAGTAGAATATTTTTGTGGGTTGAATACGATTCTTCATCGATGGCAGAAAACACTCATTCCCAATATTGAGAAATGGATCCTCAACCTCCCGAAGCTGATCTAGCATCCACTTCTCAACCTAGGTTACAAATGGTAATTGATAAAAATGTGGGAAAGAAATCACCGAAACACCATTTAGCCATGCGTAGGAAAAGATGGTTCTCCAGGGCATCACGGTACAAAAAACACTTTCCAAAGGATGACCTCAATGCCCAAAAAAGTGTCATCAAAGTTGGAGCGATTCCCTCAAAGCATAGTAGAACAAATGCAGAAAACTAATCTCGAGTGTTACCGTGCAGGGACGCACTCTCGATCCCTTCCCAAAGAAACCTTTACGAGAAGCTCTGAACAGTTTTGCTACAACTAGCGGATCACCAGGCCATGGAGTGACAAATGCTACAAGTTTGTGTCAACCGAAAGGGAAAATTATTCCTATGACAAACAAACCACTACCATTCTACATTTCCCTAATCATTGGCGACCACCTGGTACATAATTGCATGATCGATTTTGGTGCCAGTAGCTCTATCATGCCTAAACAAATTACAGATGTACTAGGCATACAATATGCGCCAGTTGTAAGAGGGGTTGTTTAGCTAGATGGCACAAATGTTAAGACTATTGGGGTTATCAAAGGACTTCAACTTACCATTCATGCATGCCCAATTTTTTCATTCACCCAAGACATATCGGTCATTGATCTCCCTCCCCTCTTTGCCATCTTCCTATCACGGGATTTCACCGCCAAGATGGGTGGTTACCTATCAGCTGATTGGTCACACATGGTTCTCAGGACTTGATACAAAACTAAAGTAATTATAAGGGTAGGACCAATGTACCATAATCATGTAGAACCCTACACTGCTAGTCCCATAAATGGAAATTACACCATCGTGATCCAAAGAGGAAGATACCGATCATGAAACCAACCACCCTTGTTGAAGAAGTCCTTAATACTTTGCTAGATGAAGTAAGTAGAGATCATCGAAACATGATCCCTATGCTGAAGAAGATGTATTGGCATAAAGAAGAAGTGGATTGCTAGTCTTGGAAGAAACATGATTACGTGTTATGTTACCGTATCCATGAAGAAGATACGATCATACCATACTTTATCTAACCAAACACCAAAGTGATTCTAAAGGAATGTGGAATAAAATTGTTTTTTATGGATCAAGTGAGAATGATCAAGTTTCGGCATGTAGTGCATCCAAAATGATCTTTTAAGATCATAAAAGAACCGAGTCTAGAACACGATTGAAGATTTTGAAGCTTTTTAAATCCATGCAGCTTCTAGAGGTAAAAATCAAGATGCAGATAGGCTTGCTTCAATTGGTTCACAATACAACATACCAGTTGATATCATGAAAGAAGGGCAACAATTTGTTAAAATGGTGGTTTGACCGCGATCCACGATAATGTGAGTAGTTGGCAAGTGTTCGATAGTGATAACTAAATTGTCCTCTTCCTACAAGAAGAGGTGGAGTTTTTCTGCAAGAAATCAAGATAAGTTGCAAGAGTCATATGGTGAGAAAATTATCCAATTGAAAATAAACAAGTTACCAAAAGTTTTATTCACTTTGGAATCCATTATCAATTCGGATGACCAAGCCAAAAGACAAAGCCTAACATGGTGGTCAAAGAAGAATATTGTGAGGAAGTCAAAGTATCAAATGCAAAGTTTCTCAAGATCGAGAAAAGTGTGTACTTCGAGGAGAAAGAAGCTTTCATCAAATTTTTCAAGAGTATCATGACATCTTTGCATGGAGCTAAAAATATCTACATGGTTTTGATCCAAGTCTAGCACAACATACCATCGGTGGATCCTAATGCTAAGCCAGTTCATCGTAAAGCAGAGACCAATTAATCCCAAAATTGAGCCACTAATGAGACAGAAGCTAACCAAGCTCATCTAGGCCTATATAATTTTTCCCATCAATCATTCCTCATGGGTAGCCAATTTGGTGCCCGTGAGGAAGAAGAACGAAGAGATCTGGTTATGCGTGGATTTCAGGGATTTGAATTGTGCATCATTAAAAGACCATTATCCTCTTCCATCGATGGAACAGATCCTTTAAACGATGGTAGGAGCTCAAATATTTTCTTTACTCGATGGATATTCGGGTTACAATCAAATCCTAGTCCAAGAATCGACCAATTCAAAACGGCTTTAAAGTACAAGTGAGGCACGTATGCCTATATTAAAATGCCATTTGGATTGTCCAATGCTAGGCTACTTTCCAAAGAGCCATGGACATGGAATTTAAGATACTAATCAATGATATTATTTTGGTTTACCTTGATGATATAATTGTATACTCTAAACATGCAAAAGATCACATCACGCATTTAAGGAAAGTTTTCCGAAGGTGTAGGGAATTTGGGGTTTCACTTAACGCCAAGAAATGTATTTTTGCGGTGCGGGAGGGAAAATTATTAGGGCGTGTTGTTTCGGAGGAAGGATTATCAATCGGTCCAACCAAGATTCATTCGATTATGTCCTTATCTCTCCCAAGTCACAGGAAGGGCCTCAAGAGTTTTCTGGGAACCATAAATTTCGTGCGGAGATTCATCCCTCAATTCGTGACATTGGCTAAACCACTAATAGTCATGCTTGAAGAAAAACAAGTCATTCTCATGGAAAAGGAAGGACGAGAAATCTTTGAAGCCATCTAAACAGCCATTTCTCAAGCTCCCACGCTTGTGAACCCCGAGGGTTTGACAAAGATTTTATCCTTTATGCTTTTGCAAAGTCAAGAGAGCATTTCAGGGATCCTCACCCACAGTAACAACAACTTGATGGAGCAACCAATTGCTTTCTTTAGTCAATCCCTCAAATACTATGAGTTCAAATATTCATTCATTAAAAGCAAGTATTTGCGGTTATTCAAGCTTTGAAGAAATTCAAGCGCATATTGTCCAACAACAAGATTCATCGATGGTGTCTCATCCAGTGTCAAGGAGTTTTCATCAACAAAGAAATGAATGAAAAGCATGCTGGGTGGATCACGAAGGTAATGAAGTATGACGTGCACATAAAAGTTCACTAAACTTTTTAGAGGTAAGGGTTTGTGTCAACAACTTGTTGCAGACATGGAATCAAAAGGTAATGAGGACGTGACACTCCTAAATACTGATGAGGATGTTGATCAAGCTGACTGGTTATCCAAAATGAAGAATTTCATCTTCTCGAGGAGCATACCCGACAAACATGGATAAAAACCAAAGAAAAACTTTCCATCTTCAATCTATCCCATATGTTTTGGTAGATAGCGTTCTCTTTTGAAAAGATTTGACCGGCTTTCTCCTTCGGTGCATAAGACCAGAACAGGTCAGTAAGATACTAGAAGAGTTTCATAATGGCCTATTTGGAGGAAATTATTCCGCACAAACAAAACTACCAAGATCATTTGAGCTGGCTACTATTGGCGGTTATTCAAGGATGCCCATCTGCGGGTAAGGAAATGTAAGGAATGTGCCTTTTCACAGGTAAGAAAAAGTTGGCGGCTCTTCTCGCCGCGTCAATTCAAGTGGATCAACCCTTTGTTTAATGGGGGTTGGACTTCATCGAAATGATTAATCCTCCATCCAGTGATGGACATAAGTGGGTCCTTACTGCAACAGAATATTTTACTCAATGGACAGAGGCGGAGCTTTAAAAGAGAGCAATGAAAAGGTAGTTTTGGATTTTTTGAAGGGTATAATGACAAGGTTCGGTGGTGTTCCGTTTACAGTCATTTCAAACAACGCGCTGGCTTTTCTTGGTATGAAATTGAGTGAATGGGCTATTAAAAATGGGGTATACCTCAAAAATTTGTCCAATTACTATCGCATGAGAACGGATTGGTTGAGTCCAGCAACAAAAAACCTTATAAGGATTATTAAGCGCCAATGGAGGCTAACAAGAGGACTTGGCATACATAGCTTAAGACCACCTTATGGGCAGATCGGATCACACCTAAAAGGGCCATCAGAAATTCTCCTTTCGTTCTTGTATATGGAAGAGAGGAAAAACTCCCTCTCTCATTGGAGTTACCTTCTTTGGAGTTAGCTCATCAACTTGAAGTTATAGAGAGTGATCCTCGGCGGTAAGAGTTTGCTTTGAACTCGTGGAGTTAGAGGAAGTACGAGACAAGGCTATGAAAACTTTGGAGTAGCATCGGAGCTCAAAGTTAAGAAATATTTTGACAAGAAGGCATCGACGGTGTTTCAAGAGGGATATTTAGTTCTCAAATGGGATGAAGACAGGGCCAAACCAGGTAGGCATGCCAAATTTGACGCTCTCTGGAGTGGGCCATACATCATCACAAGTTGCAAAGAGTAAATTCATTTCATCTATCTAGGCTCAATGGAGAAGAACTACCCATTCATGTGAATGGGATACATCTCAAAGCTTGTTTTTGAGAAGCGTTCCACCCCCTATACAATTAAATTAGGTGTTTTCCTCCAAGTGCTTATGCACATTGTTGTGTGTTGTTGTTTTTCTTTCCTTGTTGCTGTGTTTCGTGTTGTTCACACATTTTCATCATTGGAAGATGTCAAGGAGAAGAAAGGTTCAAGGTTTCCATAAGAGTTTCAAAATCTACTTTATTCAAATTTTACTGGTGTTCCATGGATGTCAAGCATTCAGCTTTTAGTATACTTCATGCTTAGCATTCTAGGGAGGTCGAGGATATCGGCAATGCTCAAGGAGATTTGGGGTGTGTCAAAGAAAATTATACTACTTTCGGGGATTACAACACAGACTCCATACCCAATGGATGACTTAAGGCTCTCGGAATCATGCTTACAGGGAATTCATCCTCGAGAAGTCGCAAAAATGTTATCCAGATTTGCACACATGGAAAAATTGGACAACGGGTCTATTATACCTTTGAACCAAAGAGGATTCATGGAAGAACTTGGAGGCCTACAAACCAAAATTTTGTGTTTTAGAACATTCACGGTGTCACGTGAGAAGTGGGTGCAGTACTGAGATAATGCTTCATATCACGTGACACTATGTACATTCACATGACAGTGTTTGTTCCTAAAACACTTTGTCTTGTGAATGTACAATGTCGCTTGATATGAAGCATTTTCTGTACCGGACCCACTTCTCACGTGACACTTTGAATGTTCCTAAAACATAGAATTTTGGTTTGTATGCCTCCAAGTTCTTCCGTGAATCCCTCTTTGATTCAAAGGTATAATAGGACCCCCTTGTCCAATTTTGCCATGTGTGCAAAACTAGATAACATTTTTGGCGACCTCTCAGGGATGATTTCTTGGTAAGCATGATTCCAGTAGCCTTAAGTCATCCATTGGGTATGGAGTTTGTGTTAGAATCCTGAAAGTAGTATAATTTTCTTTGACACATCCCAAAATCTCCTTGAGCATTGCCGATATCCTGGACCTCCTTGGAATGCTAAGCATGAAGTATATTGAAACTGTTGAATGCTTGACATCCATGGAACACTGCAAAAATTTGAATGAAGTAGATTTTGAAACTCTTATGGAAACCTTGAACCTTTCTTCTCCTTGACACCTTCTAATGATGAAACAATGTGCAAAACAACACAAAACATAGTAACAAGGAAAGAAAAACAATAACACACAACAATGTGCATAAACACTTGGAGGAACTTCTCAAAAAAAACAAGCTTAGATGTATCCCATTCACATGAATGGGTAGTTCTTCTCCATTGAGCCTAGATAGATGAAATGAATTTACCTCTTTACAACTTGTGATGATGTATGGCCCACTCCAGAGAGTGTCAAATTTATCATGCCCGCCCGGTTTGGCCTGTCTTCATCCCATTTGAGAACTAAATATCCCTCTTGAAAACACATGTCAGACTCCTTGTCAAAATATTTCTTAACTTGAGCCTGATGCTACTCTAAAGTTTTCATAGCCTTGTCTCGTACTTCCTCTAACTCCATGAGTTCAGCAAACCTTACTCATCGAGGATCACTCTCTATAACTTCAAGTTGATGAGCTAACTCCAAAGAAGGTAACTCCAATGAGAGCGGGAGTTTTGCCTCTCTTCCATATACAAGAATGAAAGGAGAATTTATGATGGCCCTTTTAGGTGTGATCTGATCTACCCATAAGGCGGTCTTAAGATGTGTATGCCAAGTCCTCTTGTTAGCCTCCATTGTGCGCTTAATAATCCTTATAAACTTTTTGTTGCTAGACTCAACCAATCCGTTTCCTTGCGGATAGTAATTGGATGAATTTTTGAGGTATACCCCATTTTTAATAGCCCATTCACTCAATTTCATACCAAGAAAAGCCAAAGCATGTTTTTTGAAATGACCGTAAGCGGAACACCACTTGAACCTCATCATTATACCCTCCAAAAAATCTAGAACTACCTTTTCATTGCTCTCTTTTTTAATGCTACCGCTCTATCCATTGAGTAAAATAGTCTATTGCATAAGGACCCACTTATGTCTGTCCCTGGATGGAGGATTAATCAATCGATGTAGTCCAACCCCCATTAAACAAAGGGTTGATCCACTTGAATTGGATGCAGCAAAAAGAGCTGCCAACTTTGCTTACTTGTGAAAAAGGCACATTCCTTACATTTCCTTACCCAGAGATGGGCATCCTTGAATAAATCTAGCCAATAGTAGCCGGCTCATGATCTTGGTAGCTGTTGTTTGTGCAGGAATAATGTCCTCCAGATAGGCCATTATGAAACTCTTCTAGTATCTTACTTGAATTGCTCGGTCCTATGTACCGAAGGAGAACACTTTGTCCAAATCTTTTCAAAAGAGAATGCTATCTACCAAAACATATGGGATAGATTGAAGACAGAAATTTCATCTTTGGTTTTTATCCATGTTTGCCGGGTATGCTCCCGAGAAGATGAAATTATTCATTTTGGATAACCAGTCAGCTTGATCAACATCCTCATCATTATTTAGGAGTGTCACGTCCTCATTACCTTTTGATTCCATGTCTGCAGAAAGTTACTGACACAAACCCTTACCTCTGACAAGTTTAGTGACTTTTATGTGCACATCATACTCCATTACCTTCGTGATCCACCTAACACGCTTTTCATTCATTTCTTTGTTGATAAAAACTTCTTGACACTGGATGAGACACCATCAAATGAATCTTGTTGTTGGACAGTATGTGCTTAAATTTCTTCAAAGCTTGAATAACTGCAAAGAATTGATTTTCAATGAATGAGTATTTGAACTCATAGTCTTTGAGGGATTGATCAAGAAAGCAATTGGTTACTCCATCAAGTTGTTGTTCTATTGGGTGAGGATCCACGAAATGCTCTCTTGACTCGCAAAAGCATAAAGGATAAAATATTTGTCAAACACGGGGTTCATAAGCGTGGGAGCTTGAGAAATGGTTGTTTTAATGGCTTCAAAGATTTCTTGTCCTTCCTTTGTCCATGAGAATGGCTTGTTTTTCTTCGATATGGTTGTCAATGGTTTAGCCAATGTTCCAAATTGAGGATGAATCTCCGCACGAAATTTATGGTTCCCAAAAAACTTTGGAGGCCCTTCCCGTGACTTGGGAGAGATAAGAACATAATCGAATGAATCTTGGCTGGATCGATTGATAATCCTTCCACTGAAACAACATGCCCTAATAATTTTCCCTCCTGCACTGTGAAAATACATTTCTTGGGGTTAAGTGAAACCCCAAATTCCCTACACCTTCAAAAAACTTTCCTTAAATGTGTGATGTGATATTTTGCATGTGTTAGAGTATACAGTTATATCATCAAGGTAAACCAAAATAATATCGTTGATTAGTCCCTTAAATTCCATGTCCATGGCTCTTTGGAAAGTAGCCCTAACATTGGACAATCTGAATGGCATTTTATTGTAGGCATATGTGCCTCACTTGGTAGTGAAAGCCGTTTTGAATTGGTCAGATTCTTGGACTAGGATTTGATTGTAACCCGAATATCCATCGAGCAAAGAAAATATTTGAGCTCCTGCCACCGTTTAAAGGATCTGTTCCATTGATGGAAGAGGATAATGGTCTTTTAATGACGCACGATTCAAATCATTGAAATCCACGCATAACCAAATCTCTCCGTTCTTCTTCCTCATGGGCACCAAATTGGCTACCCATGAGGAATGCTTGATGGGAAAAATTATACAGAGCTTTTATGAGCTTGGTTAGCTCTTATCTCATTAGTGTCTCAATTTTGGGATTAATTGGTCTCTGTTTCTAATGAACTGGCTTAGCATTAGGATCCAGTTCGATGGTATGTTGTGCTAGACTTGGATCAAAACCATGTAGATCTTTATAGCTCCATGCAATGATGTCATGATACTCTTGACAAAGTTTGATGAAAGCTTCTTTCTCCTCAGAAGTACACACTTTTCCGATCTTGAGAAACTTTACATTTGATACTTCGACTTCCTCACAATATTCTTCTTTGACCACCATGTTAGGGATTTGTCTTTGGCTTGGTCATCCTGATTGATAATGGATTCCAAAGTGACTAAACCTTTTGGTAACTTGTTGATTTTCAATTGGATAATTTTCTCACCATATGAATCCTGTAACTTATCTTGATTTTTTGCAGCAAAATCTGCCTCTTCTTGTAGGAAGAGGACAATTTGGTTATCACTATTGAACACTTGCCAACTACTCACATTATCGTGGATGCGGTCAAACCACCATTTTAACAAATTGCTGCCTTTCTTTCATGATATCAACGGTATGTTATATTGTGAACCAATTGTAGCAAGCCTATCCACATCTTGATTTTGACCTCTAGGAACTACATGGATTTCAAAAGCTTCAAATCTTCGATCGTGTTCTAGACTCGGTTCTTTTATGATCTTAAAAGTTCATTTTTAGATGCACTACATGCCGAAACTTGATGAACAACTAACTCACTATCTCCAAAAATAGTCAGGGCCTTGATTCCCTTCCTTTGGGCTAGCTGAATTCCTTGCACAAGAGCCTCATATTCAGCAACATTGTTAGTGCAACTGAACTGCAACCAGAAAGATGAGAAGTACTTATCTCCCTCTAGAGAAATTAACATAACACCAAAGACTTTGGATCCATTCTTACTTCTTGAGCCATCGAAGAACAATTGCCCATCCTTTAGAATCACTTGGTGTTTTGACAAAGTATGGTATGATCGTATCTTCTTCATGGATACAGTAAGTACCTAATCATGTTTCTTCCAAGACCAACAAACCAACTTCTTCTTCTGCCAATACATCAGCGTAGGGATCATACTGATGATCTCTACTTACTTCATCTAGCAAAGTATCAGGGACTTCTTCAACAAGGGTGGTTGGTTCATGATCGACATCTTCCTCTTTTGGATCACCGATGGTGTAATTTCCATTTATGGGACTAGCAGTGTAGGGTTCTACATGATTATGGTAGATTGGTTCTACCCTTATAGTTACTTTGGTTCCATATCAAGTCCTGAGAATCATATGTGACCAATCGGCCGATAGGTAACCACCCATCTTGGCGGTGAAATCCCGTGATAGGCAGATGGCAAAGAGGGGAGGGAGATCAATGACCGATATGTCTTGGGTGAATGAAAAACTTGGGCATGCATGAATGGTAAGTTGAATTCCTTTGATCACCCCAATAGTCTTAACAATTTTTCCATCCATCTGAACAACCCCTCTTGCAACTGGGGCATATTGTATGCCTAGTACATCTGTAATTTGTTTAGGCATGATAGAGCTACTGGTAGCAGAATCGATCATGCAATTATGTACCAGGTGATCGCCAATGATCAGGGAAATGTAGAATGGTAGTGGTTTATTTGTCATAGGAATAATTATCCCTTCCGGTTGACACAAACTTGTAGCAGATTCTCACTCCATGGCTTGGTGATCTGCTAGTTGTAGCAAAACTGCTCGTGAGCTTCTCGCAATGGGTTTCTTTGGGAAGGGATCAAGAGTGTGTCCCACACGGTAACGCTCATATTAGTTTTCTTCATTTGTTCTATTATGAAGGGAATCTCTCGACTTTGATGACAATTTTTTGGGCATTGGGGTCCTCCTTTGGAAAATGTTTGTTGGGTACCGTGATGCCTGGAGAACCATCTTTCTGCGGCATGGCTAGCCGGTGTTTCTGGTGATTTCTTTCCCACATTTTTATCAACCGCCATTTTTAACCTAGGTTGAGAAGTGGATGCTAGATCAGCTTTGAGAGGTTGAGGATCCATTGCTCTCTTTTTGGAATGAGTGTTTTCTGCCGTTGATGAAGAATCTGTATTCAACCCACAAAAATATTCGCTTGACGTTTAGCAAAGCGGATACTTTAGTGCCTGCGGTTGATCTGTTGCTTCTTACATGGATGATTTTTTTGTTAACTCTGAAGGGGTAGATACACTTTGAACCATAAGTGCCTGGATAAGAACCCCATTGGGACAAATATTTTGATTTTGAGGTTGAGAGCAAGGATAACACCATTCGTAGTCTTGAACTAGATTATTTTGAATAGGTACTATAGCTCTAGATGAGCTAGCTGCAAGAGGGTCCCAAAAGTTCAAGGGCCTGAAATTTGCAACTTGACTTGTAGCTTGATTTTGAGGCTGATTGTTTCCTTGAAAAGGAGGATGGTTAGCCTGATACTGCTGATTTTGTGGCTGATATGGATGATTGTATTGAATCTGTTGCCTTTTGAGTGCAACGAGCTCATTTCCAAAATTTTACAGTATTGACTTGACTTCAAATAGGTCATTTGAAGAGGCAGGGGAAGATTGAGATGGTTGCTTGGAGTCTACTAGAATAGGAGAAATGATAGGATGATGATTCGTAAGATCTGGAGAAAAGGGCATTGGTGGTTGTGGAGCTATCTTTCCAGCCTAAATCAAAGAATTCTCTACACTTATGGCAACTTCGTAAGCATCAGGAAGTGTATTCCCTCCCATGGACTGGATCATAACTACTACATCACTATTCAAGGCTCAGAAATAGTACAAGAATGCATTATGTGTAGAAGGCTTTACAAGTGCTAAAATCCTATTCCAAGTCCTGTGGAATTGGAAGTTGAAATCACTCATATATTCTTGGGAATCTCTGTCGTGGTAGTGAGTTGTTCTAAAAGTGATAGGTGATCACTCTTGTCTTCAAATTGTTTACATAGATTTTCTCCCAACTCATCCCAAGTGGTTATAGTGCCAACACCTAACCCATGAAACCATTGAAGTGATTTTCCCTTGAAAGAGGTAGCAAGAAGTCTAACTGCAACGTTGTCTTCTGTGATATTATGTACTACGCAGATGTTGGCTACATCAAAAATATGCTCCACTGGAGTAACGTGAGTTTCCCCCATGTAGAAGGGTAAATTTTTGAGTGCCACATCAGGTATTGGGTCATGTTGAGCTAACATAAGAGGATTACTTGTATTGAAAGGGGGAAAAACTTGGTTCCTCGCCATAGCAATGAAAGGTTGATTGTTCCTGGGTGGAGGAAATCTTTTGTAAGGAGGATTCGAATGACCCCTACTAGATAAATCTGCAACTGGGGATGTGGAAATGCCTCTTCTTCTTCTCTTTGGAGGAGACAAGGAAAGTTTGATATGCTGATAATTTCCTTTCTTTGAAGAAGCTCTTGTCTAAATTCTTTGCATAAGTTACCGCACTGAGATTTGGAATCCAGAGATATAGAGTCGCCAGGTACTTTGACTTGTGTAAGTGAGAAGAGAAGTACCAACTCTATCCCACCGGGTGTGCCAAAAATTGTTGTCGCCAAATCACTGCACCCTCCGAATGGCCAGGATGTGAATAGGATGTTTGGTGTGATTGGGACACATGGGATCACCTCTCAAGCTATGGGACTTGGGCTCGAAGTGAACCTCCGGAGAAGGCCACTTCCTCTTCCTAAACTAAGTGTTGTACTACTCCTAGTGTAATAAAAATGATTATCTAGTCCTATGCTAACATTTTCATGGGGTTTTAGGGAAAGAGATTTACAGAAATGAAATTATACTAGGGATGGTGATGCACCAAATAAAGGGTGTTTCTAGACTCAGGAAGGGTTAATTTGAAGAGGGTGTGTGCACCACAGGTCAACCTCACCTACTGTAACTTAGAGAGGGTACATGATACCACAAACTAAGAGACATGCGTTCCCTTTGTTAAACTTTATCAGACGAGATAAATATACTAGTTTCCCAGTGAAGAAGGATGAACTCAAGAAGGGTGAATAGACACCAAAACTCAACTGCATGCAATACTCCACCACTCGATAAGCACATAACTCCAAGAACCTGCAATAGAAACTTAAACTTGCACAGTGTACCTGCAAGTATGAGAAAGGCACAAAGAAGCATAGAAGGATGAAAGGACCAAGATTAGTCACAAAACACACACTTTTATTACTTCAATAACATGCACAATGCATCATACATTTAGAAGAGGCAATAGTTTCCATTACAGTCTTGAAGAGGAAGCTTGAAAGTTCTCTCAACACACAAGAACAACTTGCAGAAGAGAGAGGACTCTTGAAAAACATACACTCGCCTAAGATATCTAACTGTCCAACTTGTCTAAACTATTGGAACCCTTTGAAATGAGCTTCCAACTTACATTTATAGAAGAATATGTGAGAAAGAAGAGGAAAGGTCATAATTACATTCCTAAATTGAAGGCCCATGATGTATTTATCACAGTTAGTTGAATCACTTGAGAAGGTTCCATCATGGGTCATTAATTTCTGATGACCTAGTCTTCTCAATTGATTAAAAGAATATTTGAATAAAATATTTAAATAATAAAAAAGATAAATAAAAATAAATTAATTAACATAATGTCGGGACCCCTTTTTGACCCGTTTGACTTGAAGAGGAGGGGGTCCATGTGCATAGAGTTTACACATAGCCTAACTCGATGAGTTTTGAATCCTCTAACTCAAAGTGTTGCACATGATTTTGAACCCCACACCAACTCTTTCCTTACCTTGACAATCGAGCTCTTTTCGCATTGAGTCCTTCGAATCTTTGAGCTATAAAAATCGATTCTTATCGTTTCCCTTGGCTAACTCGAGACCATTTATGCATTCCGAATTGCCTTTAGTGAAACATATGTGAGATTCCCCACAAATTCACCGAGCTCTTCATCCAACAAATGATCTTACCTTTCCTGGGCTCAAACTCACCTCTGAGCCGAGTCCTTGTTCGAGCCTTAAACTTGACTAAGACACGATCTTGCCACCATATTCACCATTTTTCTCTCATTGCGCTTTGATCAAGCCACTCGATATTACTCCACCCTAGCTCAGTAGAGTCTCCCCTTTACTACTCATGTCATACTTCTCCGAGTTCTAATTCATGCCCAACCGAAACACCATCTCGCTCAATGTTGATTTCATTTCTAAGTATGAGCTCCTTTACCTCGAGCTATTGAGCACTCTCACTAGTATTGAAAACCGAACTCCATGTTTGACGCATAGATTCACCACCAAGCCACCCTCCGTATTCTTCACCGAGTGCACAAGACATTCCGCGAGCTGGGGAAGCTTGATCAAGACCTTACTTAATCAGTTCAGTGAGCCACCTTGGATCCCATTCGACATGCTTGGGAACCAACTCTGCAACTCTTACTTTACCCATGTGAGTGTTAGCTCAGCTCAACCCAGGCTATTTCCTTATGTACATGGCGGGTAGAACACCATTTTGAGGTGATAGTGTTTTGCCATATGCACCTCCATGAACACCGAATTTGGCCCAAACACCCCAATTAACACCTTCGTCCTTTATTTCCTCAAAATAGTATCTTGAGCTTAAGTCAAACTCCTATGGCTTATAACTGAGCTATTTCCCACAACTGAACTCGTCACTAGATTGCTTCAATGCAGCTGCATTGCCCATAACCCAAAGCACTCTGTGAGCTCGTGTTAGTGCCACATTCATGCGGTGAACATCAGCTACAAATCCAACCCCATGATTTGAAGCTCGGACACAAGACATAATGATTACATCACGCTCCTGGCCCTGAAAGGCATCTACCGTATTGATATATAAACCTTTTCCTTCATCAGATTTGAGGACAACATCAAACTCTTGGTGCAAACATTTCAGTTGTAGCTTGTAAGGTGTGATAATTCCAACAGAAACCTTTATGCTTGCCAACTTAGTGACTCATTGAAGATGCTCATATAATTGCAAAGCAAATTGTGCTTCATGAATATTCTGATATGAAACAGATCCACCTCTATGAGATTCACTTCCATGAGTTACATCGTAAAACAAGTAAGGTCTCAATAGAGAATCTTTGTAATAAATTTCATCAGGTCTCCTGGTAACACTCTCACTGTCACTTAATCAATTTTCATAAAAATATCTTGAAGGAAAATCCTGAATTTGAGGATGCATTCGATATTGAATAGATAACAACATAGTTGGACAACCTACTTGTTGGAAGCACTAAAAAAGGATTCTACTATACTGCAACATGCCTGATGCTTGGTGTGTGGGAGCTTGTCACCTATCCCTTCCATTTGGTTCAACTTAATCATGCCAAACACCGTCAAGTTCAAATTGATTGGCCTTTCTTTCCTCACATCCTTTGATCTCCATGCACTAGTTAATGCCAACTCAGGCCTCAACTTCGTTCTTGATTCCCATTTGATGAACACTTGTTATTCATTTTACCAATATCCTTTCAATGTTTGGTGTTCCTCACTTTGCGATGCATTCAAGGTCCATGCACCAGCTCCACTCAACATTTGACTCGTTCTTCCAACTTGGCGTCATTCCTTATTCACCTGTTTATATGGCGATTCACTTACCATACCTCGGTCATCAACTTCCTCCTCCAAATTCACCAACGTGCTCTGATCCTCCCATTTACACGGCCCATGTGGAAGTCTCATGTTGGTTTTCCATCCCAATATTTCCAATTGACCATGCTTGCTGAATCTCCCCTACGCGGAGTTAACAACTTGGCCTGCCATCTCCAATGTCTCGAACTCGGCATACTAGCTCTAAATCCCCACGTAACGGCTAGGCACATTAATCCATGGGGCCCGACCTCAGCTTCACCACATAAACTTGGCAAGTAAGTTCCTTATCTCCACAATTCCCACTAGCGCGCGGGATCACCATGATTTTTTTCTCTGCTGAGTCGAGTTGGTTAATTCGGATACACTCCGAATTTGCATTTTAAATGCATCGGCTCTATTGGTGAGTTGTTCCCTCCAACGAACATTCTAACTGTAATGCATTTGGTTATGAATGGAGGGGATCTAGGCTGCATCTCCCTTTTACCATCTGGTTTTGCAATCATTCCAGAAGGACCCCAATGCAAGGGAGGCCTCTTGCAGTATCTAAATCTGGAAGGAGCCTAAGCAGTTTGCAAGTGGGAGGATCTCTCTTGATGGTTGCGTTCCAAATATTGGTCAAACGTCTTCCTAATTCTAAGCTAACAATGGAGTCTGTGGAGACTATAAACAATCTGATAACCAACACAGTGAGGAAGATAAAGGGAGCTTTGAGTGTAGAACTAAAATTCTCCTAGGAAAGTGCCATGAGGAAGTAATTGGCTATATGTAACAGCTACAGGGTAGAGAAGTAAACTTATCTCAGAAAATTAGCGGCCTCCGGATAGTCATTCATGTGGGATAGCCACTTTGTGGAATGGATAGATGGATATGTGGTAGAGAAATACTAAAATATGGATGAGTATGGACAACGAATTATCAAGGAAATCTAAATTCCTTTATGGGAACCAAAGGAATCTACTCATCTAGGGAAATAAGAGCCTCTCTAACCTAAACGGGTGTGATGGAACTTTCAAAAAGGATACACACACATAATATTCTATCAATGAATGTGTGTAAAACTCTCTCAACTATTTTTGGTATGCATGGAAATTTCCCTTTGTTTTCCTCATAGAAATTTCCAGAAAAGGTCATGGAAATGCTAGAGGAAACATATGGATAATACAAATGAGTTGACTAGTTTCATCTAGGATGATTATGCAAAAGTTTTTAGACTTTGTTAGCTTCTTCATTGAGGAAGTTTAAGCGTGCGATGATGGCGAGTGGAGGCTGGTGTAGATCAAAAACATAAATCCAAAGACCCATGTCAATGTTTATCTCTAGATAAGTTGCATTTGGCTATGGGAATCTAGGGTCATACACTTCGTCTCTATCTACCTTTTACCTTGAATTGTCATGTGAATGATCAAGGAAATCTATGTCCATCCTAATTTCCTTAATGCTCAAAAGCCTTATCGTCCTCAATGTTCAAATCCCTTAATTGTTCGGTGCTAATAGGTAATTCTCGAAGTAGTTTAGAGGATGTGAATTCAAAGGCATTGGTCGATATCGACAAGGTTTTATGTAGGTCGGTTGTTGCACTATGGGTTTAAAAACATAATCTCTCGGGTTCTCTAGGACCCAAAATTGTCATACAAATGGGCTCTAATTGAACTAATGCAAGAAATAAAACTAATTAAATAAAGGAAATCTAATCTATGTTTTTGTGCTTTTCAATTATATAAAAGAAATACAACGATAAACAACAATCTAATTTAATTAAACTAATGTTTTGGATTTTATACTTTCTAGAAAACAACAAAAGAAATAGAAGAAATGAAGAAATGTGATTACCTCTACAATATAGTTAACAAAACATAAACAAATAAATAATCCGATTTGACTATCTATAGGTGAAAAATGGATCTAAACTATCCTAACTAAACAAAGATTTTCTAAATTTTGATTGTGGATTTAGATCCTCTATTCCACCTCAGAGACATAGGAAGAAGTAAAAGATCCTCATAAGCACTTATTTCCGTAAATTACCCAGTAGAAGTAATCAAGGATTTAAATGGAGATTCTGATTGAAATAGGATTGTAATTATTTTAAACTAAAGTAGGAGTATTCCTCCATAAAAATTTTCCTTGCAAACCCATAGGGATAGCCATGGAAACAATCTTTCACCAAAATATTTTGAAGAAATAAAATCTACAATAATGATCTATCTATTTGCAACAATTGAAATGGAAATGATTTACTACTCTAGTAAATAATGTTCACACAGATTTAAAATAAATAATTAAAGAAATAAGGAAATCCAATTATAACTCCGACATGGAATTTGCGGTGTTGAGGCAAAGTGAGTTGTATTTTCTTGTTTTGTCCCCTCTGTTATATTTTTCAATCTTCAATGTTCACGTGAGTCCAAGAAGCTAGGAATGTAGAAGAAGTAAAGAAGAAGGCATTTGAGAAATGGATGCTTCAGTAAGTGGTGCAGTAGCAATGTAGGTAGAACAAGTACAACACAAGAGAATAATGTTTGGTTGTGTAGTCTCTAACAATATTTCAGCAACATAACAATACAAATCACAAGCAAAATTCTCTAGCCATTGATTCGGAAGAAGCTTGGATTTTATACAACATAGGATGGGAAATGGTCTAAGTCATTTTTCAGCCATAAGATGCCACATCACTTCCAGCGGGGGAGTTAACTCTCAATTACCAATAAAAGAGGAAGAGAAAGTAGTACATATCCAATAAGCCTAAGAATAGATAATTTGACTAAGAAACATGTGCAAAAGGTGAGTTGGAAGAAAGAACACGCATCCAGATCATGCCTGGGAAGTTTTGGTTGACAACAAACAAAGCTGTTGGTCTACATAGATTGGTAGTTGCACAACCATCGGGAGGTTGTGCAATCACCGGTGAGGACATACGGTGATTACGCATTTTGCCACGGTGTTTTCATGACTTAAAGTCACATGCCAAGGAAAAACACTGCTTTGAAAGATAGTGAAAGGCATTAAAATCATGGGAATGGCTAAGTAAAGTATTTCAAGATACAAATATAAGTTACAAAGAGGGAAAGGGGCTTGAAAACCTTTGGAAAATATATGAATCATCATTGGGGACTCTTGAACTATTTCTAATAATATAGCTCATGCAAATTTTGGTGTGTACATATTACCCCCTCGAGAAAGTATTTTAGCCATGAAGAGGCAAAATGTAGAATCCAAGTATAGAGTTCCCAAAATGGGGAGTTATAAGTTTTACTTGACACTCCCATGTGCCGAAGTCTTTGCCAATCCAAGCTCTAACTACCTACAAGAAAAACGTGAATCAAGTGCGAGATATATGAAATCGAAAAACATACTTGAAAAAAAAAAGAAGATAAGAGGACTTACCATATCTACGGGGGTATAAATATACATGTGCTAGCACTCTAGCCATGTAAAACAAGTACACTCAAAACATAGTTAAAACATGCTATATATAATTAAAATTATTTTTATAGAAATCATTTCCACACACCCACTTAGAAAATTTTGATCTCTGGACCACTTGTGAAGGTTTCATGCGAGAGTGCAGTCTATTCGAAGATCATTTTGACGTGATGACAGTGCCACTAGTGGTAGGAGTAGTGGCTCAAATATAGGTGAGCTATTTTCATTTATTCATTTTAAACCTAAAATGTGAAAAATTGAAAAATATCTACCTAGGGGGGTTGATTTTTGTTAATTTCTCAACTAAAATGTTCTCTAGGGGGCACCTAGGAATATGTGTCTTTTATTTCATAGAAAATGATGTGTTTTTGTCCTTTTTAGATTTTTAGGTATTAGGGTATGGCCTACTTGTTTTGGATGGAACCACCAGTCTACACAGGTGGCGGTTATGCAACCGCCACTCTACACAAAGGGGAAGTTGTGTAACCATTGAGGCAAAGGATAAAATGACTAAGTGGAATGAATTGTTTTGGGTTTTATGTTGTCATCTGATATTTTTGATGAGCTTATTATGCATGATGTGTTTCTAACTTTCTCTTTTTTTGGTGTTTTGGTGAATGCATGCCCGTATATCGGATGGAGTAGGGCTAGGGAGTGTGATTGGATCCTTGATATCTTAGCTGGTCTTTCTTAGGAAGAGAGAGACACCCTACACAAAGATGGGATGTGGAGGATATCTCAAACAATGATACTTGCACCTGCTATCTATTTGTTAGTTGATTTATTTAGTTTTGGGATGCGAGAATGGAACACCTTCCAACTACGGGGTCGGGAGAGTGGATTACCACTGCGGAGGAAACTTACAAGATTTTGGGGATACCTATTACAAGTAGGAGATTGATATAATCTAGTGTTTCCTCTATATTTTAGTCACATCAATGGGCTTCATACAAGGGGGATCCTTTAGCACGTCATACTAGTGCCAAGCATGACATGAGACTATTGTCAGTGTCCTCCACTCCTATCCCCACCTTGTGCAAGGCCATCATTTACATCTTGGCTTCCCGCTTGGTAGGGGACAAGGGCAGGGACAAACTTCTCTATTGTTTGGCTCCGATCATAAAGAGTATAAAGGAGGATGGACAAATTTACGCGTGGGTATGTATATATTGGGGACCACATACCATGATTTGTACGGGGTTTTAGAATAGGAGGAAGATCACTTACCCATCCTTCACTTGTTATGGGATGGGTATATGAGAGGATGATCCCCTACCAGAGGGGTGTTTGTGTTGGAGATTGTTATCCAATTTTTCTACCTAGAAAAATTGGATGACTGATAAGCTTGTATTAAGGGGCCCACTATACAACATTAATGGGAAATTCAATGCTCATGCATTTTTCCCTATGCTAGGGAGATCCGTCAATTAGAAGGGGTTGAGAAAGGTTAAAATTTTGCCTTTGGGTTCCAATGGGCTGGTTGAACTCATGGTGAGTGAAAACATTTCCCACCGAGCTGCCTTCACACGGGGAATGAGCTATTTCATGGGTAACATCAAGCTAAGTGAGAAATGTTTTGGCACCAAACTCCTAAAGGATCCGTCAAGCCATGTAATATGAGAACCAAGCTCTTCACATGTTGTTGAGCTGACCTATTTGACCCATGCGGTGAGCTATGTTGTGTAACCGAGTTCTTTATGTAGAGGAGATGAGTTCTAAATGCACGGTAAAGTTTTACCATGGCTTGTTGAGCCATCGAACGAGTTAAAGGCTTTTGTAAAAAAATCAAACAAGAGAGACCCGAGTGGCCCAAAGGACACACGAGCTTAAGAATGCGATATGGCCGTAGGGAAATACTTGTGCAGAAAAAGTGGAGTTGGAAGGCCCAAGTCACACTCGGGGTACATTCATGCGTACAAAATGTAAAATGCCCAAAAGTGCAATGCGGAAAAGGTGGGGCTCAATGACCCTCATGGCACTGGTCAACGCAGATCTGAAAGGCTATGCGGGGTTCGAAGGAGGTTGGGGTCCCATGTTGAGGGCAAGATGGGTTGGAGCAGATCGAGTAGCACGGGAGCGTGAGTGTAGCTCGAACCCGAAATCACCGAAACCACAACACTCATAGCAATGTTGATATGTAAGGATTCAATGTCCCACCCGACCCGGTCAACAATAGACACACAAGGATAAAATAACTGAATCAAGCGACATGGAGAAAGGAGGCCTAAAAGGTCTAAGTACCATGGGGATGTGAGCTCCACACAAACCCGAAATCACCAAATATCAAAGTAAAAAGTTGTAAAAGCCGGTGTATTGTAGATTGTGAAAACCCATATGGAACATCCAGGCCCTAATCTTAAAATAGTCATAACTTTTGATCCAAAGCACCGATTTTCAGAAAATTGGACTTTTTGGGAAGGGTAGGAGTATAAGAAGAATGAAACATAAAAAAATCTAGAAAAATAAATGATCGGTCTCGTAAAGTGTAAGAAATTCATGACAAACCTAAAATAGCTCTTCACACTCAAAGGACCATAAATTTTGAAATTCTCAAGCGATTTTTAAGAAATTGGTCTCATTAGAATAATGACTTCAAGCCCAACACACAACAATCAATAAATCCAAAATTGAATAAGACATGATGGTGATTCTTAGGGAAAATGAGCCTAGTTCTATTCAATGATTTTATTAGTGGTTGGAGAGGCATTTAATGAGCATGGGCTACCACTCCTTCTCTACTGCAAGTTATGGGACACCTTGAGATTTCTATTGTAGGCCCAAAATCACCAACCAAAATTATTATTATCACTTGCAATTGGTTAAAAATTTAATTTTTGGACTTACATCCCCTCTCTCTCTCTCTCTCTCTCTTCCAAAACTCTATAAATTATAATATTGGGCTCATTATAAAAGGGGGGATAGTTTGAGTAGCAAAACTCTGTAATTTTGGTTTTGTGAAGTCAATGTACTGCGTAGGCCCTTGTAGTGGACTCCTTGCATGGTGATCCAAACATTTACTTTGTAATAGATTGAACTATGCATATCAATGAAGCAATAGATTCAAGTTTGTGGATGTATCTTCCCTTTACGAGTTTCTTGCATTCTTCTTGCCACTTCAACCTCATTGCAAATATATTGTGTCTATTTTATGCTCTCATAGGGATTCATTATCATTGCGTGTGTATGAAATATTATTGTGAATGAAATTGCTAGACTATGGAGAATTATTATCACCCTCTCTAGCATTTACTTCCCTTCCATTTTTCAAACTTTGGAAAGCTATTCTCATATCCTCCTTTTCTTGTGTATCTTTGCTTTAGTGTAGGCTTTGTTTTCATGCACTCTCTCTCCTGGTCCCTTGGAAAGTTATATTAGGATTAGATAGTTTTTCCTGCATTAGGAGTAGATTGTGGCAGGTAGTTTAGGAGCAAGAACCATCTTTCTCTGGAGGTCTATCTCAAGTAGCAAGTCCCACACTTGGAGATAGTACCCATGTTATCCAACCACACCGTGATCTCAAACACACACACTTGTGAAAATATGAGGGTATCGTGATTTGGTGATAACAAAGACTCTTGGGCTATTAGATCCTCAAGATGGACAATTATGACCCCGTAGAAGGGGTGTTATCATCCGATCAATATGCTTACAAAATATGACATGGGGACTTGTCTATATTAGGATATGGATAGACTATGGGGGAGGATGTGGTTATTATGGCCATATAGTCTACTATTACACGATTAGTGGACGGGACTAACGGGGTTAAGGTCCATCTAGTTTCTAGGGTTCTCCAATAGTTTGGATTACCTTACATTGATCACCTTCAATAGTTTCTTTTATTTATCGTGGGATTGAGAGGCTATAGCTAGCCTTAAGGGCCGACTCAATTTGTTTACTACTATTCTTGAGATCTTAATTTGCACTATGCACACTATTCTAGACCCAACTAGACCCAAGGTTATTATGAAGATTAAGGCTAGACCCATACATGGAAGGGATGAGGATGCGAGGCGGGGATTGAGATTGAGGGGGAGGCCTAGGATGAGGGTCATGAGGTGGGACATGAGGACAATTGTGAGAAGTATCTTTGAGTGGGGATCTAGTGGGGAGGCTTCCATAGCGGTGAGGGTGGAGGATGAGGCCGAGGATGAGACTATTAATTCCAAAGATCCTCTCCTGACTGGTATCACGGGGGAGATGAGGATTCATTTTTGGGTGGTAGGTGGCTTGAGAGGAGATAATAGCTTAATAGGTGCCTACGGTGGCACCACCATCACAATCAGCAGAGATCTGTCATGATGGCATGGAGATCGAGTAAGTTAACACTCTTCTCTTAATTTTTCTACTTAGACTAGGAATGCTAGATAATTACGCATTGTACATACACATTTTTTTGTTTTTCTAATCTCGCCATTGTTTCTTTCATTTTGCATCCACCGTTGCGGTTGACGAGACCTTATTTGTGACATCCTTACCGACACTTTTGCGTATCCCATGGGCATGACACTAGAGTCGTTACTTGTGGACTCGGGAATTCAAGATGGGTGGGGTGATACATCGATGTATTTTCCCAGCATGGATTGTATCGAGGATAGTTGACTAAGATGAGGACCGATCTTGTTGGATATAAAATTTCAGGAGGAGGGAGCGGTGAGAGAACTCTTGTAGTGAGGCCTCCATCGATAGATCACCTAGTTCATCATCTCATGGTCACTCTCATAGATGGGCATGGAGGCTCTCACTCCCATTATAGGAGCCACAACAAGATCCCTGACCACACACCATCTTCTGCTTTCCATAGAGAGGGATAGGACATATGCCTTATTGTTTTGTTGTCATTTTAAGGGACATATATATCAATTTTTAAGAGATTATTTACTCATTACGAGCATTTTGACCACACCTAGAGTGTGACAACAATGTATACAAAATTTTACCATTATGTATTTATATACATATGGTTTTTTAGCTCAGATATCTTATGCAAGATTTATCTCATTGATGGTTTGCTTCACTTGTGTACTCTTAGATGTTCAAAATTTCTGATGTTTTATATGTTTTTTTGGATACATGATATGGATGATGATGGTTAGCAAAATGATTTTTTTTTTTTTTCTTTACATGATGATTATGCAAACACAATGTAACCTGAAACTTTAGTTTTCAAACAATATTTAATACTTCTTATTTTGTTGGCAAAATGTGATGAATGTGATAAAATAAGAGAATGAACCCACTCCTCTTCTAACTCCACACAACTAGTAAGATGTGAGGGCTCAACACCAAGAGCTAGAAGGGATGCGAGTTATATGATTTTGATGAATGGAAATGATGCAAGGAAGACAAGATCTTGACAAAAATCCAATTAGGAACCTACAACCTAACTCTGCACACAATTTACTACATAGTCTAGAATGTGATTTGCTTGCAAGTTTATCTAGACTTAGATTCATAGATGGCCTCTTGATTGAAAAAAATGGTTTTAACATTTTAACCCTCTTGGAACATATACATCTAATTCATTTTCTTAGGATTTGAAGTTTCAAAGCACCTTTTATTTGCTAAATTTCTTATACCTTACTGATTTATTATGAAAATACCCCCTACACCTTTCCCCATGCTACCAGTAAGAAGCATGGGATCATCACCAAGGACAAGATATAGGCGAGTAAGGAACTTCCTCCTTTCCCAACCTCACACTACTAGTAAGAAGTGTGGGATCATCACTGAAGATTGGTGGGGCAAGGAAGTGTAGTTTTATTTGTACATAAAAAAATTTCACATTTATTGACTAACTTATATTATTATTATTTATTTTAACTTTGAATTATTTTTTTGGGAGGGATAACTTTCCCTAGCCTCAACCCCATGCAACCAATAAGATACGAGGGCTTATCATCGAAGGTGAGGTAGGTGGACAAGTGATTCGGGTAAAGTGTTTAGAGTGATTTAGTTACCAAAGAGGTTTCTTGGGAAAATGTGACATCGGGAACCTTATAAAATAGACTATGGGTAAAGCGAAAAAAGCTATGGGTGAGAACCAAGTATGTAGGCCTTGGTAGAATCAATGTCAAAATTTTGTCTTAACTTGCTGAGATGAAGAAAGGATTAGAATTGTTGATGATAATATGGTGGATATTTGAAGAAGCATGATCAAATGATTTTGCCAATTTTTAGAAGTTTTGGAAGCTTTTTGAAATACAAGTTTCTCGACTATAATTTTATAATATGACTTGGTAGAAGAAGTGTAGTATGAATGCAATAATGTACATGTGGATATACAGATGGATCATGCGTAGTAACATTTCAAGTGAAGAAAATTGACGGATTACCAAATTCTTCACCCTCAAATGTACACAAGTGATATGCCCCATTCTTGTCTAGCTGCGTCTGCATGCTCAGGAACATTGGCTGCCTCTGCTTGGCTATGTGAAGGGAAAGGGCCCGATGCAAGGGTAGACTAAGGTGTAGAAGAGAGACTAGATTTTAATTGCTTTGGCCTAGACCCTTCGCCACCAGCATATCCCTTGAGCCTCCGCTTTGGTCTAAAGAAGACTTGGTGTGAACACAACAGATGAATCAACCCTGGGTGTTTAATTATAGACTTGCCTCCACTGGACCGGTGCTTCTGGAAAACTTTAATGATGGAGTCTACGAGGTATTCTGGTAGATTTACCCGAAGGGCCTGGTTGACATGTCCCTTTTTAAGGTGGATGAGCATTTTAAGTGCATCACCACCTAGAATAGAGGCCTGACCATCGCATATGAAATACCGGTTGACCCATTTCGCAATCTCACTCCAGATTCTAGGTAAACTTGTCTACTTAACACCCTTCTGGACACCCAATGGAGTTAGGATGACCTCCGAGAGTGCCTCTCCTTTGTCGTGAAACTGAGCAATCAGACTTTGTAAAGGGGCATTCGTCATAACCTTTAAACCAAAGTTTGGTAGGCCAGATAGGTCAGAAATGACCTGACTAGTAATTTCAACTCATCTTCCACCAACTTGCGAATAGGTGAACTCAAAATTGTTCAAGAATTCTTCCACAATTCCCTCATCGAAACCTTCAAAGTGCGATTGAAATCCAACCATCCAAAATCATGAAATACCTGTGAAAGGGCGGCATTAGGAGTAAGGCATGCGGTGAAGCAGGTTCTAATGTCTTTCGCGGTCCCATTTGAAGGAAAAGGTGAGTAATACTAGGTAGCAGAAAAAACAGAGCAAAGCATCTCTTCCACTTCTGTCTAGTGACTGATAAAACCAATCGTGCTTGATGTGCATACAAAAATGGTAAGAAGTAGTTGTAGAAGCATTAAATTTCAAATGACACCATATTCCTTGGGTGGCGCAAAATCAAGCGAAGGTGATGGCGGAAAAATAGTGAATGAGACCGGCCACCCGTGTGAGTTTAAGATTTTTGCGGTGGCACATATCCCATGGTTGAGGAGTGAGCGCCACCTATCCTGACTTTGGAGAGTGCGACACATCAAGGCATGTGGTGATTATGAGCCATTACTCCTTTTATGCCATCATTCATAGAGCTAGATTTGGAAAGAGATCTAGAATGACCATAGTAATCATTTCATGATGGTGTAATGATGACAAATGCATACATGGGGAAATGTTTTGCATGGAAATATCGTTAGCAAGTTAAAATGCACTTACCCATGCCACATTTAGTCAGCCAATATCCGTAGATTCCTACGCCTGCAGTTTGAGATGAAACATGATTAGCGGTAGTAGAAATAATGAAAATTCTTGCATTTATTGGAAATAACAATAAGAAAAACTACTAACTAAGGGAAGAAGATTGAATGAAGGATCATCTTCCTTTATTAAATTTGCAAGAGATTGATTACTCCATGCTTGAGAGGCAAAGAGCCTCCTCAACATGCATGTTTGTTCATAACAGAATGTCATTGGTGAAAGCCTTCTTATCCAACGGTTGGTGATGAACTCAGAGCCTATGCCCATTCACCATAAGAGTCTATTTGTCTCCATCAATTGGTATCAATCAAACAAAGCCATTATTGAACACTTGATTTACCTGATAGGGAACTAACCAACGTGTATAGAACTTTCCTTTAAACTACTGATAGCAGGAATCAAAGAGTAAAACCCATTGTCCCTCATGAAATGTCCTTTTTTTGATGTGAGCATCA
This sequence comes from Taxus wallichiana var. yunnanensis, assembly GCA_018340775.1. NCBI lineage: Eukaryota > Viridiplantae > Streptophyta > Pinopsida > Cupressales > Taxaceae > Taxus > Taxus wallichiana. The sequence continues at coordinate 1,026,390,282 of CM031239.1, forward strand.
TGCCAAATTTTTGCTGATGTTGTAGAATTTTTGTTTGCTGCTGTGCCTCCATCCACATTTCATCTAATTCATTTAGCTACAACACTCGTTCACACTGTGCTTCATCCAAATCAATCCCAACTTCCAACGTTATTTTCCAAGTGCACAATTCAAACTCAACAGGTAACAGAGGCTTCTTCCCAAAGACCATCTCATAAGGAGAAAAACCAGTAGTTGTCTTCCAGGTCATGTTGTAGGCCCAGATGACCTCAGGAAGATTTGGTACCCAATTCTTTCTATCGGCATTGACCACTTTAGTTAGAATATTCTCGAGTTCTCGATTGGTTACCTCCACTTGCCCATTGGATTAGGGTTGATATGGTGATGATTTTCGGTGCTCGATTACGTGGATTTCCAAGAAAGCTTCAATCATATTTGAAACAAATTAAGGACCTTGATTAGATACAATGGTCGTTGGTGCTCCAAATCGCAGCAATATCCGATTGTAGAGAAAATTAGCAACAACATCTTCATTGGCAAATGCCAATGCTTGAACTTCATCTCATTTGGTGACATAGTCAGTGCATACCAAGAGATACTCCTTCCCGAAAGATTGAGGATCAAATGGTCCAAAAAAATCAATACCCCATTTCTCAAATGGTCCTAGAATAAGTGAGGATTGAGAGGCATTTCCGTAGAAAGTGTAGGTTTTCCCATTCGTTGGCATGCATCACATAGCCACACATATTTTGTGATATTATGGAGGGAAGGCCAATAGTACCCTACTCCAAGGATCTTATGAATTGTTCGTTTCATTGAATAATGTCCACCTCCTGGCTCATCATGACACACTTGCAGTATGTCATGTACCTCATCCTCTCAAACACACCTACAAAGAACCATGTCAGGACAACATTTAAATAAGAATCTATTACACCATTTATATGTTTCACTATTTCTAACTAATCTCCTTCTTTCCTTATGAGTAAAATAGGCAGGAAACTTCCCTGTTGTTAAATAATTCACGAGATCAGTGAACCAAGGAGTCTTAGTCGAGATAGAAAACAAGTGTTCATTGGGAAATTGGTCTTGGACTGCTTCGTCATCACCTGAAACATTTATTCTAGAAAGAAAATCAGAAACAACGTTAGATTTCCCAGGCTTATCTATAATAGTGAGATTGAATTCTTGCAACAAGAGTAACCAGCGAATAAGCCTTCCACCAACCACTGGTTTGTTCATCAAATATCGAATGGCAAAGTGGTCAGTGTAAACAAAATTTTTATATCCAGTGATGTAATGACGAAATTTATTCAAAGCATAGACAACAGCCAAAAACCTTTTTCCGTAGTAGTGTAATTCTTTTCGTAGGAGTCAAATTTTTTTGATAAAATAAATTGCATACATATGATCTTCTAAGTCTTTTTGGCCAAGGACAACGCCCATGGCTATATTAGAAGCATCAATGTGGATATGGAAAGGTTGTCCCTAGTCAGGGCCACGTAAGATAGGGGTTGTTGTTAGCTTTTCTTTGATAGAATCAAATTTCTGACACCGAGGAGACCATTCAAAAACACAATCTTTGGTTAGCGGTGAAAACACTTGGGGGTAACAATTATGCTAAAATCTTTTATGAATCGGTGGTAATAACTCGCATGGACAAGGAAAACTTTTGATGTCATCGATTAGTTGGTGTAGGTAATTGGGTGATGGTGATATCTTTTTGGGATCCACTTGCATACTTTGGGCTGAAACATGGTGACCTAAGACAATTCCTTGATCAACCATCATTAGACATTTTTCATGACTTAGAGATAGTTGGTGTTGTTCACATCGACTGAGTACTTTCTTAAGATTATTCAAAGATTCTTCAAAAGTGGATCCATGGATAGTGAAATCATCCATGTAAACCTCAACATAGTCGTTAGCAAGATCTGTAAAAATGGCCAAGATTGCCTCGCTGAAATGTAGTAGGGGCATTACAAAGCCCAAAAGGTAAGACTCTGTAAGTGAATGTACCCAAAGGGCACGTAAAATTAGTGTTATCCACGATCGGTAGGGCAATACTAATTTGATTATACCCACTAAACCCATCCAAGAAAGAAAAATATTTCTTACCAGCCAAATTGTCTAGGACTTGGTCAATAAAAGGTAGGGGAAAATAATCCTTCTTGGTGGCTTTGTTAAGTTCCCTGTAATCAACACATATTCACCACTTACCATTCTTCTTGGGAACAATAACTAATGGGGAAACCCACTGACTATCAGATATAGGATAGATGAAACCTACCTTTAGGAGTTTTTCAATCTCAATTTTGACTATGTCTCTCAATGTTGGATTGATTCTTCGTTGTGGCTGCCTTATAGGTTTGACGTCATCGGTGTAAATATGATGTGTACAGATGCTAGGATGAATTCCTTTCATATTAGTGTAATCCCAAGAAAAAGCATGGGAATGTTTCTTCAGAACCTCAAGCACCCTAGCTTCTTGATTGACCTCCAAGTCACTACCTATAGTCAGCTCTCTACCCATACTGACAAGCACCTATTTGGTATCATTCGCAAGAGCAAGCTCTGTACTAGTGATAAAAGAATTCAATGGGAAAACATGGGGTTGAAGCATGTGCAGGATGGATATGTTGTCAAAAGATAGAACCTTGGTTAAAGGACAATACAAATCAGGAACTAAATGTATGGAATTATAATCATAGATTTTCCTTCCGAGACTCAATGAGAGGTAATGTCTACCAAAGAAATAATAGAAGAGATGTCTAATGCTGGTATTCCGGATTTCGTAGTAGTAGCACTAATTTCCGTAGTCATATAGTCCTTAGAATCAGTCAGTGTATATGACTCCACAACTTCCGCCATATGATTGTGTACTATAATAGTGGCCAGAAAAGAAGAACTCAAAGAGTTAGCATCCAAAGAATCCACCCATACCTGGTCACAATTGTTCGTATAAGGCTGGGCAGGAGGATATAATGAAATGTGTTTGGATTTTTGCCCATTTAGAATTGTCATGTTGCCTGACCTACAGTCAATGTAAGCAGCAACCGTAGCCAACCAAGGTCTTCCCAAGATGACTGGATATCCCAACTTCTGAGCTTTAGGCTGCAAAACCATGAAATCAACTAGGTACTCCCATGATTCAATAGTGACCATTATATCTTCAACCACACCATCAGGTACAACAATGGATTGATCTGCTAACTGCAGAATAGTGTTGGTTGGTTGAAGTCCTGTTAAGGATAGCAGGTTAAACATTTTTGTTGTGATGACATTAATAGTAGCACCAAGATCCACAAAAAGATTAGATATTGACTAGTTGTTTATACAAATAGTAATGACAGGACTCCTAGGATCCCCATATTTTGGTGAGATAAGGGTGCCAACAACTAAATCAGCCAAATTCCCTTCGACTCTGATAGTCTTTGGGTATTTCTTTTTCCTTCCTGGTGTCTTTATACACTCATTTCTAATGGTTTGGTTTAGTTCAGGGATGTCCCTTATTGCACGCAGCAGTGGAACCTCAATATGTACTTTTTTCAATTCCTGAACTAGTTTTGTTTCATCTGCAGTTCGAGTGTCCTGTAATCGCTCAGGAAAATGGGTTGTAGTCTGTTTGGGTATTTGATCTTCTTGTTTATCTAGCATTGGTGAAGAACCAGTATTACCCTCAGGTTTCTCTTCCTTATCGACATCATCAGACAGTTCTATGATAACAACAGGAGGGTTCAATATTTTTCCAGATCGTAGTCGTAAATTAACAATAGTGTTAACCTGCATGGAGTTACCTAAGTCTGTGTCATCAATCAAAGCTGTATGTTGATTTTTAGGATTGGATACTGGTTGGGCCGGAAGTTGTGTTTGTTTTGCTTGTCCTTGATTTTGGTAGGCTTGAGGTGGAGGCATTAAAGCTTTTTGTCATTTGTTGGAACTGCGTTGTTGATTCTTGTTTTGTGGTGGTGCCTAGACTGATTTTGGCTAAAGTTTTTTAAGGACCCCCTACCGATTGTGCCAAGGATTGGTTGTGGGTGGTGGAGCCCAACCCGGATGAGTGTAGGGATTTTTCTAGGGTGGTGGATATGGATAAGTCATCTAGTTTGAGTTTCCCCACTCAGGTTGTCCCCAAGAAGACTGAGAGGCTTGTTTCGGCCATGACATTCTCTAGGGATTCTGAGTTGGTCTAGATGGGAACCCACCCTAATTTTTGGTCTTTGGACAAAATTTAATTCAACACTTGTTTGAGAGATGGCATTCAAAGCTCCCTTTAACTATGGTAAAAGTGTGTAATGCTTAGTGTCATGGTCAGTAACTTCATAGATTAAGCACATGTCTGTGACATCCAAAGGACATTCTCTCAAGGGGTGTCTCTTCCGACATTTAGGGCAATACATGTCCAATGGTTCTTTAGCAGGGGTGGCTTTTGCCTTGATTCCATCTATGGTGGATGTTAATTATAGTAGAATGTTTGTTTTCATGTTGGCCATTTCTTCTAGAAGTTCAGAGGTACCCAAAGACTTGGATGTTTATTTTCTTCGTATTCCTCCACGTGTTCTAGAATATCTTCTACATAGCTCAGTGATTTGTTGCATGGTGAGTTTATGCACATCTCCTCCTCCCATGAGATGGATGGAATCCTTTGTTTCCTCATCCAGTCCTTTCAGACAGACTATTTTACTAATGTCTACATGTAACTCATACCCACTGCGATTATGGAGAAAGAGGAATCTATCCAGATAATCCTCTAGATTCTCATCTTCCTCTTGTCGTATTTGGAAGAACTCTTCCTTCCTATCCCTTCCCCTACAATAGTCTTGGTACTTATCCAGGAAGGTTGTTTTCATGGCTTCGGGAATTAATGGAGTTAGATGGTAACCCCATAAAGCATCTCATAGCGAGAATTTTAAGAGTGGAGGGAAATAGTTTGATTTTTTTATTGTTAGTTCGGTATTCATATGTCTGGAATAGGATTTTAAATTCAAATAGAAACTGATCAGGGTATTCTTTGGTCATTCCTTGAAAGAGGGGGAGGATGGATGGTGAGACGTTTTTCATGGGTGCATCCTCATCTGCATCGAGGAAAATGGGATATGTAAAGGTTTGTCCTAAAGGTTGGTCTTCAGCATTCCCAAGGTCCCCCATTGCTGAGTGGTGTGAAGAGGATAAATAATGCTCAGAAGAGGTTCTAGGCATTAAGTTGGAATCTATATCACTCTCAGTGTTTCTCTCTTGTGAAGTGTCTAAAGAGATTTGTTGAATATTGCGTGTTATAAATCTCCCTTGATTATCTCGTGACCTATGCATCCAAATTGGCTGGTTTAAATTGAGGTCTCCGAGAGAACTACTGGTTTTCTCTATGAATTCCATTAACACCCATAGCATATGGAAAAAAATAATGGAGCTTATGGTTATATCCCCAGAAATGGCGCTAAAAATGATGGGTCGTCTTATTCTTCCAATCATTTAACCGACATAATCTTTGTCAGTGTCATTCTAAACTAGGGTTGTGTCCGAGGTAATATGTAATGGAGTCTAGGAGAACCAGTTATACGTTGGGTTAGTTGGGGGTTGCTTAGTTCAGTGACTATTCTACAGAAATGCAGTTAAAATCTATGAAAATTAAATAAAATTCTACAGAATTCAACTATTTGCAATGAAAGGAATTTTAACAACTAATCTTCTATTGTAAAATGAAATACACACACACTTATTCTTAACAAATGAAATCACAACTGAATAAATGGAACTTTAGCAGAAAGCAAGACTATTCGTTAACTAGATTTACATAACAAAAGCATCTATTCTAAGTGAAAGCAGTAATGGAGAAAGAAGATACAGTTAATCAAAGCATGCATGTAAGATTTATCAAATGACAATTACAGTAAATCTAATCAAAGAACTATATGCATGAACTCAAAGTAACCTCGTATCTCCTCGGTTGAGTGGGCCCTTGCTCTTCCTCGGGATAGAGGGATTAACAATGTCTGATTCTCAAAATGTCATGGCTTTCATTAACTTAGAAATAAGTTCATAACATAGAAAAAATGATAGTATGTAGATAATCTCCTTCAATAATCAAAAAGTGGTACTACCAAGTTTTGAAGACGAAGTCTTCATATAGATAATGTTGGTTACAAGATCCACCATATCAGGTGGCATTAAACATTGTCCATCAAATTCTAATTAAAACATGATTCCTATGGGCTATTAGGATCAAGCCCAACCTAATAGGTCAACTTGATGGAAAGCTTGATCTTCATTCGCATGCTTCGAACTCGGGCTTCTTATCCACCAGCAACTTCCATCATTCCCTGCACACATCATCACGTTTGATCTCACAAAGATAGTTAGTAGGAGGTTCATGTGATAATCAGTTTTCATAAACTATAGCAAGGAAAATGCATAAAACCTACTAAGATATACCTACACAAAACATCCCCATATACTAATAATTCATATTAAAAAGATTTTTTCGGCTAAAGAAATGATATTAATGATCCAAACAATGCACTCATCAGCCAACACAAAATACTCACATGGGGCCCATGTACCCTCAAAATTCTAATCTCGGGGTTTGTAGAAATCCTCTACCAACGCACCCTAAGAATGGAAAACTTAACCCCCATGGTACTAGCAAGGGAACTATTATTGGAAACAATGACCATGAAACATCCACTTTATCAAACATAGTGGTATCCCCTCCTTTAGATGGTCGAAATCAAACCAAAATTGTAGGTTTGGTTGAGTTGGAGACCAAACCTAAGGTTAATGCAATAACCCATGCTCATGATTATTCCTCACAACCTCTCCCTATTTACCCTTGATGTCGGATGATACGCCGGTATCTCCTAATCTAGTGGGGGCCTATGATTTAATTATAGATTTGACCAAGACCTTCTCTCACATTTCCTTCTTAGATTTATTGAAGAATTCACCTATGCATCGGGTAGATTTTTAGAGGCATTGGGCCTTGACTTAATTCATGTTACTCCTCCTCAAGAGGCCTAGGTTAATGACATATACTTTTATTTCTACCCTCGGGGTATTTCGAAAGAGATGTTGTTTTCATATTTGAAATTATCAAAATTCCAAGCGATGCTAAGTCGGCACGTAGAGGTGACCCAACATTGTATCTACAAGTTTGGATCTATAATAACTACATCAAACATGTGATGATTTACGATGGGGTAGTTGTTAATATTGTCCCCTTCTTGTTCCTCCAAAATTTGGGCTACGAAGAAACCAATTGTTCTTCCATGAGAAATACACTTTGAGAGGCTATAAGCGTGTCAAAGAAACATATATAGAGACCATAATGTTACCGGCTACCTACCCTTGGGCCCAAGACAGTTCTAATTGATTTTTCTATTATAAAAAGGGAAACCAATTATATTATGATTATTATCTAACCTTGGATCCATTGGATCAATGTGATCCCTTGTACGCTATTCCAAGAAGTTAGATTCATGCATTTGGTGAAGGTTTTCACTCGGGGTGACCCAAATCCCTTTGACATTCACCTATCAAATTTAAGGAAGAAACCGAGTAACAAACTAAGTTTTAAATCCCCACCAATCAACAGAAAAAACCTAAAGATGAAACGCGTAGTCTAAACTAATTCCCACAATAAAGAAAGAAACATCCATTTTGATTGAGGAGGTTGTTGCAACTAAAGATAAAACTATTGTTGTTGAGACATTATCAATGGAAACCATAGCTAAGATTGTTGAGTTGTTAGAGAACAACCTGCCTATTCTCCTCCCTTTTGACTCCTTGGGCATATTACATGCTCTAGGACTTGGCTCTCTTCCAGCCGAAGATATTTTCATGGTTGAGGTCTTGGAAGTGAAGGAAGAAGATACTATAAATGCTCAACTATGATGGAGCAAAGTGTCATTTTTGTGTCGAGGTAGGCATGATCCTGACTTATTTGGAAGGGAAGGTTATGCCTTTTTCCCTTAAGCTCAATTTTGAGTGCATGAACAATGGTAATAAGTATGAGGATCTTATTCTTGGTCTCATTGTAGCCAAGAGAATGGGTGCTTGCAATATTAGAGTTTTGGGTGATTCCCAACTAGTCGCCAACCAAGTTTTAGAAGTTTACGAGACTAGAGCATAACACCCGTAATTCTATAATTTGGCATACTTAACCTACACAAAGGTTTTGAATTCATATCCATTGAAGCTATCCCATATGAAAAAACCTTTTACCCGATTCTGTGGCTACTTTAGCTTCTCACTTTTGTCCAAGCGAAGATTTGGAAGATCTTGAGTTCACTATTTCATTCTCGAGCAGAACCCCTAGTTAAAAAAATTCCTAGCAATCCAATTCGCATACGTTGAGATTTAGAATGAGCCTTCCACTTTATATTATGTGGAGAATGATGAGGCTATATTAGGCTACCTTAATGCATAGACTCGATCTTCATCCCACACAACACAAAATGGGCTTCATTCTTATACCTCACTCTTCCTCCTATTTTGGATATAGTACAATGGGTCCTTCCTGCTTGGAAGGCCTTGAGATATATGAAGTATATGGGGAAGGATAACTAGAACTACCTCCGGCCCCACCTAAGTTTGAAGAAGGAAATGCCTCTTTAATCGAAGGGACCATCAATATAAATATCGGGATGAAGGAAGACCCTAATATTTTAAAACTTGGTTCTTATTGAACTCCGAAAGAAGTGGAAATTCATATGAAGGTTCTCAAGTAACATTAAAAATCCTTTGTATTCAGCTACAAAGAGATGACAGAATCACTCTCAAAGTTACAATGCACAATCTCATAACCAAACTTGACACCAAGCCCATTAAACAAAAATCAAGACCTATGAAGCCAAAAATGGCTCTAATGGTCAAAGAAGAGTTTATGAAACTCCTATAGGTGGGATTCATAAAACGTGTAGATAATTCAATGTGGGTATCAAACATAGTCCCCATTCTCAAGAAGAATCGGAAAATACATATCTACATTGATTTTCGGGACATAAAGAAGGCTCATCTCGAGGATGATTTCCCATTACCCTCCATTGAAGTTATCATGGGACGTAACAGATGGATTTGAGCTATTGTCACTCATGGATGGTTTCTCTTGTCATAATCATATTAGGATCTATAAGGATGATCATATAAAGACCACTTTTACCACTCCTTGGGGTACCTATCTTGCTATGGGGTCATGTTGTTTGGTCTTAAGAACGCATTCGGTGTTACTTATAAATGGGAAATGACCATTATATTCCATGATCTCATTCATGATATTGTGGAATCATATGTTGATGACCTTTTGGATAAGGCCAAGAAGAACTGTGATCACCCCAAGGTGCTTCGCATAATCCTCTCTCTGCTCATTGAATATGGTGTCACATTAAATCTAGAGAAGTGCATCTTTGGAGTGACGGGAGGGAAGTTGTTGGGTTACATAATCTCTTCACAAGGGATTGATGTAGATCCAAAAAAATTGGGTGGTATTTGAAATGAACCCACCCATAGATGAGTAAAGCATCGGAGTCCTTTATCGATATCTTTGGGAAGTCCACAAGTTCATACTTGATTTAACTTTGTGCTATTCATCCGATCAACAATTTTTAAAGAAATATTGTTGTAAGTTTGGATGACTGAAAGTGTCATGAGGAATTTGAATTAGTCAAGTTGTTCATATTATCACTCCCCACATGCATTCTTCCTAAGGTGGATCGTGCTCTCATCCTGTATTCTTGAGCTAGAGACGTCTCTCTCACTTGCATGTTAACACAAGAAGATGATGATAAACATGAACTTATAGTTTAATTCATTAGTTACACCTTGCTCGACTATGAGACACACTATACGCGAGTAAAAAGGAATTCCTTTCTATAGTGTTTGCAAACAAAATGGTTAAGGTATTATATACTTAATCAAGAAACATGGGTAATTTTCAAGACAAACTATCTTTGAATGTTTCTAATGCAGGGTTCCTTGTCTAAGAAATATGGATGCTTCATGACCCTAATGGGTGAATTCAAGTTAACCATTATCAATCAAAAGTTTGTCAAAGGACAAATAATTATAGATTGGTTGACAAAAAACCCATTAAATGGTGGAGATCTAGTAGACTTGGATTTCCCCTATGAGTGTGTATACTGCATTGAAAACATGCCTCTCATTGTTGTGCGTCCATGGTATTCATACATTGTTAATTTCATTATGGACCGTGCATATCCTGAGGGAGAAACCTCACAATAGAGAATATGGCTACGCGTGATAGAAACAAAGTATGTGATTATAGAACAAGTGCTCTATCATAGATCCTTTAATGGAATGCTATTAAGGTGTGTCGATGAGGAAGAGTCGAGGAAAATATTCTCTTTGAGTCCACATCGGAGTCTATGGGGGTCCCTTTGGAGGAAATGCTACTAATCACAAGATACACTTTGGATGTGTTATTTTTTCCACCCTTATAGCACAAAATTGTGGAGTATGTGCACGAGTTCCACAAATGTTAGGAATTATCTCATGAGATTCATATGCCTACCCAAGATCTACAACCTATAACAACACCTTGGCCATTTTCCACATGGGGTTTAGATTTAATAAGGAAGTTTTCTCCCTCATCAATGGATGGCCACAATTTCATAATTATGGCCAAAAATATTTCACAAAGTGGGTCAAGGCTATGCCTCGACCACTCTACCCTAGTCTGTGATCGAAAATTTTATCTTGAATCTAATCATTTGTACGTACGGGGTCCCCCGCAAGTCAATATCTCATATAATGGCACATCTTTTTAAAAACAAAGAGGTGTGGGAGTTATGTTCATAATTAAAAATCTCACACCACGTAGCCTCTTTATACTACACTTAGACCAATGGATAGGATGAGGGTAGGAACAAGATGTTGAAGTCCATATTCTTCAAAACACTTAAATAGAATAAACATGATTGACATTTTAATCTATTTCCAACCTTTTGGACCTATAGAACTTTGGTAAAAACTCCTATGGGGGAAACCCCATATTCCTTAGTGTTCGATTATAAAGCGGTTTTACCAATTAAAGTTGATATACTAAGCCTTTGCATATCTTTGCAAGGAAGTTTAGATGAAGACACATATCGAGAGGCATAACTTGTTGAAGTAGAAACCCTCAATGAAACTTGACTTAATGCCTAATAGTGACACAATGTCTCAAAGACAAAGCATGGCCTATCAAGTATAACAAAAAGGATTACAAGTGTAAAATATGCATAGGTGATCTAGTGTTAAGACTTGAAAAATGGATCAATAAGAAAACTAGCAAAGGATTGAAATTCAGGCCCAAGTGGTTGGGCCCATAATGATCCATGGAGGAGTTCAAGAATGGGGCACATCACCTGTGTACATTTGAGGGTGAAGAATTTGGTGAATCACGATTCACTTCACTTGAAACGTTACTACGCACGATCCATCTGTATATCCACATGTACATTATTGCATTCATACTACATTTCTTCGCGCAAGTCATAGTATAAAATTATAGTCGAGAAACTTATTTTTCAAAAAAATTTCAAAACTTCTAAACATTGGAAAAATCATTCAATCATGTTTCTTCAAATATCCACCATATTATCATCAACAATTCTAATCATTTCTTCATCTCAGCAAGTTAAGACAGAATTTTGACATTGATTCTACCAAGGCCTACATACTTGGTTCTGCCCATAGTTTTCTTCTAGCATAGGTGTCTTTTCCCATAGTCTATTCTAGAAGCTTCCTGATGTCACATCTTTCCCAAGAAACCTCTTTGGTAACAAAATCACTCTAAACACTTTACAGAATCACTTGTCCACCTACCTCAGCCTTTGATGATAAGCCCTCGTATCTTATTGGTTGCATGGGGTTGAGGCTAGGGGCAAGTTATCCCTCCCAAAAAAAAAAATAATTCAAAGTTAAAATAAATAATAATAATATAAGTTAGTCAATAAATGTGAAAATATTTCATTTACAAATAAAACTACACTTCCTTGCCCCACCAATCTTCGGTGATGATCCCACACTTCTTACTAGTAGTGTGAGGTTGGGAAAGGAGGGAAGTTCCCTTACTCGCCTATATCTTGTCCTTGGTGATGATCCCATTCTTCTTATTGGTAGCATGGGGAAATGTGTAGGGGGTATTTTCATATTAAATCAGTAAGGTATATGAAATTTATCAAATAAAAGGTGCTTTGAAACTTCAAATCCTAAGAAAATGAATTAGATGTATATGTTCCAAGAGGGTTAAAATGTTAAAACTAGCTTTTTTCAATGAAGAGGCCATCTATGAATCTAAGTCTAGATAAACTTACAAGAAAATCACATTCTAGACTATATAGTAAATTGTGTGCGAGTTAGGTTGTAGGTTCCTAATTGGATTTTTGTCAAGATCTTGTCTTCCTTGCATCATTTCCATTCATCAATATCATATAACTCGCATCCCTTCTAGCTCTTGGTGTTGAGCGCTCGCATCTTACTAGTTGTGTGGAGATAGAAGAGGAGTGGGTTCATTCCTTATTTTATCACATTCATCACATTTTGCCTACAAAATAAGAAGTATTAAATATTATTTGAAAAATAGAGTTTAAGGTTACATTGTATTTGCATAATCATCATGTAAAGAAAAACAACAAAATAAATCATTTTGTTAACCATCATCATCCATATCATGTATCCAAAAAACATATAAAACATCAAAAATTTTGAACATGTAAGAGTACACAAGTGAAGCAAACCATCAATGAGATAACTCTTGAACAAGATATCCAAGCTAAAAAAATCATATGTATATAAATACATAATTGTAAAATTTTGTATACAATGTTGTCACACTCTAGGTGTGGTCAAAATGCTCGTAATGAGTAAATAATCTCTTAAAAATTAATATATATGTCCCTTAAAATGACAACAAAACAATAAGGCATATGGCCTATCCCTCTCTATGGAATCCGAGAAGATGGTGTGTAGCTGGGGCTCTTGTTGTGGCTCCTATAATGGGAGTGATAGCCTCCATGCCCAGATCTATAAGAGTGACCATGAGATGATGAACTAGGTGATCTATCGGTGGAGGCCTCACTACAGGAGTTCTCTCGCTACTCCCTCCTCTTGGCCATCTGATATCCAACAAGATCAGTCCTCATCTTAGTCACCTCTCGATCTGATCCATGCTAGGAAAATACATCGATGTCTCACCCCACCCATCTTGGATGCCCCTGAGTCCACGAGTAACGACTCTAGTGTCATGCCCATGGGATACGCAAAAGTGTTAATAAGGATGTCATGCAAATAAGGTCTCATCAATCGTTAGCGGTGGCTACAAAATGAAAGAAATAATGGTGAGATTAGAAAATTCTAGAAAAACAAAAAAATGTATGTTAAATGCGTAATTATCTAACATTTCTAGTCTAAATAGAAAAATCAAGAGAAGAGTGTTAACTTACTCGGATCTCCATTCCACCATGACAGATCTGTTGGTTGTGGTGGTGGTACCATTATAGGCACCTATTAAGCTATTATCTCCTCTCGAAGCCACCTACCACCCAAAAAAATGAATCCTCGTCTCCCCCTCGCGGTTAGAGAGGATCTTTGGAATTAATAGTCTCATCCTTTACCTCATCCTCCACCCTCACCACTATGGAAGCCTCCCACCGGATCCCCACTTAGTATACTCCTCGAATTGTCCTCGTGTCCCTCCTCGCATGACCTTAATCCTAGGCCTTCCCCATTGATCTCCATCCCGCCTCAAGCATCCTCATCCCTTCCATGTGCGGGTCTAGCCTTAATCTTCATAATAACCTTGGGTCTAGCCGGGTCTAGAACAACGTACGTAGTGCTAATCGGGATCCCAAGAATAGTAGTAAACAAATTGAGTTGGCCCTTAGGGGCTAGCTATAGCCTCTGAATCTTACAATAAATAAAAGAAACTATTTGAAGGTGATCAATGTAAGGTAATCCAAACTGTTAGAGCACCCTAGAAACTAGATAGACCTTAACTATGTTAGTCTTGTCCACTAACGTGTAATAGTAGAGTATACGGCCATAATAACCACATCCTCCTCCCATAGTGTAGCCATATCCTAATATAGACAAGTCCCCATGTTATTTTTTGTAAGCATCGATCGGATGATAACACCCCTTCTCTACGGGGTCATAATTGTCCATCTTAAGGCTCTAATAGCCCAAGGGTCTCTATTATCACCGAATCACGATACCCTCATATTTGCACAAGTGTGTGCGTTTGAGATCACGGTGTGATTGGATAACATGGGTACTATCTCCAAGTGTGGGACTTGCTACTTGAGATAGACCTCCAAAGAAAGATGGTTCTTGCTCCTAAACTACCTGCCATAATCTACTCTAATGCAGGAAAAACTATCTTATCCTAATCTAACTTTCCAAGGGACCAGGGAGAGAGAGTGCATGAAAACAAAGCCTACACTAAAGCGGTGATACACCAGAAAAGGAGGGTATGAGAATAGCTTTCCAATGTGTGAAAAATGGAAGCAAAGTACATACTAGAGAGGTGATAATAATTCTCCATAGTCTAGCAATGCATTCACAATAATATTTCATACACACACAATGATAATGAATCCCTACAAGAGCATAAAATAGACACAATATATTTACAATGAGGTTGAAGAGGCAAAAAGAATGCAACAAACACAGTAAGGGAAGATACATCCACAAACTTGCATCTATTGCTTCATTGATATGCATAGTTCAATCTATTACAAAGTAAATGTTTGGATCACCATGCAAGGAGTCCACTACAAGGGCCTACAAAGTACATTGACTTCACAAAACCAAAATGACAGAGTTTTGCTACTCAAACTATCCCCCTTTACAATGAGCCCAATATTCTAATTTATAGAGTTTTGGAAGAGAGAGAGAGAGAGAGAGGGATGTAAGTCCAAAAATCAACTTTTCAACCAATTGCAAGTGATAATAATAATTTTGGTTGGTGATTTTGGGCCTACAAAAGAAATATCAAGTGTCCTATAACCTGCAGCGAGGAGTGGTAGCCCATGCTCATTAAATGCCTCTCCAACCACTAATAAAATCATTGAATAGAACTGGGCTCATTTTCCTAAGAATCACCATCATGTCTTATTCAATTTTAGATTTATTGATTGTTGTGTGTTGAGCTCGAATTCATAATTCTAATGAAACCAATTTCTTAAAAATCGGTTGAGAAATTCAAAATTTATGGTCCTCTAAGTGTGAAGAGCTATTTTGGGTTTGTCATGCATTTCTTGCACTTTACGAGACTAAGTATTTATTTTTCGGATTTGTTTATGTTTCATTCTTCTTATACTCCTACCCTTCCCAAAAAGTCCAATTTTCTGAAAATTAGTGCTTTGGATCAAAAGTTATGACTATTTTAAGATTAGGGTGGAGGTTCCATATGGGCTTCCACAATCTACAATACACTCGGCTTTTACAACTTTTTACTTTGATATTTGGTGATTTCGGGTTTGTGTGGAGCTCATGTCCCCATGGTAATTAGACCTTCTAGGCCTCCTTTCTCCGTGTCACCTAATTTGGGCTCTTTTATCCTCATGTGTCTCGCCATTGACCGGGTCGGGTGGGACATTGAATCCCGCCATATCCACATTACTATGAGTGCGGTGGTTTCGGTGATTTCGGGTTCAGTGCACTCACTTCCCCTGTGCCACTCGGCCTGTTCCAACCCGCCTCGCCCTCAACATGGGCCTCCAACCTCCTTTGCACTTGCATAGCCTTCTCCATACTTGCATTGACCAGGATATGAGGGTCATTGACCCCCACCTTTCTCGCATTGCACTTGTGGGCATTTCACATTTTGTACGCATGAACAGCCCAAGTGTGACTTGGGCCTTCCAACTCCACTTTTTCTGCACAAGTATTTCCATATGGCCATATCGGTCTTCTTAAGCTCGTGTGTTCTTTGGGCCACCAAGGCCTCTCTCGTTCGATTTTTTTGTAAAAGCCTTCAACTTGTTCGATGGCTTGGCAATCCATGGTAAAACTTTACCGTGCATTTAGAACTCATCTCCTTTGCATAGCAACTCGGTTGCACAATATAGCTCACTGCATGGTTCAAATAGATCGGCTCAACAACATGTGAAGAGCTCGGTTCTCATATTGCATGGCTCAACGGATCCTTTAGGAGTTTGGTGCCAAAACATTTCTCACTTAGCTTGATATCACCGATGAAATAGCTCATTCCCTATGAAGGTAGCTCGGGGAAATGTTTTCACTCAGTCATGAGTTCGACCAGCCCATTGGAACCCAAATGTAAAATTTTAACCTTTCTCGACCCGTTCTAATTGATAGATCTCCCTAGCATAGGGAAAAATGCATGAGCATTGAATTTCCCATTAATGTTGTATAGAGGGCCCCTCAATACAAGCTTCTCAGTCATCTAATTGTTCTAGGTAGAAAAATTGAATAATAATGTCCAATACAAACACCCCTCTAAGTAGGGGATCATCCTCTCATATACCCATCCCATAACAAGTGAAGGATGGGTAAGTGATCTTCCTTCTATTCTAACAACCTTGTACAAATCATGGTATATGGTCCCCAAGTATATCCATACCCATGCGTAAATTTATCCATCCTCCTTTATAATCTTTATGATTGGAGCCCAACAATAGAGAAGTTTGTCCTTGCCCTTGTCCCCTACCAAGCGGGAAGCCAAGATGTAAATGATGGCCTTGCACAAGGTGGGGATAGGAGTAGAGGATACCGACAATAGTCTCATGTCATGTTTGACACTAGTATGATGTGCTAAAGGATCCCCCTTGTATGAAGCCCATTGACGTGGATGAACTGTAGAGGAAACACTAGATAATATCAATCTTCGCTTGTAATAGGGATCCCCAAAATCTTGTAAGTTTCCTCCAGAGTGATAATCCACTCTCCCCTAACCCCGTGAAGTGAAAGGTGTTCCAGTCTACATCTCAATAACTAAATAAATCAACTAAGAAATAGATAGCAGTGCAAGTATCATTGTCCGAGATATCCTCCACATCCCATCTTTGTGTAGGGTGTCTCTCTTCCTAAGAAAGACCAACTAAGATATCAAGGATCCAATCACACTCCCTAGCCCTTCTCCATCGATATATGAGGCCCGCATTCACCAAAACACCAAAAAAGAGCAAGTTAGAAACATGTCATGCATAAGAAGCTCATCAAAAATATCGATGACAACATAAAACCCAAAACAATTCATTCCACTTAGTCATTTTATCCTCTGCCTCAATGGTTACGCAATTGCCCCTCTATGCAGAGTGGCGGTTACGTAACCGCCACCTATGTAGACCAGTGGTTTCATCCAAAACAAACAGGCCATACCCTAATACCTAAAAATCTCAAAAAATGACAAAAACACATCATTTTCTATGAAATAAAAGACACATATTCCTAGGTGCCCCCTAGAGAACATTTTAGTTAAGAAATTAACAAAAATCAACCCCCTAGGTAGATATTTATCAATTTTTCACATTTTAGGTTTAAAATGAATAAATGAAAATAACTCACAGTATCGAGCCACTACTCCTACCACTAGTGGCTTTGTCATCACATTGGAATGATCTTCGAATAGATGGTACTCTCCCGTGAAACCGTCACAAGTGGTCTAGAGATCAAAATTTTCTAAGTGGGTGAGTGCAAATGATTTCTATAAAAAATAATTTTAGTTATATATAGCATGTTTTAACTTTATTTTGAGTGTACTTGTTTTACATGGCTAGAGCGCTAGCGCATGTATATTTATACCCCCATAGATATGGTAAGTCCTCTTATCATTTTGTTTTCAGTATGTTTTTTCGATTTCACATATATTTACACGTGATTCACGTTTTACATGGCTAGAGCGCTAGCGCATGAATATTTATACACTCACCTAAGATATCTAACTGTCTAACTTGTCGAATTGTTGGAACCCTTTGAAATGAGCTTCCAACTTACATTATCAAATACTATATTAGAAAGAAGAGGAAAGGTCATAATTACATTCCTAAATTGAAGGCCCATGATGTATTTATCACAATTAGTTGAATCACTTGAGAAGGTTCCATCATGGGTCATTAATTGCCTGATGACCTAGTCTTCTCAATTAATTAAAAGAATATTTAAATAAAATATTTAAATAATAATAATAAATATTATTATTAAAATATTTAAATAAAAATATTAAATTAATTAACATAATGTCGGGACCCCCCATTGACCCGTTTGACTTGAAGAGGAAGGGGGTCCATGTGGATAGAGTCTGCACATAGCCCAACTCGACGAGTTTCAAATCCTCTAACTCGGTGTTGCACTCGATTTTGAACCCCACACCAACTCTTTCCTTACCTTGGCAATCGAGCTCTTTTGCATTGAGTCCTTTGAATGGTGAGCTATCAAACTCGATTCTTATTCTTTTCCTTGGCTAACTCGAGGCCATTTATGCATTCCACATTTCCTTTAGTGAAACATATGTGAGCTTCCCCACGAAGTCACCGAGCTCTTCATCTAGCAAATGATCTTACCTTTCCTAGGCTCAAACTCACCTCTCGAGCCGAGTCCTTGTTCAAGCCTAAAACTTGACTGAGCCACGATCTTGCAACGATCTTGCCACCATATTCACCATTTTTCTCTTGTCGTGCTTTGATCGAGCCACTCGATATTACTCCACCCTAGCTCGGTAGAGTCTCCCCTTTACTACTCATGTCATACTTCTCCGAGTTCTAATTCATGCCCAACCAAAACACCATCTCACTCAATGTTGATTTCATTTATAAGTATGAGCTCCTTTACCTCAAGCTATTGAGTGCTCTCACTAGTATTGAAAACCGAACTCCATGTTTGATGCATAGATTCACAACCAAGTCACCCTCTCGAATTCTCAACTTTATTCACCAAAGCAAAATGTTCTCGTCTGTCTGTCCCATAAGGCGAAGGTCTACTATGCAACTGCTCCAGATTTTGAGCTCTTTATCCATGGTATTGATAGTGGAGGAGAGCTTCAGTTGCATATTGCTCACCTTTTCGTGGAGTTTGAAAGCTTCGCCGATGAAGTTTAACCCAGCAACAAGCATGTCATCCACCATGGCTTCAATAGCTCTACCATAGACAGAATACTTGTGCATATCTTTAATACTCTGCACTTCATCTTGGCTTAGAATTACAGGAGGTGGGAGAGCAGTCAAGGGGGTAGGGTCCAAAACTTTGTCCTTAGACAAAAGGGACTTGATGAAACCTGTGAGAACTTGGGCCTGTTCTTCCAACTGTTCAATAGTGTGCTGGCCCTTTTCTACCCTCCCAATGACTCTTGTGACTGTTTCCTGGAGGTTGTGAATTTCACCTTCAGGGGTAGACTCTCCCATTGGGATTCTCGAGAGCTCCAAGTCAGATGCCTGCAAGTCCTGCTCTGATTTATCCGTTGTAGGCTTGGCAATCTCCAGGAATTGCTGACCTTGAGCATCAGACACTATTCTGGAGGTGACTTTGGCTCTCTTGGCACGAGAAGGAGTGGTGCCCAACAAGGCTGCGACAGCATCAAAATTTGATCCCGAGCTTTGAGAGGAGAATTTTCTCTTCTTTTTGTCGACCAAAGGTTGCACCCACGCGAAAGAGGAAGAGGAATCAGCAGGAGGGGCAAGGGGACCAAGAGACAGGGAGCTCATGACGCTCAAGGTCTGTGCAGCTGTTGACTCGAGTTGAGATGTGAGCGGGGCACTGGAGGCAATTGTGGTAGAAGGATCTACAGCACCTGGAAGCTCAGTGCTCTGGACTTCTTTATCTCTATCAGCTGGGTCTTCAGGAGCATTTGCAGGGGTTGGCATTTCGCTTTCTTCACTTTCACTAAGAACAATGATGTTCTCTGGCCCTATAGGCAAATTTTCCTGTTTTTCCTGGAGATCTTCTTCCACAGGTTCTTTCTTTACTTCTTTGAGTTTCTTCTTATATACCTGGGTGGATGAGGAAGGAGTAGATTCTGCAGGTCCCTGAGTTGATGAGGCAGGAGGGGTCTTCACTGGTGTCTCAGACCTTGGAATAGATGCTTCTCTTCTTGGTGTTGAAGCATCCTTAGAAGAGGATTCTCCTGAATGCCTCCTGAACTCTCAAACTCTCTGTCAAACTGCACCTAGTCTTGACTAAAGCTGGAGCAAGGATCTCAGCCAGTCGTCCCTCTCTTTCCTGTTCCAATCCATGTCCTCTAAAGGAGTGTGCTTAACCACATTTTCATACTCATACGAGTATAGATCAGAGTTGTCATCCTTTAGCCCTTCAGGAACTTGATATAGGCCGAGTTCTTCAATTAATTGCAAGGAGAATCTGCCATAGTGCCTCCTTCTAGCCTCAAAATCATCAGCACAATCAGCCCAATAGTCTTCTGTATCAGCTCTGTGACAATAGACTATTTTGATGTTCTGCCCAATGAACCTCTTCAAGTCGAAGCAAGTCCTTGGCTTGAAGAAGTGAACCATGATGGGAACCCGGGGCTCTTTCTACATTTCAGTGCATCTAGGGCTGTTTTGCGGGTATAATTTCCCAAAGAGATGGGAAAGTGTAAACCAGTGATCCTCTTATCCCTGCAGTTCGTGTAATTTGTCCAATTGCCTACATATTTCTATCAAGGCCATCCTATCATTACAGAACATGGGCAGTCTTAGAGGGGTGCCCTCAAAGCCGGCAAGCCTGATATAAGAGAATTTCCTGAACTGGATGAAGTAAGCACCGTAGTGCGATATCAGAGTCATAGCTTCATCAGAGAATCTCCTGGCAGTATCGCCTTCGAGCAGCCTAACCACGTACATGGTGAAAGCATCGTTGACCCTTCTGAAGTTACGATTGCTGGTCTCCAGGGTGAACTATGGGCAGTATGCATATATTGGATCATCTTTGTGTTCATCTATGTAAGAGAAACCAAACCACTGCCTTGATGCTACCAGAGTGTACATCAGGTACGAAGTCATATAGAACTTCTTTGTGTACATCACGTACGGTGGACCGCTGCTCTGCCAAATTCATGCTAATGATCTCCGCCCAGTTGATATTCTGTGTTCCCTCGCATACCATGTTGATGAGCGGGCACATCCAGAAATGGAACTCATTGGTGGAGGGCAAGCCCATAACCCGAGCCAACAGAGTTATGAAATCAGACAACTCTTCATTAAAATCTACCCGCAAGAGGGTTTTGGTCAGACGAGAAGCTCCTTTCTTAGGGTTCTTCAGCCAGGACTTTGCAACCCGTGCTTTGTATTTGTCGCTGTCCTGATTGAACAGGGCCTGTGCTTGATCCCGGGAAACGACTATGGCATTATCCGTCTCTGGGATCCTCAGAGCAGTGCTAATGGCGGCAGCATCTAGTTTGGCAATGAGTTCCCCGTGTATATTGGTCAATTCGCTCGAGGCGGGGTCGAAGTGAGCTCCGCATGAAAGCACGGTATCAGCACACTGTACCGAGATCGGGAAACCGCCAGCAAAGGCCAAACCGCTGTCGTGAATCATTGCTGCCATTGGAGTAGGGTTTGTATCTGCCACCCTCGCCCAAAAATCGCCGAAGTCGAGATGTCGAGCTTCACTGTCTCCAATGTTGAGAACGGCAGACTCTAGTGGTGAAACTTGCTCCTGTCCCTGGAATTTGATCTTCATACTGATAGTAGTTGAGAGAGAATTGCAATCTAGACTTGGGAAGGAATTGTGCAAGAAATTAGGTTGCAGGGGTTCGAGCAAGGAAGCAGTGTGAAAAATGTAAAAGGGGGTCTGCTCGTTATATAGCCGTTTTGGAGAGAGAAAGGAAATCAATGCGCATTAAATTCATATCTACCAATTTGAAAAGCAACATATTCGGGTAGAGCGGGAAAAACTAAGTATGAATGGCATTTGGTTCGCTTGGGACATGTGAGACGCGAATGCGAAACACGCGGCTCAGCCGATTCGGGCGAAGCAGGGAGAATACGCACAAATGCGTTTTGGGACATTTGGGACGAAAACGCGCGAAGTACGCGGTTCGGCCGAAAATGGGACAGAGCGCACTTTTAAAATTGGGACATTTGGGACAAGAACGCGTGAAGTACGCGGTTCGGGTGTTTCGGGTGAAATTGGAACGACTTGCACTTTTTGACTTGGGACATTTGGGACAAGAAGTTCCGAAGTACGCGACTTGATCAATTCGGGTGAAAACGTGACAGAAGGTCCGGAAGTGTTTGGGACATTTGGAACAGAAATGCGTGAAGTACGCGGCTCAGGCGTTTCGGGTGAAAATGCAACAAAGGGGCCCGTTTGAAACTGGGACATGCGGGACAAAAATACGAAGTACGCGAGAAACACACAAAATGACCCAGGAATGCAGATCTGTTACAATTTCTTGACTTTTAACATTTTCAAAGACGACAAAGAAGACATTCAAAACTCAAAATTTCGAAAATTTACTTTAAGTGCGGGGAAATTTTGAGTGGACAACAAAGCGCCATTCCTTATTCACCTGTTTATATGGTGATTCACTCACCATACCTCGGTCATCAACTTCCTCCTCCAAATTCACCAATGTGCTCTAATCCTCCCATTTACATGGTCCCCATGCGGAAGTCTCATGTTGGTTTTCCATCCCAATATTTCCAATTGACCACGCTTGGTGAATATCCCCTACGTGGAGTTAACATCTTGGCCTTCCATCTCCAATTTCTTTAACTCGGCATATTAGCTCTAAATCCCCACGCAATGGCTCAGCCACATTAATCCACTGGGCCTGACCTCAGCTTCACCGTGCAAACTTGGCAAGTAAGTTCCTTATCTCCACAATTCCCACCAGCTAGCGGGAAGAAGCTCGATAAAATATTGAGGTAAGTTTTTCAAATGAGTTTGAGATTGTGTTCACTACTATTTCTAGTAGTGGCCAAAAGTTATTCCAGCACCTAGCCCATGGGTTTGATATGGTGGTTATAGATGAAGCTACAAGCTAGTGAAGTAGGCGTGTTACCTCCACTTTCATCTCGTTTCTCACATTTTATCCAACTCTATGCATGGTGGTTTATTAGTCCAAGCCTGAGCTCCATTGGTCTCATTGTGAGCAACATCATATCGACCTCTTTAGATTTGACACCGAGCTCCCTATGATGAGATCCTTCTTCACCAAGCTGAGCTCATGATACGATCTCCCTTTCCCTAAACCAACTCGACGCATAACCCTTAGAAAACTCATCGCAACATGTTAGTCAACTCGCCGAGCAGCTTGTTGAGCTACTTGGTGAGTCATCTGGGTTCAAAACCCTATTAGATATTTTCACATTTGTCTCCATAAAATTTTGAATATAATTGAATGTTCTTTAACCATGAAGATCATGAAATGACAAAATACACCTTTAAATGTGATTAGTTAATTTTGACCACCTGTGCCGTCGTTAGCTAGAAGTGGGTCCAGTACAGACAATGCTTCATATCACGCGACACTGTGAATGTTCCTAAAACACAGAATTTTGGTTTGTAGGCCTCCAAGTTCTTCCGTGAATCCCTCTTTGGTTCAAAGGTATAATAGGACCCCGTTGTCCAATTTTGCCATGTGTGCAAAACTGGATAATAAATGTGGAGAGGATGACTTAGGATAATAATTTTTAGATGAGTTTAATTGAATAAATTTCTTATAATGTAAATTAGGTAGGTTTAAAACCCACCTGCCTACAATTATACTAACACAAGATATCAAATCTGGGCATGTAACATGATTTTCTTCTCCATCGCTCTTAACGTAGGGTTTCAAAGCCATAACAAGCAGTTTACATTCTTAGCCTTTGTTCATAAATTTTTGGGCCTCATTTGAACTCATTACAACTCTAGGATCTTCTTAAATTCATGCCCCAACATCCTTGAAGGACTCATCTTCCCATGCAAACTATGCACGTGCCAACCATGAGCATTTCACTTGCTTCGAGCTGGAAATAGCACTCTCAAAGGCCACTTTGTTTTACCAAAAAAATATTGAAATTTTATCAACATGGAAACTTGAAATTTTTCCCACAACACCTTGATATACTCTACTAACATCTCTAATGCTAACTAAGCCATAAATAGCTCTACATATTTTCAACCTATCTCATTTACATGACTACACATTAGGGATTTACATGTTCTAGGCCATAAAAGACTGAACCAACACTAAAAATCATCATGAAACTTCTAAAAATATCTCAACATGATGAAAACAACTCGAAATACCTTCATGAGGGATCTCAATATCTCACACATACATGCAAGTGACTTTCATGCTCCAATAAGCTTCCAAACACTAGGATTAGGCCTAATGTCCACCATGTTTAAGAGACTAACACCATACCTCTTCTTCCTAGATCTCCAAAATTACCTAACAAAATTGATACAACATGTCTCACACTTATACATGCTTCCATGATCTCATATAGCTCTATACTTCATTCGCATGCTCCATTTGGTCTTCAAGCACCTAGACTGGGTCTAGATGATCATCTCAGTAAATCATATTCAATATTGTACCTGACATCTCCACCTTACTCTACATATACTATACCAATAGTACCTTTACATAATAACACTAACATAAAATTTTATTATACTCTTAAGCAATTAGTTCACGCTCCAAAGAAAACAATTCATACTCAAGCAATCGGCCAGGACCAAGAAGAAGGTTGTATTTCATCTTGCAATCACTTATACAAACCTGAATGTCCATGTAATCATTATTATTTACATCTAATGACACTTATCCTTAATATTATTTTTCATTAACAATTCTTTTACATCAATGACAACACCTAGAACTCAACATACCAATAGTGGCATGAAGAAGGTCACAAGTTGACCTAGTTTGACTGGTTCAGGACAACATTGTTTTGGTATGAAGATTGGTTTGGAAGACCAATATTTAATCATGGATATCCATTTCATAGTTAATAGGTATGAAAATATATCTTATTCCATGCATTTATAGATCTTGAAAGTGTCAAAAAGTGTACAAGAAGGTCCTACTTCCAAAACTGGTTTCTAGGCGAGCTTCTAGTTTTTTTAAGAAGAAACTTTTTTATGGATTTAGTTTGAATAATGATGTCTAACATTATTAAAATTTTTCCTCATGTCAGTGTATTTACAATGATTGGTTTCATGTCATGGTTGAGGTGATTGGTTGGTGTTTAGTCTTCATGATGATTTAATACTAGTCATTGAAGGTGCTTAATTTGAGTAGGAAACAATTTTACTTGGTGGTGTTTCGAGAAGAATGGATGATGCAGAGTTTTATGAGTTAATGGAAGATATTGAGAGGAAGTTTTGAGTTGTGTTAAGACTTTATAGCCTTGAAAATGATGGAGTGTCCCCTTGTAGTTCATGGAGTGCTTGGTAATGGAGGATTTGGTCTTGTTGACCTAGTTTGTGCTTGTTGATTGTCTTGGTGCATTTCGACCTATATGGGTCCTTGTTATGATTTTATATGATTTTTTGGATGTAATGTATTTTATTATGACTAAACATAGTTCTCATGTCTGACCTATCACGTTTTAGGATATTAATCATATATTTACGTGTTTGTTATCTTGGTCATGTTTTCGGTAGTTGTGTAAGAGGGAAAAAGTGTGAGCGTAGAGAGAGTGTGATAGAGGTTTGAGGGCATCAAGATAGAGATGGGAGAGAATATGGTGTTAAGGAGAGTTGAGAAGTAGATAACTAAGGGAAATAAGTGTAATCATCCCATGAAGAAGAAATTTTGATAAAATTAGGAGAGAGTGTATTTGAAGAGGGTTTTGAGAGAGTGAAATTGAAATTGTGATCACTATCAGTTGTATCAGCAACATCACATCAATGGTCTTCATCTTCAAGTGGTTTAGTTAGTGTTTTATCACCTTAGGGTTTGGCTCCTCCTTATAAGATTGGTTTCTACTAAATTATGGGTTGGTTCTCCTTATAGGATTGGTGTCCTACTAAATTTTGGGTTGGTGCTCATTGTGGGATTAGTGTCTCACTAAAAACATCTGTGTGATGTGTCATATTCATGCAAGTCTTTTGGTTTGAGTAATATAATCAAATTTTTCAGTGGGTTTTATTCCCCTTGAGGGTTTCCCACTTATATTTGGTGTCTTATGTACTCTCATTCTTGTGTATGGTTGATCATGCTTAACGTACTCTAAATGATTAATGAATATTAATGTGATGCTTTGAATGGTGTATGTAACTTAAAGGAATTAAATAACAGGTTTGAATAATTGATTCAGCCCCCATCTCAATTCTTTGTGCTTTTAACATGTAAGGGTTTCTTTGGATCCCCAACCTATATAGATCTTGTCCCATCCACTTGGCATCATCTTTCTCCCATGGCTGACCCCATCAATGACAACATTCTCATAAATTCCAAGAATATATCTCTCCAAGAAATTGAAGCATCCGATAATGGTCATTCCTATGATGAAGATACCAATGTTAATCAATCCCAATTAGATTCCCTTACTAATTTCTTTTCCGCAATGCATGACCATCCTACCCATGTTCCACATATCCTTGATGCTCTATTAGATGCCAAACATGCCCTTGATAATGTTACACATAATAATAATATTCATATCTTAGAACTCTCTACTACTACTACTACTACTACTACTACTACTACTACTACTACTACTACTACTACTACTACTACTACTACTACTTATTCTATCCCACTTTCTTCCTCTCCTTCTAATATTGGAGTCTCCACCATTCACATGTCTATTCCTACCCCTTCTACTCATTATTCTTCTCCTCTTATCTCCCACATTCAACCTAGTTATTCTTCAGAACCCATTCTTTAGAGTATCTTTATCATGATTTGTAAGCACAAATTCATTAGTTGTAACAAGTTACTTCTTCTTCCTCTTCATCCCTTGATTCTTCACTTCTTCTTCATAATCCTCTTACACCTAAAGTGTATTCTTATTCACTCCCTGCCATTTTTTTTCACCAAATTTTCCTCTATTCGATGGCCATGAGATCCTCAAGATCACCTTAGATCCTTTCATGTTGCTTGCTTGGACTATGCATGTGATGAAACCCTCTTGACCAAGTTGTTTCATAGGAGCTTACATGATTATGCTTTGTGATGATTCTATGACTTTCCCTTACATTTTATTAAATCATTTACTACTCTTGCTGATTTGTTTTTAGCTCATTTTTCTATGAATATTGACACAAAATATCTTATGCACAAATGGATAAAATTAAACAAGGATCTAATGAACATCTTAGTGATTACGTATTGTGTTACAAGAACAATCTTTCTAAAATGAACAATGTATTAGCTGAATCTAAATTACAAGATCTATTTATTCAAATTATTTTTCCTCCTTTGCAAGAATGTGTTCTTTTTTATTCCTATCATTCCTTTGACCATCTATGTCATACCTTGAAGACTCGTGAGACTAAGCTACTTTCTTTAGGAAAACTCAAATATGGTTCTAATACTTCTAATCATTCCTCTTCTAAATTTCCAAGAAAGGTTCCCTTTAAACCCAAGTCTAATGATGTTAATCCTACTGTCAATTTTTTTATCAACCTCCTAAGATCCAGATCTCAGCCTCTCGGCATAAATTTACTCAATTGCCTTATCCTCCCCATATGTTATTGCCCCAACTCATTGAAATAAATATGATTTCTCTTCCACCTCCTCTTGAGTATGATCCTAATAGGTCCTATGGCAGGACTTTTTATGAGCATGCACATTGTGATTATTTTAGACACCCCACTTTAACACCTCTCCTAAATCAATTAATTTCCCATAAAAACCCATGAGAAATTATTTGACATCAGTCAATTAATAAAACCTTGTCAATTCCTAATTAATATTACTCACACGTAAAATATTCCCCATGTTCCCCACTTGCAAATTAAATATTCAATTTTAATTTCTGTCCATTCTTTATGTCCCCCACTCACTTAATCCTATTTACTTTTTCAAATCATGATTAACCAAAACCTCCAAATTAATCCAACTTTCAGGTTATAAATAAAGCCTTACTTCCCCTCTTCAAAACAAGAAAAAATCTTGTAAGAGCTATTGCATTCTTGTTGCATAGATAATCCCTTCCATCTAGTCCTAATGTTGCATAAGCCTACTTTTCCCATCCCTAAATCCATCATCCTCACATCCCTTAGTGCAAAGTTTGGGAATTGATTATCGGTGGATCGAAGTTGTTGCTCACGTTGGAGAAATAACCTACATTTCAAGTAGTCTGGGCCCATCCAAGTCACTATCCATTCTAAGGTTTGTGAAAGAGACACACAAAAGAAGGTATAAAGTTTAGTTTCAGTAATTTCTTGTTATCGATGATTTATGTAGCTTACATTTTGGCACGCTTGGTGGAACTTACCCATGCTCTATTACCTTTGGTTTCATTATAAGTAATTTTATCTATTATGTGCTTACTATTATCTACTATTATTATTTCATTTTGTGTACTTTATGGCATCCTATGGCAAACATTTACACTGTGGGAAGAGATTTTGCTCGTGGTGTCTTGTGGTGTCTATACAGGTTATAATAAATATGGATGTGATTCCTATCTCTTCATGAACCTCCTCGATGAGAGACATTAATCTGTCGTTGCTTTTTTTTCACATCTTATTAATCTTTTTATGTAAATGTTCAACATTTATTAACGCTCACATACATGTAATTGTGTTTCTAATATTTATGTTTGGTTTGTTCTTGTTGTTTTGTCGCTTTATTTTGTATTGTGCAGGTGTTGGGAGAACCCAAAACAAGAATCAAAGACTTGCAAGTCATCACGAATTTTTGTTTCGTTGATGTTCTAATATTTATGTATTCGTGTAGAAATTTTTAAAACATCTTTAAAAAATATATTTTTGTTTTCTTTGTTATCTTGTCTAACAATTGTTTGTAGGTTTTAGGGAGAAATAAAAATCAATTACAAAATCCAAATGATTTTTTTATTCTAACGATTCTCTTTAGGTGTTTCTAGTAATATCGACTTGTTTTATATTTAAAAGGAAACAAAAAAATTCTAATACCTTTTTCGCTAATTTTAGCGGGGTATTTAGTGACAGATTAGATTTAATAGTCTATAATCATTTTGAGGGGGTTTCCATTTTACGGTTTGTCACAACAACACATTTATTTATTTTCGAGGGATTCTTTCATTCTATATAAACTCGCAAAACAACACAAATAAATCAAATAAATCAAAAATAGAAAAATTATAATTTTATGAGTATCCTAAAATATACCCTAACCTACCTACCATCTCATCTCATATCTCGACTAGGCTGGTCGCCAAGATACCCTATCCCTCAACTCACTCAACTTCAGACCCTGCAGGTTCGGTCTAGACCTACCCCGACCTAGCCTAATCTTACTCTACCCCGACTCTGGTAACCCACTCATCAAGCTAACTCCTAACTACCCCGATACCCCTCGTCTCCAACCTGAATCCCTTCTCATTCCTAACCCAACCTAGAAACACCCATCCCACCTCTCAAACCCCGCCTCCCCACTCATCCTCATGTCGATATCGTTACAAATATTGCCCTCGAGGCCACTCAATCTTGCTCCCCTCACTCTCGTCACATGCCCCTCACCTCACCATCATTCACCTCGCCACACCTTCATAGATCCCTCCCTTCCACAATCGTCCACACCACTACTATCAGAACCCTGTTAACACCCATCACATCTAACACAAATAAAAAAAATGTAGCTCGAGCCCATCTTAGGTTAAATTAGGTTTGTTATTTTAGGCCTACGCATTTTAGTTAACATACCTTTTAGATTCAACTTTGGCTAATTTTCATTTATGTTACTTTTAATCTTTTTTAGTCGAGTTAGCATGTGTGTAATTTCATTCAATAATAACTTTATTCAATTAAATTATTTAAATACTTTCCATCAATTAGTCCATGTAATTTTGTTAATCTAATAATTCTTTAAATAATTTAGTTAATCTTTTATTTTACAAAGATTCCTTCATTTGTAATTAGTTAATTACATCATTACTTCATTAGTTAATTAGGTTTTTGTTTTAAGTCCTAATTATTTTTAAATCATTAATTAGATGTTTTTCAATTTGTATCATTACATTACGTATTTTAAACTAGATATGACCCCTTGTATTTTATTGTCTTGTAATTTTCGTCAATTAGATATTAATTGTCAAAATTAAGACCTTTTTTGAAATAACATGTTTCAAAAAAATCTCAATAAAAAAAATTCATCAGGCCTTTTTCTAAATTTGTTTTTCTTAATTAATTAGCTTAATTATTTTTATTATTTCACTAACTAGGCCATTTTCAAAAAAAATAAGACCTTTAAATTGTTTTTATCATATTTTTGGCCACATGAACTAATCATGCTAATTGATCTTGTAGGGTTCTTGGACATTTCGATCAATTTCCTCCATCGCTCAATTTTTTAATCAAACAAACACTCGATTAAGACAATTTTCACTTACTTTTTCGATAGTGAAAGTTGCAAATCTAGGGCTCTTGGATGTTTCTATCCACTTTTTGTCATTTTTAGCCATTTCATCATCATTTAATCACTTTGCGACATCGACTAATGATTTTTAGTGGATTTTGTAAACGTTTGGTCATTTTTCCTTTTTGTGAAGATAATCGCAACACTTCGTGCATATTCTCTTCTCTTGCGCTTATTACAAGTGATCTTAATAATCAGAAACATGATTGTGTTGTTTTTCATTGTTTTCTCTTGTTCTACCTTGAAAAACTACTAACTGTTTAGAGAACTATATCACGATTTGTGAAGATGATAGCAAAACTACCAACTGAGAACTCCTTGGTCAAAGAAACATTACAAAAATCAAATTGATATCTTGTGTTCACAAATTCATCCATCGCAGATTAACTTAATTAAATCACCATATTTTACCATATTTAGTTTCCTTTTATATATCATTCGTATATTTTATTTGCATTTCTAACAACATTATTTTCAAACGTGGTCGTGTATGCTCTTTCCTTGCACCTTCAAGTGATCTAGAAAATAAAAAACCACCATGATCATTTATTTTATTCTAACACTTTAAATGCAGGATAACTACTAATAAGTTTTATGCAAGACCGCATCACTCAGAATTTTTTCCAAAAACTCTTAAAACTTCCCATGAAATTACCTTAGTCAAAGAACAATTTCCGAAAATGCTAAAACCAAAAAAGATAACACCGAAGTATGCTATCATTTTCTACTCACAATTTTATTTCAAATTGGAATTTTTTTCTTGTTAATCACCAATCAAAATTTGCATTTACACTTAGTAGAAGTGGATTTCATCACCACATATGCCACATTGGTGACATGGACTTAATTACCACGCACCACTAACATTCACATTTGCATTGCACTTGAGACTGGTCTCAAAACAACGTTCAATGTATATCTTACCTCTCGGTGCCCACTTACAAGTAATGTCGTCATGATTTGAGACTACGTGATTAATGCCTAAATAGATGTACCAACGAAGTCTAGGCATCATCCATGTAGACATGTAAAATGTCAACATAATCATTTAGAAAATAATACATTCATTTTACGTTATTAATCCTATCACTAATCATATAATAATTAATTGTTTAATTAATTATTATATTCCAACTATTTCTATTATTCATTTCAAAATCCCATTCTACCCTTAGTCATATTAATACATTATTAATATTCTCATTATCCCACTAACTAACCTCTATTAACTATTTTCTAAGAATTTAAAATTATCTCCCACCTACCACCTACTCTATGCCTATTCTACACCTAGCCTTTCCATCTAATCACCTCACTAAGCATAATTAACTTCACCTAACCACAAACTAAATGCCCCTCCAAATCTAGAGGCTTCTATTTCTAGAAGCCTCTCCATTTTCCCTCTTTTAATTCAAAAATTCAAATATCTCTCCTCCATTGAATTTTTAATTCAGTGGAGGATTATTTCAATCCCTAGAATATTGTAATTCTAGAGAATTCTTCACTCTCATGCATTTTCAACCATTGATCCATATCCTACATGGATCAATCCCAACCCTTGATTTATCCATCCTCCATATATAAATAGTGATGCCACCTCCCATGCACACCACCTTAAAACAATTACAAGTGCATGCTACCAAAATACAAGCAAGCAAAATTTATCAATATTCAAGAAATATAACAAGAATCATCATCTATCAAGGGAATTACTGCCTAAAATTATCAAGAAATATCAAGCATTCAATAATTCCATCCAAGAACACATCAAGAGGAATTTCTACATGTAGGTAAGTACTGTGTATATGATCTTATAATAAAGCATTCAATAAAATGTCCACTTTTCCATTTTGAGAATTGATTTTCTAAAGGTAATCGCCATAAAACCATAATTACTTAAAATTGTTATAAAGAGGCAACATAAAAATCCTGAATCTTTTCTTAATTTCTCGTTGTTTCTTATGTTATAATTCCCCATTCACATGCCATATGTTCATCTGTCAAATTTTCATAGACTTATATTTTTTTTTAATTAATTATTTAATAAAAATATTTTCAAATAAATGGCGACAAATGTTTATGCCAATAAATTTTAAGATTTATATCAAAATGAATTTTTTTCTGGAATATGAATCTTAACCCCTAATAATTTTAATTTTTCAAATTTTTTTATATTTTTCAATCAAATTGGGTTGATTGTGTACGATCAATTGTCCTAAAATATCATATGTTAGAAAAATATAAAAATAAATAGTAAAACATATTTTGTGTATAAAATTATATTTTTAAATTAATTTATTTAAAATTTTAATTTATAATTTTCTAACACCAATTTTTCTTACATTTTGGGATCCTCCAAACAAAATGTGTCCACCACATCACTTACCCCCAAAACTTGAATTGCATCTAGTAGTATCCGGGCCGCCCAAAAGTGTTAAAAAAAAATTTGTTCCGAATTTGGGAATTTTTACCCCTTGTTTTAGTTGAGATTTTTGCAAATTTCAAATTTGCGCGAACACCCTCGATTTCCAATGCATACTCACGTTTTTTCAACATCCTGCTTTGACTAATGTATTTGTTCCTATAGATAGTTGTGTTATGCATATGATTTAAATTACGTAATTTGTAACTAACAACTTTTTTCTTTTTTGAACATATAGGGCTTACCCCAAAACTTTAATTGCATCTATAGTATTTAGTGTTAAAAAATTTGTTCAAATTTATTTTTAGTTGCATTTACATTGAAATTTCAAATTTTCATGTGGCATCGCTGTTTGATTTCATAGCACATATGCACACATTTGTGTAACCTATTTTTTGTACATCAGTCTCACCATGAGTTTAGGGATCTACTTTAGCGCATTTGTCACAACATGTGGCGCATTTGATCATAAAACAATGCCTATATCATTGCATTTGTGCCTTCTAACTTTCCACTATGTAGGTTTGGAACATTTCTCTCTAAAGTGGCACATTTTCCATGTAAGAGTGCATTTGTCATATAATAGTGCATTTTCTATGTAATAGCACATTTTCTCTGTAACAATGCATTTTTATGATAATAGTTTTGCATCAATACTAACTAACTAATCACACTTTTTTGGTTTGTAGTGGTGTTTTGCAACTTCTTACATTATGTTTTTACACGAATATCATAGAAACATGGGAAAATATTTCTATTTTAATATTTGATTAGTGTTGGCCTAACATTTGTGATTGCAGGATATTGATTAATCAAAACCCTAACCCTTTGTCTTGCAGCTCGAACGGTCCAAGAACATTGGGGTATAAAACAAACTACTAATCCTTTTTTTACAGGTCCCCTTGTCAAAGGCCCCCATCATAGAAACTTTATTATTAATCTTTTATCATTTTTGTGTATTTTCCTTTTGTAATTTGTGTTGTTTCTTGTTTTAACCCAAAGATGACACCGTGTATGCTCTCCTCTCGCATCTTAGGATGATCTTGAGGATCAAAAGCGGCTAGTCTTCCCTCTCTTTTTAATTTTTAGGGTGTAACATGACGTAGAAGTGATATCCACATGCTTATCATAGTCCTAGGGTCTTGTGACCATGGGTTCACCTCCGCGCACATAGAAACACCTCGTTTTCGGTGGGGTATATTAATTCTTGGACAATCTGTTGTTATTGGCGAAGCGATTTCTTGTTTTAAGAGCGATGTGAAGTGAGGGGCTTCCATGTCCCAATACCTAGGCCTCAAACAACATCCTTGCAACACATAATTAGACCCCACATACCGTAAGGTATATTAGGGACACTCTAGAGAGATTCTTATCCTAGATTAGGTATCCATTTTGGCCACACATCAAACTATAGTGAAAGGAGGCCACACTACCCAAGATCACTTGCTATTTGATCACACATTGACACATAGGTGGAGAGATAATTGTGGCACCACCATTGATGAGTGGAGTTAAAATTGAGCTATAGTTTGGTTTCAATCCCACTGACTTGCTAGGATTGTGCTTGCATTATTATACTTGTTTGAGTTTTTTTATCAAATCCAGTAAAATACCCTTACACTAATCCTTAAAACACACACCTACCATCCATCCATTTTGACCACAACCTTTTGACCTTTATCTTTGACTATACATCATCAACCTTTGACCATAACTTCCCCATCACACATTCCATGATCATCCCGTACATAAAAAATCAAAATAACATCCTTTTTCCATCTAGTCCATACATCTTGACACACACCATTCCCTTATCATTATACACACCTCGTGATAATAATATACCTTTTTTCTTTAACTAAAAAATTTTACCATAACATTTTAACCACACACTTACTATCATTTATATTTTCCACGTTACCATAAAAATAAAAATTCGAATAAATAACCCACCTTTCCATCGTATTACATAAATAATAACCAAAATTTCAACCTTACACCATTCACAATTCCCCTTTTAATAAAAATCAAAAAAAATAACACACTTTCATCCCATTAATAATAATCCATAAAAACCCTTACCATATCACACAATTTCCAATCTAATACATGTAAATGATTCACCCACATAATCACCCTCCCTTATCATCATATAACTTTTTCCTAATCATTTATTGTTTCTATTGGTATCTCAACACTAACCTAGGCCTATAAGACTTTGAAACTCGTCATATCACATAACCCTCTTGATCACAACAATCATCATAACCTTACTTATTCATTCACACCTATACACAAACACTTTCATCCCTAAAAAACCATATCACCAATTTCTTATAGACAAGACTATCTAATCTTGTTAATTGACACCTTGCGAATAGATAAAAATATCTTTATCACCTATCCTATTCTTCGAAGCCCTTACAATAAGGAAACACCCTAAGTCCTCTACCACTGAGGAAAATCCTTCTTCTATCTCCCCCTTACAAATTTCATCCGTCCTAGTACCAACATTTGATTACTAAGATTTATACATTAAGTCAACTAATTAATTGAAACTTCCTCATCCCCACTTTATTCATTAATTCAAAAACATCCTTACCTCATCTATATACCTCAAATCATTTGATTCTAAATGAAACCTAGGAGAATGCCAACCTGATCCCAATTAGGAAATGATGAGGAAAACATAGGACATGATCTAATTAACCATGAATATTATGATGTCAATGCCGAAGACAAAGCATCTTAGAGGAGAAGACGAGGAGACCATAGTACATACTAGTAGTGATGATGACTGAAGTACATACTTTATAGGAGGAGAAGACATTAAATTAATAACCACTTCAAAACAAAATATTCCCTCTTACTACAATTATATCATATGGGGGTGAAACTTCCTCCTAACTACACCCATGACTAACTCCAAAGTCTCCTCCAAGATGAAAATGATAACATTTTCCAATGACCACCATCCACACACCATCATAATCCAAACAATTGGTCATAGACAAATGGGATAATAGAGAGAACACCCAAACATATCTAAAGAATTTGTGTTGTCCCAACTACAACAAATGAGAAACCAAATTGCTCAATTAGCCTCTCAACTCAGCCCACAACCATCTAATGATCATGGATCCCAACATTCAAAACCAAACTTCAATCCACCACCATCTGGTCCTCAAGAACCCACATGAAGAAAGAAGTGAAGTCTATGAAGGAAACACTTCAAGGGTTGCAACTTGGCACACAAGGATGACAATATAAATTTGAGGAACTTTGTCCTTACCCTTTTGATCGTGACATTCTGTGAGTCCCTTTCCCACCATATTTTGAACCACCCAAATTTGAAAAATATAAGGGAAAATGTGATCCTCACGAGCATGTTAAGGAGTTTTATATGCTTTTCCAAGAAGTTGCTAACAATGAATCCTACCGCTAAGATCTGTTTCATGAAGCCTAGGTGGTCTAGCCCTAGAATGTTGCCTTTGTCTACTCAAAGGTTCTATTACTACATTCATTGACCTCTTTGAAAAAAAAATTAAACACTTTTCGTATAATGTGGAACATGATGTCATAATGATTGACTTGTGTAATACCAAAAAAAAAACAACGGAGAAAGGTTCTCATCCTTCTTACAATGTTGTGAGCTCTTTCTAGTTGAATCCCATGGCCCATCCTAGAAAAGTAGCTAGTCACCATTTTTTTCTCCAATCTCCACCAAGAACTAGCCTTCCATTTCCAAGTCCATTGCACCAATACTTTCGATGAAATCATTGAGAAAGGTATGCAAATTGAAAAATACCTTATTGCAAAAGGTCTTATTAAGTTATATTCTGTGATAATCATAATCAATCCAACCAACCCTCCACGTATGAGAAACCTAAGTACTTTAACAAGAATAAAAATGTTGTTAGCGATGGAGTAACAAAAACCAAGCATATCCAGCATGTCCACAAAACAACCGTCATCTCCATCCCTAAGGGTCAAC
This sequence comes from Taxus wallichiana var. yunnanensis, assembly GCA_018340775.1. Classification (NCBI taxonomy): domain Eukaryota; kingdom Viridiplantae; phylum Streptophyta; class Pinopsida; order Cupressales; family Taxaceae; genus Taxus; species Taxus wallichiana. Next base: position 1,026,427,134 of record CM031239.1, read on the forward strand.
CTCGGTCCGCTAAGGACTCTAAATGAAGAACATACACCCCTCTTGGTGAGTCTATGGAAGCAATCCTTGATAGACTAATTTTTGCCAATATGGTCATTTTCCTCAAACTCAACCAATTGATGAGTCTCAACCTAAACCCTCGTGGTTTAAGGAGAATGAGTATTACAAATTCCATAAAATCAAGGGTCATGCCACTAATAGGTGTATGAAATTAAAAATTATATCCAAGACCTAATTAACCGAGGAGAAATTGAAATTGAGGACAATGCATCCACTTCCTATCAAAATTAAAAACTTGGGATCTATCAAAATCCCCTTCCTAATCATGGTCAGACCCATGCTTCTAACTAGGGTCAACAGAATTCTGGAAACAAACCTGAATCATCCACTCATCATTATAATAACATAAATTATAATAGGTGTATGAAATTAAAAAATCATCCACTAATAGGTGTATGAAATTAAAAAATTATATCGAGGACCTAATTGACCAAGGAGAAATTGAAATTGAGGAAAATGCATCCACTTCCTATCAAAACTAAAAACTCGAGATCTATCAAAATCCCCTTCCTAATCATGGGCAGACCCATACTTCTAACTAGGGTCAACTGCATTCTGGAAACAAACCTGAATCATCCACTCATCATTCTAATCACATAAATTACCATCATGTACCATTCCAATATGAGTCACTTGTTGGTCACATTCATCATTATCCACACCAAGTAGCTACCATTAAAGTCAAATCTCCCTCACAAAACCCTCAATGTGTTGTAACCACTCGAAGGAGCTGTGTGGTGGTTCAAGGAGCCGCTCCATCCTCCTCTAATCTTGCACCACAAACTCAATATGACATCATTGAACAACTCAAGAAGAACCCTACATAAATATCTATTATGGATCTTCTTAAAACATCTTCCATCCATAAGGATATTATTTACCATGCCCTTTAAGAAACATGTGTTCCAAACTAAATTGAACCAACACAATTTTAAGCCCTCATCGTTCATCTCTATCCCCATTCGATTCTTCCACTCACCTTCATTCAGTAGGACCTGCCACCACATGGTCCCACCCATAATAATCCTATCTATATTGAAGTTCACATCGAGCATATATGTGTTAAACATGTTCTAGTAGACAATGGGTCTACGATCTTACTATTTGTACCTTTAAGAAACATGTGTTCCAAAAAAAATCGAACCAACAAAATTCTAAGCCCTCATCATTCATCTCTATCCCCATCCAATGCTTCCACTCACCTTCATTCAGTAGGACCTTCCACCACATGGTCCCACCCATAATAATCCTATCTATATTGAAGTTCATATCGAGCATATCTGTGTTAAACATGTGCTAGTAGACAATGGGTCTGCTCTTAATATTTGTACCTTATCTCTTATCCAACAATTAGGGTACAATGAATCAGATCTCAAAAAAGATATTATTACCATCAAAGCTTATGATAATATTGAGCATAAATCAATTGGAACTATATATTTTCCTATCAATTTGGACTGTCGTGCTCCCCATCCTCATCCGTGTTATAGATATCCGGTTCCACATAATCTATTACTTGGTTGACCATGGATTCATGAAATGCATGTCGTACCATCTACTACATCAATGTCTCAAATTCGAGCATGTTGGTACAAAATTTACCATCCATGATGCAATCCTCATCCTTTAATATTTCCAAACACTTGAAGAAAGTTGTCAAGAACCATATTGTCCTATAACCAAACCCGTACAACCATCAACACCATCATCATCCACCGCTCCATATGTCCCACCGAAAATCTTCCATCCACATCACACAATGCCTTGTCATCATCCACTCCCCTCTTACCTACTCCATCCATATCCACTACCCTCTTACCTAATTGACCAATTAATTTGAAATCAATAGGGTTCGAGAATATCAAACTGTCAAGCATCAATCAACTTCCATTATCACCAAAGCAAAGTGTGGAAGGCCTAGTATATGTCAAAATAAAAGGAAAACATATTTATTAGGCTCGTCCACTTTTATTCATTCTAGATACCTTTTTGATGAGTACCTTGAGCCTTCTGATGACACATGGATCATTGATGATTTTGTACCATCCTATTGTTCTAACGACAAATATTTGATTCCCAAAAGGATGATGACCCACATGGGTTATTCTAGATGAGGACTAGATTATAACAAACAAGGCATCCCGAACCTCCAACTGTTATCCTTAACCTCGATGACCATGGAATTGAGTACCAACCACTTGGTGAAATCATCCATGATGACCTTAATGATGATTCTAACATAGCTGAGGAGGTCATTGATAATATTGACACAAGTTTCATTTGTAGCCGATACGAAGACCTTTCCGCCACTAATATTTTCCATGACACCATTTCCTCACCATCCATGTCACCCTTACTCACCCACGACTCATTAAATGGGAACAACAATCAAAACATGCCAATTTTGACTCATTTTAGAATGATGAAGAAATTTTTGAGTTCATGGGAACTCATGACAATATGCCTACTAGAGATCATAAAAAGGTTTCCAAATATGTTTAAACAATAACACCTAATTTGGTAAACAGGAGCCTCCCTTTCACCTACATCCCAATCTAATATCTCTTATCCCAACTTCTCTTTTCATCTTAATGAGGAATATCCCCTCACTGAATTCTTCCAAGAATCCCCAAATCCCGAACATGATCCGGTTATGGATAAACTTATCTGGGGCATCCTTCTAAAAACAAGCCACCTGGAACGTTGTAAGATGGCTCAACATATTAATTGAGGAAACCATTAACATAAACATCGGTATGGATGAAGAACCCAAGATCTTAAAACTAGGGGCATCCTTGTTCGTAAATGAAAAAACCACCTTTATAACACTATTAAAATAATTTTCAAATGTATTTGTAAATAGGACATCTTTACCAAACAAATCTTGCCCTAAAGATGATTTCCCACTTCCAAAATTGATATGATCATCTAATCTACAACGGGATAGGAGATGTTGTCTCTCATGGATGGATTCTCTCTGCTATAATCAAAATTAAATTGTAGAAGAAGATCAACATAAAAACTTTCACTACACCTTGGGGCACATTTTTGCTATCAATTCATGCCCTTTGGACTCAAGAACACTAACGTGCCATGACTATTATATTTCATGATATGATGCATGAAATCATTAAAGACTACATCGGAAACATCTTAGGGAAATATTAAACTCATGAGGAACATATTATAGTCCTCCACATCTTTGAAATACTACGAGAATATACGGTTTTCCTCAATCCCAAGAAATGTGTTTTTGGCATCACATCTAGGAAGCTCCTTGACTTTATTATCTCTAGGTGTAGAATTGAAATTGATCCAGATAAATTCAAAGTTGTAGTCAAAATTCCTCCACCAAAAAAATATCAAATAGCTATGAAGCCTACACGGAAAAATACAAGCTATCAAAATATTTATTGCACAACTTGCTGATAAATGTCATCCATTTCATCACCTACTCAAAAAGGGCATTGAATTTCATTGGAGCGAGAAATTTCAAGCTTCCTTTGACAAACTTAAGGAATATTTACTACACCCTCCAATGTTAGTACCTCCTAATCTAGGAATGCCTCTTCTTATATACATCTTAGCTACACAACATGCCTTGGGAGCCCTCCTAACGCAACATGATATCCATGGAAAGGAACAAGCCATTTATTATTTAAGCCAAACATTAATAGCTTATGAGCTTAATTATACTCCTATGGAAAAAGTGTGTCTTGTTGTAGTCTTTTCCTCTCAAAAGCTGTGTCATTACATGCTCAACAATATTGTCAAGCTCATAGCCAAAGTAGATCCACTTAAATATCTACTCTCTAAATTGGCTTTAACAAGACAAATGGCTAAATGGATCATGCTCTTGAGAGAATTTGATATCAATACGTTAATTAGAAAGCTATCAAAGGACAAGTTCTAGCTGACTAGTTAGTAAAAGCTCCAATCCCTGATTCTACACCACTCACTACTTGGTTCCCAGATGAATCTATATGTATCGTTACAAAGTCAAAAACATGGAAATTATACTTTGATGGATATCTTTCACACATCATGGCTCGGGAGAAGGAATTTTTTTAATCACTCCTTAAGGTGACCTAATTCCTAAATATTTCTGGCTCATTTTTCCTTGTACTAAAAACATAGTTGAATATTAAGCACTCATTGTGGTTTAAAATGGCCATTCAATGGAATATCAAGCATCTCAACGTCTTTGGTGATTCACAATTAATCATTAAACAAGTCAATGATGAATATGCCACCAAGATGAAAAATTAGTTCCCTACAAATGAATGGTCGAAAGTTTCAAGGCTTACCTTCCACATATTCAGTTCAAGAAGGTCCCTCATATAAGCAACAAATAAAAAGATGTCATGGCTACCATCGCTCCCTCTTGGATATGCCCTAGATGCATCTAATTCAAAATTTTGGTTGAGCAGCTAATGGTCCCAACCTATGATGTTCTTGAGTCTGAGATGGTATGTGAGATTGTTGGTCCCAATTCTCCCAGTACCATGATATCTATACCTACCTCCATGACCACACTCTTCCACCCAACCTCCCTCGTAGCCATCACAAATCATTCATCCAACGTGCCTCTCATTTCACTATCCTTGGATATCTTTATCGTAGAAGCTTTAACAAAAATCTATTACGATTCCTAACTCCAAGAGGATGAATCAACACTTAAGGAAATCCACATGGGAATTTGTGGTGCTCACACCAATGGTATGGTCCTATCTAAAAACTTCTATGAACTAATTATTATTGGCCAAACATGGAAAAAGATGCATGTTCATATGTCTACAAATGTGTCCCATGTCAAAATCATGTTGACCTCATCCATGCACCATCCCAAGCCTTACAACCCATCACTACCCCATGGCCCTTTTCTACCTAGGGTCTTGATCTCATGGGAAAATTAAATCCCACTTCCTCTGATGGTCACAAGTTTATTATTACTACAATAGAATACTTCACTAAATGGGTGAAGCCATGCCACTCACCTATGTCACCGGAAAACAAATATCCAAATTTATCCTTAACCACATCATTTTCCGCTACGGTATTCCATCCGCTCTCATCATAGACAATGGTAAATCCTTCAAAAATCAAGAAGTCCATGAACTTTGTGACAATTTCACATTAAACTCAAATTTTCCACCCCCTATTATCCACAAGGCAATGGCTAATGGACATCTAAAAGCATCTAAAGTGTATTCTTGGAAAAATTGTGAATCAAGTAGGATGAGATTGGACACATGTAAATATATCCACCTTGTGGGCCTATCACACCTCCATCCGCACTCCCACCAGTTCCACTCCATACTCCCTCATTTTTTTATACTGAAGTAATTTTTCTGTTGAGATAAAGCTCCCATCCCTACGCATTTCCCTCCAACACCTCATTGATGATGAAGAATATCATCGCATCCATCACCTTCAAGAACTCAAACTCTTGATGAGAAACCTTCAAGCCTTGGACCATCTAAAAGCCTACCAAAACCACCTTGCCGACATTATAGAAAGTGCATAAAAGATGTGAGTTTGAAGTTGGTGACCTAGTCCTCAAATAAAACCAATCACAAAACTAAAACCGATCAAGAAAAAGGGAAAGTTTGAACCTAACTGGCTCAGACCATATGTCATCATAGCCAAATTCAGCTTAGGTGCTTATAAGATTGCTACTCTAGATGGATATGAGTTGGATGAGCCCATGAATATCATGCATCTCCGATGCTTCTATGCCTAAATATCTATTACTCAAAATCAAAATAAAAATAAAAATAAAAATAATAAATATAAAATAAAACAAATAAAAATAATTCCAATCCAAAATGGTGAAAACCACTTGGTGGCACCTTGGGAAAGTACCATGGTGAAAACATTTTTCGTGCTATGGTAAATCAGATCCTATGTCTACTATCACTCTACGACACATAGAAAAACACACTGGGGGAAAAATATCACTCCATCCCTACATCCCTTTTATCCATATTCATACTTTTCATCCCAATCCACCTTATCCATTCTTTAACTCTAGACTTCTTTTGATCCTCCCTATAAAGCAAAGGATCTATCATGATTAGGAATATTTATCCCGATCCCAACCAAGGTTGCATTTTCCATGATCATATTTTGAAATCCTCAAAAAATATTTCAAGGAATCTAAGTCAAATGTTGAGAAATGCAACCCTTGTAAGATCTTGAGGCCTTCATTTCTCTCCATCCCCCCATTTACATCTTATTACTCATCCCTTCCAAACCACTTCTTTTCTCTCTTTTATCTTACCATGTTTAACGCTATGGTTATGTTGTAAATATTTGTAAATTTGATAACATTTACATCCATAATCCATTAAATACCATATATTACATCAATAACATAAACAAATACACTACACCATCATCATCCTACATCCATTTATTCAAACATCAAAATCCATGACATAAACCATAACTTACATCTAAAAAATCATCTCATCCATAATCCATAATCAACACTAAAACCATCTAACAATATCAACCATCAATAACAGAAGTACTACCCATCACAACCATACCTCACTAACACATCATCATATCCATCAATAACATGAGCTAACATCCAACACATCACATCATAAATAAACCATCATGATAAATCACATCCTACACATCATATGCCATCCTAACCACAAAACAATATACAATAATCATGATCCCATCCATATTTCATCATCATCAATACAATCATCTAACAATATTAATTCATTAAAAATAATACATCACCCATCATCAAACTACATCACCATCACTATAATTAACCATAATAAAATGAGTTAACATCCCAAATCTCATCACATCATCTATACACATATACATATCAAAATCACCATCATAACTAACACCCTACATATCATATAAGCAATTATAAATAAACATCATCACATCTATATACCATTCACAATAACATAACATTATTATCATCTACATCATGTACCAAATCATCTAAACACTATATCATCATCACATCACAAGATCATCATGATAACTATTAAATCATTATACATCATCAACATCACAACAAAGTAAAATACTAAATTATCATCACATCCATATCATCAACATAAATTCAAATCGCATAAACATCATATACGACATCGTAAATCATCAACACAACAACATAACATCATAAATCAAATAAATCAAATGAAATACATCACTATATATAAATATACATCAAAATATATCACCTCCTATCAACAAAATGTCTCAAATACATCACCTCATCAAAAATATAATCATATATATACATATATACAAAAATATGACCATATTAGTCATCACAAAATATCTCATAACATATACATGAAATAATACATCATCATCATGGACGACAATAATATAATAATGATACATCTCGAATCATCTACATATATACATAAAAATGTGACCATGATGGTCATCAAATATCCGAAAAAATACAAACCACTGATGGTGTTCATCATCATGTAGCATGTTGAGCTTCAAGTATCTCTCCCCTGCTCCACCTAGTGGAGGTTGTGCAACACTCACAAGTACTCCAAGAGTTTGTGTCTATCCCGATCTCGACCGATCCTAGATCCCTATCCTACTGATATGTATGTTCTCTCCAGCTACATGGTTTACGTAACGTACAACATCTGGCCACTCATGTATCACAATATCCTCATAATAACGCATCTCCACCATCAAATCTGGATACTTACTTGTAATGATATATGGCCGGGACCCATCCATCTTGATCTCTGTGATGTAACTGGAGCTTACCATTTCACTAATCCTAGTACCTAAGAGTCACCTTGTGTCTCACTCCCCTCTACTACTCCATCTAATGGGCCATATCTCACCCTGTAAGCATCCCATTACCCACGATATCTATCTCGGTGTCGCATAAGCCCGATCCGACTCCTACTCTATTCAAGACAACTCCCCCTCAATCGAGAAATATCCACCTCCCTATGTCTCACCACCAATGAAAACATGCTCGCTACTCATCTCAAACCATGTACATCTCTCACATGAGCTACACCTCTAGCCCACAATATTTTATCTCTATTGCTCGCGCACGAGCCTCCCTCTCCAACATGTCTATTCATGCATAGATCGACACCCCATCCCCGATCCCTATCCTCCCGATCCAACTCCTCCATCCCCATGATCTGCTACTCCATCCATCCCCCTAATCTTGATCATTGATCTTGATCCTTGTAGATAGACCCTACTATATATCTATCATGATGTGAAAAACCACTCTGAAAGGCCCTATAACATCATCCACCTCCATCACATCCATCTCTCCTGCCTATCTGGAATATGCATGGTGAATGAAAAACTGGATGTTTACTTAGTGGACCACCCAAAATAATCACTAGAGGTGCCCATTATAAGCTCTCTCTCATCCTCTCCACGAGGTCTTTGTGGCACTAATACTAATCCCTGTGGCATACCCCCATGCGCCTATATCCGACCATGCATACATGAACCTCATCCCACCAAGTGGACGTGTCAATCTCATTGGTCTAATACCTTCCCACCACTCATCATAACCCATGTATGGTCCCTAGATCTTCCACTACTAGTAATGGTGCCCATGGAATAACCTGAACATCATCCAAACTAGCTCTAGCTACCACTATAGGAATCACATGACACCCCACTCCCTCACCTCTCCATGAAGTACGTGCAAATATATGATAACTTGCAGAATACCCTATACTACACCAAACTATCACAATACATGATCCGACCGATATCGCTCCACTATATAGGGATGGCCCCCAACCAAATAATAAGGAGTCTAGATCTGCCCAAATGCCTCTGATCCCTCCCATACCTCATACTGTGATATGGACTACTAGGTAATATCACCTTCTCATCTCATCAATATGTCACCATGTACCAATCCACCTCACCCAAGTGCTCCCACCTACCTCTAATCATACACCAACCATACACTGAAGGCTCCCCAACCTAATGCTACTCTCGGATCCCAATAGGTCTCCCCATGAAATATGATCATAACTCCATATCTATAATAAAATCCCTGCTCCAATAATACTCCCACCCCTCGGTAGGCCACTTTGTGTAGATCTTGATATAACACGCTAATACTACTAGAGCCCACACAAACATCATCTCATCCGCCACATGAACATACCACATTCACAAAACTGATGCTAAACCCCCACCTCCACCATCTGGGAATAAAATGTAGCAAATCAATGAACACAAGCAAAGGTACACACTCCATGTACCCCTCTCTAAAATACAAACCTAAGTCTATCTAGCATCCCCTCATAGGGTGCATCCTCCACATCAGTCAACAATCGCAATCTATCTCAGGCCTAGACCTGTGCCATACCACTAGCTCCCCTCTACTAGTAGTCGATAAATCTGGTAGACATCCTCAATGTCACCATCATCTCCCTCAGTTGGAAACCAAAAGGTACTCAGTCTTCGAGTGCCATCACTCCGCCAATGCTATTCAAGCAACCCTCGATCTACCCGCATGTAAGGCATCTCTGCCATATGAAGGAGACCCAACACATGCAACAATGATGCCTCATCTCTCTCTCGCCTTTAATTTGCACCTCCTAATAAATGTATCAGGGTAGGCATTTGATCGTCGATGCCTCACCGCACACAACATCTAACTCAACCTGCACACATCACACAACCTATATTAGCCCCTACCTCTCATCATTTCACATATCCACCCCATTTCTAATTATTCCCCTCCCTTAACCACCTTACCTAATCCAACATTATCACTTAAGCCCCATTACCATAACACATACAGTGCACTGTTTTATAAATATACATTATTTTATTCACATATGTGCATAATATGCATATACCATAAACACCACTATCCATGTTATCCTAACATAAATGTGCTAAACCTATCACACCCCAATGACAAATGCACTAATATATATCCATCCCAGGTGCATTAACAAATGAAAATGTGCTCAAACCGATAAACCATAAATAAAATGTAACACTACTATGCCTAGAAAATATGTGCTAAAAATGATATTACATATCCGCATATGCACACAAAACTCATACCCATATACACATATGTGCTAAACTACCCTTCGTGAAACAAATGCTAAACTAAACCTTCTACAAATATAAACATATACGTTAAAAACATACCCCACTCCACCCATTTCTTGCATATGTGCTATTATATGCTACACATATGCCATTTTTGGATGCATATGCGCTACAACATGTGCCTATGTGCCGATTCAAACCCTAGCCACCTAAAACTCACTCACCAAAAACCCTAAAAACATCAAAAATGCAAAAAATTAAAAACATAATTAATAACAAGGTACTCATCTGTGCCTCAAGCAGCTCCTTAACGACAATGGTATACCCTTTTGCATCCCCCGGATGGTCCACAATCCTCTCGTAGGCCATCAATCCTCTCACGAGCTCTCATTTTCAAACTATGCATGGTGAAAATGACTTTACCCATGGGTCCCCAAAGCCTTTTATACCTCCGTGATGACCTAAAACTTTTGGGAGCCTGTTATTTTTCACCCATGCATCCATTTTTGTCCCATTTCTTCCTCTCTTATTATTTCCCATATCACCTAAAATCATAATTCAAAAAATTAAAAAAAAATCAAAAAAATTAAAAATTAAAAAAATAGTAAAAATACAAAAAAAAAAATTCATAAAAAAATTAAAATCCAAAAAAAAATGTAAAAAAAAAAAAATCATCTAAAAAATTCTTAAAAATTAAAATAGCACAATTTCAAAATCCAACAAACAATCAACTATCACACATGTTGTGTTTTTCGCATTTTTTTCTGGATGATGATATGAGGCCTCTTTTTTTTTTTTTCATTACGGTCCAATGATATGAGGACCCTCTTTTTTACTATTTTGGCCGATGATATGAGGCCTCTTTTGTTCTTTCGCATGGTCCAATGATATGAGGACCATATTTCTCCATTAATCTATCCAATGATATGAGGGACATGGGCATTTGGAAATCAAGTTATCATGGTCTGCATACCCTAGTGCACCTTACTTTATTCCATATCATTAATCACAATTGCTAATGATGATAATAGTGGGCACTTTATGGTAGCACACCCCCTTTTATCATCGTCTTTTGATCTTATCATTATCCACAATCATCCTCATCCAAATCCCATCAACTAATCCTTATTCTAACCTCCCCAATCCACCCAATCTTTTAATCATCCCAAATCCAAATCAATATAAATCCAACTTATCCATAATCTTAACATCCTCACATCCAAATCCTAAATCTTCACCCTTTCCATACATCCTTGATGGGGCATCCTCAAATCAAAATCCTAATCTTATCCCTCGAAAAGGGCATCCTTCAAATCCTAAATCCTAAATCTTCACCCTTGTCATACATCGTTGACTAGGGCATCCAAATCCAACAATATCCAAAATCCTCTAATCTTCTAATCCTCAACATCTCCTAACATCCTCAAATCCCAAATTCTCTAATACTTTGATCCTCATCTGACTAATCCTCTCAAATCCTTATATTATACATCCTTAATCTTCTCATCCTCTAAATCCTAAATCTCCTAATCCTAAATCCTCTAATTCTAGGGCATCCTAAATCTCTTTTCTTCTTCTAATCTCTCTCTAATCCTCTCTCATCTTCTTCTAATCCTCTAATCTCCTAACTCTTCTAATCTCACTCTCTATCTTAATCTTCTAATCCTAATCCTCATATTCTAATCTTCTCATCCTCTCATCCTCTCTCATCTACTAACTTGGGCCTCTCCTCTTTTCGAGTGGTTACCCGACTCATTCCTCCCCACCTAACCCCTCGAGGGGCATCACCTCACCATCTATCCTATCTTCTCTTCTTTTCTTTGAACTGTCATTGCTCTCCACAATAACACTTCAAAGAGGGGAAAATGTAGACATGTAAAATGTTGACATAATCATTTAGCAAATAATACATTCATTTTACATTATTAATCATTTATCACTAACCATATAATAATTAATTATTATATTCCAACTATTTCTATTATTCATTTCAAAATCCCATCCTACCCTTAGTCATATTAATACATTATTAATATTCCATTATCCCACTAACTAATCTCCATTAACTATTTTCTAAGAATTTAAAATTATCACCCACCTACCACCTACTCTATGCATATTCTACACCTAGCCTCTCCATCTAATCACCCTCACTAAGAATAATTAACTTCACCTAACCATAAAAGCTAAATGATCCTCAAATCTAGAGGCTTCTATCCTCTCTAGAATCCCCTCTCCATTTTCAAATATCTCCCCTCTTTTAATTCAAAAAATTCAAATATTTTCCTCTCCATTGAATTTTTAATTCAATGGAGGATTCTTTCAATCTCTAGAATTTTCTAATTCTAGATTCTTCCTCATTCTCATGCATTTTCAACCATTGATCCATATCCTACATAGTATAAGCTTGAAGACGATGATTTCTACGTGTAGGTAAGTGTAAGTATATGGTCTTCTCCCTCTTTCTATCATTTCTCAATCAGAGGTAAGTAGATAGTTGTGTTAGTATAGGATTTAAATTTTTTTATTTCCTAATTTATAAGTTGTATACTAGCGCAGTATCCTATAAATATTTGGGGAGTAATAAAGAAACCATACACAATTTCATTCCCCCATCACCTTCCATATTTTCAAAAATCCTGCCTTGGATGTGGTGATTCACTCTTGAACAAGTTAGTAAGAATTGGGGAGTCTCTAAGACTAAGGTTCCCCATACCACTTTTGACCCCGTGCATATTTGGGAATACTAAGACTAGGATATATCAGAAGACATGTCTATATGGAGTTATAAAAGCCTACATTCACCCATTCCATAGCATATTGCCTATGCATGATCTACCAAACAATTATTCTTCCGATGGATCTTCCTTTTGAGCCAAAACGTCAGATAAACATGATTGCTTGTTGCTTGTAAACAAGTTAGTTTATCATTTTACTTATCACTAAACTTGGATTATACAAATGTGTTTGTTGTATATTTCAAGTCCTAATTGTGTCTCGTAAAAAATTTCCAAACCACCTCAATATCAAACAAATAAATGAATCAATAATATAATGAATACCTTACATAGATTTCAAATCATTAGCTCTCTTATGCCAACAACAATTTTTAATATCTCATTTTAAGCTATATCAAACCTATATTGAGTGACTTGTTTGAGATCACTCCTTATGACCTCACTTGTCAAGCTTATTTAATCTCCTCTATAAACGAATCACTCATAGCTTGTTTTGATCTATATCAAACTAATACCGAGTGATTTTTTTGATCTCATTCCATATGTCATCAATTCACAAACTTATTTAAACTACATCCAACATGAATCCCCTCATAGCTTGTTTTGAGCTATATCACACCCATATTGAGTTAACTTGTTTGAGTTCATTCTTTCCATCAAGCACTTACTAGCTTTTTCAAGTCAAATTTGAAACGAATCCATACTATCTTACACTAAATCACGTTTAACCAAACCTCTTAGCTTCTTTTAAGCTTAATCATATACATACCTATCTAGCCATGGTAGTTACATGTTGTCAAAGAGACCCTCTGATTGGTCACTTGGATCATGAAAATGACGATGATGAGGTTACACAACCTGAACTCAGTCAAGAAGAACAAGAACATGTAGATAAACTATTAGAACAAAACAAAAACGAGTACCTACTTCACATCCTAGCCATGGGAGAAAAGCTACCTCCCGATTTTGGGACAGAAAACTTAACCAAAATTATAGACAATGGTGAATCAAGTCACCACAACATACCACCAAATGACCCGAATAATGCCTCAAATGAAGAATTATTCACCAAAATCCAAGAGTTGACAAAACAACTCATGCAAATGAATGTTAGAGTTGAAAAGTCACACGATCACAATATAGAAAAACTACTAACAATATCTTTGATACCCCATCACATGATTCTCCATTCACACAAGAATGGAAAAATATGAAATAAATTGTTGGTTATTTAAACGCGCACCCGCATCTCGGACCTAAAAGAGCCGAGTTGTTTGAGACAATAATGGAACCATCTCTAAGTTGTGGGACATTTTGCACTTCAAACGGATCTATTGTTGTCTCAAACAACTCGGATCTTTCGGAGTTCGAGACGCTGGGTGCACATTTGAATGACCAACAATTTTTGGCACACCGATGGGAGAAGAAGTGAAAGCCTAGATTTCAAAATTACTAAGTTTTTGTTTGTGAATTAGCAATTTCCAGCCTTTAGAGGCTAATTTCAAACACATCTGGTGACTCCTAATACTTAGATCTAATGTTTTAGCAGCTAGAACACATTTTATGAGAAGAGTCCCATGAGAGACAAAGTGTTACAGTGAAGGATATTTAAAGTACCTCGCATTTCTCCAATAAGTAAATGCGTGAGAGCTCCCACAAGTGGGTCCCCATTTCCACCACAACAAGCACACTCTAATCCTCCTTATAACATACAAGTGCACCCTACCATAGCGCTTCAAGCTCCTACGAGAAGTAGGAAGAAATTGATTAAGGAACCATTAAATCTAACTCATCTTTTTTGAAACCTAATATGTATTCTTTTGTCGAACTTAATCAAGAGAAACCTAAATGAAGCTTTTACCCAATTCAGATAGAGACCTTAGCCTCAATAAAAGGCTAGTTAATAACTAATGAGATCATGAAGATGAATTCAATTTCACCTTCTTCCTCTGAATTTTTCCAAGGTACTATGTAATCATCTCTTAAGTGTTGTTAAACATCGATCCTTGCACAAAGAAGGTTAGAGTTCCAAACACGAACGATACTCCACCTCAATTGGAACTTACGCTCATCTCCTTCTGTAATGGAGGTTGAAACAAGATTCAGTATCTTGTGCTTGATTAAATAGCCTTGTGGGAATTGGTTTACCCCACCCCTTCACCGTTAATCTAATAGTGAATTAAAAAATAATTTTCATATTAAAGATGATCCTCATTCATGAAATTTTACCCTAAGCTAAATGCTCAATAGTATAAAAAAAAAAAAAATCTAGCTTTATAAGAAGAATTGTGCGAATCATAACATGAGTCTTCTAGAACTTAAGTTAAGAATTGAAATATGATTATAACAAATATGTAATCCTAAAGATTACACCTAGGGAGGACCCTAACTGTAAGTGTGTACTGTGGTTGGACTATTATGTTGTGCCTTGTCAAAAGAAGAGTGAATTGGTCATGATGGGTGTCATGTTCCCTTGTTTCTCATGTGGTCTAAGTATGGTTTCATGCATATCGTGAGTTGGTTGTAACCCATTGAGATCACCTATGGTGTCATATAAACTTCAAGCACGTGAAAAAAAAAAGTATCCGTTATTTTTTTGTTTTGTCCTTGTGTGTGTCTAAGAGGGCATTACACCTTGCTTGAATTACTTCAAATGCACCCATCTTGCAAATATATTCTCCAAAAAAACCCTAAACAATATGTATCTCCCCACAAGACACCACTTGCTCAAATAAGTGCCATTTTTATCATCTATTTGACAACTCTATCGGTCCTAATCCCCCATCCAATCAACCCATCCTAGATTCAATTCAATATTTTTATTGTTTATTTCAATATAATATTGAAGCTATAGAAACAATGATTACATCTCTTAAAGTTAAAATCTAACATCTCAAGGGTGCTTCACATTCTACTTCTAAGAATTCTACATGTTCTCATATCAAGGAACCCCAAGTCTTTCCACTACCCACACCTGTCAAGTTTTATCCCAATGCTAAGCAACATGATATTCTTCCTCATCTCCTCAATCACCAATTGATCAAATTCCCATCTACTAATTACTACCCTCCTTATCACTTGCCAAATACTAAATCCTACCCTTTTGTAATTATCAAAAACTTAATGGACATCATGACAATAATTGTTATGCTTTAAAATGAAGAATTAAGCACCTTGCACATCAGGGTTTTATTTCATTTACTTCACAACATCCTGTTACATCTCCAATTGATAAATCCCAATGGGATCCTAAATCTAGTCCTTCTATATCTAATGAGCATCAATCCATAATCACTAATGTTCCTTCTTTAGTAATTCAAGAGAAGCCTATCCAACCCATTCCAACTAAGCAACCTCCTCTAAAAATCATTCCATCCCCTCCTCCTCTCAAGCCTTCTACAACATTACCAATTCCAACTAAGAAACCTCCTCTAAAAATATGTCCATCCTCCTCCTCTCAAGTCTTCTACAACATTATCAATCCCAAATAAGCCACCACCATTCAAGATCCCTCTACAACATCCTTCAATTAAGCGTCCAATTTTTTTTTTCAGACAAGCTAATCCTTATATTGATGGTTGGGACACATTTCAAACTTCACCACCATGGCATGGTCCTTCTCATATCACCACATAGATCTCCATCACACACTTGGGGGACATCACGCTTTCTCCCCTTTATATTCTTATCATTCATCTTTAAACATCTACTACTACATTTTGCACTTTGTGCACCATATCTAATCTTCCTACGCATTTTCAAACAATTTGATACACGTATTGTATCTTCATTACCCTATGACACACTCTAGTTCCACAGTTCATACTCGACTACTAAGAGTCTACATTTGAAACGCACCTCACTACATTCATCTTTCACGCTATATGTTTCATGATCTCTTTCTAGTGCACATTCTCAAACCATTTCCGATGACACACTCTTGTTCTATGGTTCATTATTGATTGTTGAGCCATCTTTTATAAATGAACCTCATCTCATACACATCCACTAGGGGGCACGCTGCCCCTTCCATCTTCACATGTACATTGCATACTATTCCATCACACTCATACATTTCAAATTGCATTATGAGGTTTGTGCTAAACAATGGAAAAGTTCAAATATGATGCATTTAATAAATAGTCATATGAACTAGGATTGTCCCAACCCTTATGTTTTGATCCATACGAACAACTAACTATAGAGTATATGTAATGCTTTCAATAAGTATTTTAGTACAATGATGTTTTAGAAATATATATGTTCTTTCCTTACAACATCAATATAATTTTTCCTTTGTGTTCGGTGTGTTCTTGGTGTTGTCCAAAATGCATTACTACATATTTATATATATTTACAAACTTCTTGAATTCAAACTAAGATGTTATTTTCAATCAAGCCAACACACAACAAGCAATAAAATCAACAAAAGAGACTAATAACCTCTCAAGGAAATCAAAAATAGGGGACAAATTAACTGTAATGCCCATTTGGGCATACACACGAGATCCAGAAAAATAAAAATAAAATAGAATAACGATGTAAATAGAATGAGTTTTAGAGTAAAATAAATTTAAAAAAAAATTGGAATAATAAAAATAATGAAAGTTTATAAAAAAAAAAGAGTTTTGAAACAAGTAAATTTAAAAAGAAATGGAAACGGAGTGGAGGGCGTAGGGAAGCACGTGTTTTCTTGTCAAGGGCGCAGAAGTTTGGTGAATGCTTTCAAGCGTTTGACAAAATGAAAGAGAGGGACAGTTTTTCAGAAAATTGAAGGCGAGGTGGGTGAGAGTTGGTTCAGATTGGCGGGCGTTTTAGTAGCTTGTCATAGTCTCACCGAATGCATTAAACAATTCTCCCAGAGACCACGCAATCTTTGGACCCGAAGACGCCTCTCAGCCTATGCGTGTTGTACCTCATGGAGCGAGAACGAAATCTTGCTATGAGAGTGCCGTGAGGAAGGATCTCGACTTTGCGGCCACTGGGGTAGAGAAGTAAACTTATCTCAAAAAATCAAAGTCTTGGCCTCAACGTGAGAGAGAGTTATGTGCGGCTGCCACTGTGGTGAACAGGTGAAAGGAGCCATGGGTGTCGATCCTGATGTTCTGGATGTTGCACACGACCACACACGACCATGATGTCATGTTGCAAAACCTCGTAGCTGTAGTAGAAGAACGAGATAAAGTTTTAGATTGGGATGTCTTGCCCTTTCTTTTTGGGAAGTCGCCTCTGTCCAGGTGGCAGATCTAGCATAGAAGAAGCCCGATCAAACCTTGAGGCAAGTTTTGCAATGAGGCTGAGATCGTGTTCACCACTGTTCCTAGTTCTGGCCATGGGTTTGATATGGTGGTTGTAGATGAAGCTGCAAGATAGGGAGGTAGGCGTGTTACCCCCATGATCATTGGGTCTTTGTATGGTGTGTTCTTGTTGGGATCACAAAGAATCGCCCGCATCATTAATTAGCTAGGCGTGAGCATGTCTTTGTAGTAGAAGTTTTGTTTGAGCGCTCCAACCAACGGGTTGTCCAACTTCATTGTTGTCTGTTCAGTACAGAATGCATCCTTAAACTCGAGTTTCTCCTTCAAGGTATTTGTTTTTCTGTATCGACTATGTGGCAGTGAGTTTGTTTTGCGGCTAAGGCCACACCCTTTGCTTGTTCGTTGGGCATTCCAACTCCTCCTCCGAGTTGTCTGTCTAAATGTCAGCCGAGCCGTTTCTGAGTCATGGGTTGGCCCGTGGACTAGTTTGTTCCCACCGCCCTTTGTGTCCGAATCTTCTTAATGTTATACGCAAAATTTGCTATGATATTTTGCACTCGGAGGTGTTCTCCTATGAGAATACCCCTAGATCGGAAAACGAGACAGTGATCTCCTTAGCGCGTGCAGAGAGAGGATGCAAACTGGTGAAATTTGCACTTGTTCGCAATTGTGGGGTTTTGGGTCCTGGAGGAAACTGTTGGCCTCAAATGGCTGGTATGGTCCCTGTTCCTGATGACGAGAGGGTGAAGAATAGTGTGGGAGCCGAACAATGGAGCAGATCGGTTATGGAGCAGGACACTAATCGTCTCACTCTCGCCTACTTCGCCATTTCAGGCCTCGACATCCTCAATGCACATCTGTTGCTATGTTATTTTCTGTTAAGTGTCGAATGCACCCTCAAATTCGAGATTCTCCTACCAGATTTTTTTATCAAAATCGATTAAGTGACAGTGTGGCTGTTACCAGGAGACCTGATGAAATTTATTTACAAAGATTCTCTTTAGAGATCTTCTTGCTGTTTGATGTAACTCATGGAAGAGAACCTCATAGAGGCGGGCCTGTTTCATATCAGAATATTCATGAAACACAATTTACTCTGCTATTATATGAGCTTCTTCAGCGTGTCACCAAGCTGGCAAGCATAAAGTTTTCTGTTGGAATAATCACGCCTTTCAGGCTATAGCTGAAACGTTTGCACCGTGTGTTAGATGTTGTCCTCAATCTGATAAAGGAAAAGGTTGTGTATCATCACGGTAGATGCCTACCCGAGCCAGGAGCGTGGTGTAATCAGTATGTCTCGTGTCCGAGCTTCAAATCATGGGGTTGGTTTGTAGCTGTTTTTCACTGCGTGATTGTGGCGCTAGCTCGAGCTCGCAAAGCACTTTGGGTTAAAGGCAAGCAACGGAATTGAAACAATCATATGCATCTGGAGATGGCGTTTTAAACCAGGCATGTTAAATCTACTCCTTGTAATAGTTTTCTACCTTCTTTCAGTATCTTGAAATGAATTTTCTATCCTCTTGAATGGCGCCTAGACTAGATGTTTTCGTGGTTGTTTATATCACTTTGCCCTGATTGTGTGGTTGTTCCTTTAAATCTTATTCCAATTTCGCTGATTTTGCTTGGAATGTTCCTTCATCTCTTATAGCTTACTCTTTTTCATATTTGTCTAAATGGAGTTCTTTGCAATATTGAGTGATGCAGTCTAGTTCGTAGGGAAGGAAACATTATTGAGTTTTGTTTGCTTATATGACTTTCTTTTAAAAAGAATTCTGTGATGGTAATTATAATTGAAGGTTACTAAATAGAAGGTTAAGCCTACATACCTCTTTTGGTTGAATAAATACGCATTTCCTGTTTAGGGCTCTCTTGTTTTGCTAAAAGGTACATTAATAGTGACGTTGTGTCTGAAACTTGTTTAAGCCTATGGGCATTCCTTACTTTATGTTTGATTAGAAAATGGCATTTGGGGTTTGTTTTAGAACTGTACATTGTTGACTGTTGTACCTAGTCTAGATGAGGGATAACCTGGCATCTATTTTGGCCTCCACGTGTTGAGAGTATTACTATACCTAATTCTTGATGTAAACTCTTGTATGATTAAAGCAAGGGGAAACATTGTAAGTTTAACTGAATGAAATCTTTACAATTTTTATTAAGGGTCGCAAGCAAGCTATTACTAGCTAGACTGAAACAAAAGTTGTAGGTGAATCCATGGTACTGGACTTGTGATCTCGTTTCTGTTAAATGAATGACTGATTTCAGTGATAATATCATAGGTGGTTGTTATATTTATCTGTTTGATATTTTCTAAGACTTTTCCTCGATAAGCCCACATGGATCGGGTAAAATTTTCCATCTTCTTTACCTTTGGCAAGGAGTTCATAGAACTTAGCCCGACCGCACCGCGTAACCTTCACGATAGCTATGTGCGTTAGTTCTTGGTTTGTGCTTGTACTCTGTGGTAAGGTCTTTTGAGCACGGGGCATCGTTGGTGTTTTTCCCTTTTGTGTATCGGATCCCTTTGTTTTCGAACTCGAATACCTTATACTTCAAACTTGGTTACTAAAAGGTCCCATTTTGTGGCCTTGTTAGGGAAATCAATTTTTATTTTAATGTTTATTGACATTGTCTGAATTATATAAAAATTATTAACGACTTTGGGTTTAGTCTTCCTTATATTATGTAGAGAAGTTGACGATTAGGATAGGGTTTGTTGGAAGAATAATGGCCCTTTTCGTGTCCCTTTAAATGACGCTTTTGGAAAAGTGGATTTTGTTTTGGTTAACTAGTACTACGTTTTAAGAAATCCGATAAGGAGGTAGTGGTAAACTCCTTGGTTAAAACCAAAACTATAGTTGTGTTCTTTTAAGGGCATCGAACCCATATTACTTTGAAGCCCCCCTGGAAGAATTGGATAACGTCATTTTTGCTTCGCGCCTACGATCATAATTAGTACGCTTTGTCTTCTCTTGGACCCCTTTAGTTGGATGGAGTAAATTTTGGATTCCAATCACGTAACCCATAGGATTACATGAAGGAGATATCAACACTCTTGACTTTCTTGTTCCCAACCCATAAGGTCTTGCCTTGATTTATGTAATTTTGTTCTTACTAGTATTTGGACTTTCTCCTTGTTGGATGATTTAGTTTTCTCTCTCATGAGATTAATATTGGAGTTGTGAGTTGTGTTTTAATCCATTTCTGAATTTAGAATATCCCTTTCTTGATATTGTTAATTGTTAGCTTACTATTGCATTGTGTAGCCTTAACATGCTCAGTTCTTGCGAACTGACTTTAGTTAATATTTGTGCAGATGGATTATGCGAGTAGACTAGAAGAAAAGAGTGTAAAAGTTTCATCTGTACCATTATGAAGTTCCTTGTAAAAATGTCCAATGAGTTGTAAATTGTGTAACATTGCTTGTAAAGAGAGTTGGTTTGACCTCTTGCCTTGTATTGTTTGGTAATGGTGAAATAAAGTGTCTTGTTCTTGTGTAGTTAAGTTTGAAATTATCCTTGTGAGAAATGGCTTTCAATCTTTACATTGATATGAGTATTGAAAAACTTTGATCTTGAGAATGAATTGTTAAGTTAAATCTTTCTAAGACTTAGCGACAATATTTTATAAGTAAAGTAAAATGAGTCGGTTAACCCTTAAAGAAGCTAAACAAAAATAATAATTTTATATTCAACAAATAAATGTAAAGGTGATCTATTTGAAATCAAATACTTCCATGAGTGATCAAAATGAAAACATCCTTTGTGAAGTAAACATTTATAAATTGATACCCCTAGCTAAACTAGCGAACACTATCCCTTTGGGGTGAACTCTTAAACAAGCTTAAAGGAAAACAATGGTTAGTTTTACGGAAGATATTAAGATTTAGTAAGTAGGAGAAGACTTTAAGTGAACTACTCCACGGTGTTTAAGAAATTAACTTAGTTGGTGAGATGAACTTGTGCGAACCATATATTGATTCCTTCTGAAAACTTAAGTCATGAGCTAAAGGGTGTCTTACCAAAATAAATAAACCCTAACCATTTCTTACTGTGGCTTGCCCTAGCTGTGAGTGTGTCATGTGGTTGGACTTCCATGTTGTCTCGTCAAAAAGAAAAATAAATTGTCCTTGATAAGTGTGAACGTTTCCATCTTACGACCTTGTGGTCTTCCCGTAACAAATGGTTCCAAGTGTTGGTTGTAACCTTGTGACGACATGTTGTGTCGTGTTGAGTCAAAGCAAGTCAAAAAAAAAAAGTTATCCTGTATTTCACTGTGTTGTCCTTGTGTTGGTATTTTTGGTGCGTTACATTTTGGTATCAGAGCGTAGGTTCATGCTCTCGAACCTATGGGCCGGATTGATGTTGCATGGTGGTGGTGGTGTTACATGATGATACTGATGATGATGATGATGTTGCATGATGATGATTTATATTGGAAGAGTAATGTGCTTTAAGCGTGATGTGATTATTGTCGTAATTGTGATATTGTGAACGCACGTGATGTGTATGTCACTCAGTGCGTATTTGTCATCATGTTGATGTGTTGGGGATGAGAGTATTCTCTCTCCTTCTTGTGGATTCTATGAAGAGTTCACGTGTGAATTACTGTTTGTGGCGTGTGAAAAGAATTATAATGTGGATGACGTAGTGTTGGAGCATTGTGGCATATTGTGATATGTGGGTGTATCAATGTGTTGTATGACTAGTTGATGTTAAAAGAAACGAGTTGTATCATGATGTTTTTACCATGTTCTGAAGAAACGTGTGTACCACCTTGTTATGTTGCAATGTATGTTATGTTGTGATGTACTATGTTCATCGTATATATGAGTTGTGTAATATGTAATGCTTCATGTTGTGATTTTGGGTCATACGGTGAGTGTATGAACCCTATCGTATTGTGATTGCACCTTGGGTGCAGAATGTGGTAAAGTGATGTATTGCGCCCTGTGAATGTATAATTGTGATCTACCCGTATACCTACCATACGTGAGACGTTATGGTAGCTATGTGTGTACCACCATGGTGTTAGTGATGTAGTTACATGTTATGTTGTGAGCCTTACACTAACCGACCCTGAGGGAGATCGGTAGAAGTGTATGTTGAGAGTGAGGAATGGTGTACCATGGGTCAATAACTCGAGCCAAAACTCGGTTTAGTAGATTACATGTGACTCTTTCCTCTCTCCCTATGTGGTTGTATGTATGCAACCTTAGTGTATCTATGACTATGTTTAGCCTTGTCGAAGGGTGGCGGGATTGATATATATATTTTACGAGCTGAGGCTCGATGTTCCGAGTGCCAGCAACTCGTTGAGTACCCCTTTGGTGGCCAGATAAGGCCACACAGTTATCGTAATGTGACATTATTATAAGTTGATTTTATTCGTAAATTGAGCTTTTTATTTTATTTTGCAAGGACCAGCATCTTTTCTTGATTGCAATGCTTTACAATTTTGGGCATTTCCGTGGTTTGTGGCACTAACATGGGGATTTGATACTAACTTTGGCCATTTGGTCATTTATTTTTGCTTGATTTTGGGGTCTTCTTTTAAATTGGGAATTTTTACCGCCTTGCCCAAGGCTTGTACTTTGCCACTTGGCACTTTGACTGGATTGTTGTGCTGGTTCTAATGTCGTGATGTGTGGAATAGGGTCATGGGATGCACCATGGATTGGTTGGACCTATGGACCCGCTTCGTTGTATGGGGGTACGCCCCAAGGGGTACATATGACTAGCGGGTTATTGAGAACTACGCGTTATTATGTCACTTGGGTTAGGAGTGTCCAAAATCGATGTGCCTTGGGCACAGAGAGACAAAAAGTTTGACCTCCTTGAGAGAGGCAAAAGAGTTTGAGGAGGCATAAGAGTTTGAGGGAGGCATAAGAGACTTGAGGGAGGCATAAGAGTTTGAGGAGGCTTATGATATTTGTCTCTGTTTGGTTGATGTTTCAGGATATATGTTGAGTTATTGTGATGTTTGGTAGTGGTCTTTTGATGTATGTGTTACTCATGTCAGATGGTTATGTGTTGTGATGTTGTGGACATGTCATTGATTCCCTTGTGGACACTATGTACCTGTAGCATGGTTTGTTGTTATGTGAGTCTTTCATTGATGCAAATTGAGGAAATGTCTGGTGGATTGTAGTACTCTTTGTTTGAGTATTTGGTATGTCAGTCATTGATGTGTGATGAGTACCTATGTTATGGGAAGTGTGCCTATTCTTTTCCGTAATTGTGTAACCTTTTGTGGTGTAATACAATCTTGAAGTATATACTTGTGTGCTTGTGAATCTGTAGGGTCTTGTGAACCTGATAGGGTGTTGTGTTAGCAGTTCATGTTGGGCACCCACAATAAAGAATAAACCAAAACTCTTCAATGATGAAATTTTAAAAGGAATTAAACTAAGAATAATGCTAATGGAAAGAGACTAATGAAATAACAAACAAGAAAGAACTGCCAATCTTCACAGAACATTTGAAAGTTAAAATTTCTACCAGATGTTCCTAAGGCTACCCTGTGGCCGTGCTTTAATCAGCTAGATTTTAAACCATAGGGTGTACTTTCTCCTGTACCTGTTCTTGGTTGCGAACCATTTCTTTTCCGTTGTATTATGTCGCATCGAGGACGATGCTTTCTTAAGGGGAGGAGAATGTAATGCCCCGCTGGGGCATACCTGAGATCCAGAAAAATAAAAATAAAATAGAATAACGATGTAAATAGAATGAGTTTTAGAGTAAAATATTTTTAAAAAAAATGGAATAATAAAAATAATGAAAGTTTATAAAAAAAAGAGAGTTTTGAAACAAGTAAATTTAAAAAGAAATGGAAACGGAGTGGAGGGCGTAGGGAAGCACGTGTTTTCTTGTCAAGGGCGCAGAAGTTTGGTGAATGCTTTCAAGCGTTTGACAAAATGAAAGAGAGGGGACAGTTTTTCAGAAAATTGAAGGCAGGTGGGTGAGAGTTGGTTCAGATTGGCAGGGGGCGTTTCAGTAGCTGTCATAGTCTCACCGAATGCATTAAACAATTCTCCCAGACCACGCAATGCTGGACCAGCACGCCTCTAGCCTATGCCTGTACCTCGTGGAGCGTAGAACTGAAATCTTGCTATGAGAGTGCCGTGAGGAAGGATCTGACTTTTTGCAGCCGCTACAGGGTAGAGAAGTAAACTTATCTCAGAAAATCAGTGGCCTCCCGAGAGAGAGTTATGGCATGCGCTCAGCATGCCACGCAGGGCGAACCCAAGGAGCCATGGGTGTCGATCCTGATGTTCTGGACGTTGCACGCGACCACACACCATGATCGGAACATGTTTGCAAAACCTCGTAGCAAAACCTCAGTAGTAGAAGAACGAGATAAAGTTTTAGATTGGGCTGTCTTGCCCTTTCTTTTTGGGAAGTCACCTCTGTCCAGGTGGCGGATCTAGCATAGAAGAAGCCCGATCAAACCTTGAGGCAAGTTTTGCAATGAGGCTGAGATCGTGTTCACCACTGTTCCTAGTTCTGGCCATGGGTTTGATATGGTGGTTGTAGATGAAGCTGCAAGATAGGGAGGTAGGCGTGTTACCCCCATGTTCATTGGGTGTTGTATGGTGTGTTCTTGTTCGGGATCCACAGCAACTGCCCGCATCATTAATTAGCTTGGCAGCAGGCATGTGCTTAGTAGAAGTTTTGTTTGAGCGCTCCAACCAACGGGTTGTCCAACTTCATTGTTGTCTGTTCAGTACAGAATGCATCCTTAAACTCGAGTTTCTCCTTCAAGGTATTTGTTTTTCAGTATCGACTATGTGGCAGTGAGTTTGTTTTGCGGCTAAGGCCACACCCTTTTGCTTGTTCGTTGGGCATTCCAACTCCTCCTCCGAGTTGTCTGTCTAAATGTCAGCCGAGCCGTTTCTGAGTCATGGGTTGGCCCGTGGACTAGTTTGTTCCCACCGCCCTTTTGTGTCCGAATCTTCTTAATGTTATACGCAAAATTTGCAATGATATTTTGCACTGGAGGTGTTCTCCCTATGAGAATACCCCTATCGGAAAACGAGACAGTGATCTCCTTAA
Organism: Taxus wallichiana var. yunnanensis; assembly: GCA_018340775.1. NCBI lineage: Eukaryota > Viridiplantae > Streptophyta > Pinopsida > Cupressales > Taxaceae > Taxus > Taxus wallichiana. The sequence continues at coordinate 1,026,453,321 of CM031239.1, forward strand.
GCACGTGCCAGAGAGGATGCAAACTCAGGTGAAATTTGCACTGTTCGCAATTGTGGGGTTTTGGGTCCTGGAGGAAACTGTTGGCCTCAAATGGCTGGTATGGTCCCTGTTCCTGATGACGAGAGGGTGAAGAATAGTGTGGGAGCCGAACAATGGAGCAGATCGGTTATGGAGCAGGACACTAATCGTCTCACTCTCGCCTACTTCGCCATTTCAGGCCTCGACATCCTCAATGCACATCTGTTGCTATGTTATTTTCTGTTAAGTGTCGAATGCACCCTCAAATTCGAGATTCTCCTACCAGATAGTTTTTATCAAAATCGATTAAGTGACAGAGTGTGGCTGTTACCAGGAGACCTGATGAAATTTATTTACAAAGATTCTCTTTAGAGATCTTCTTGCTGTTTGATGTAACTCATGGAAGAGAACCTCATAGAGGCGGGCTGTTTCATGTCGAGAATATTCATGAAACACAATTTACTCTCTTTGTTATATGAGCTTCTTCAGCGTGTCACCTGGTGGCAAGCATAAAGTTTTCTGTTGGAATAATCACGCCTTTCAAAGGCTATAAGTGAAAACGTTTGCACCGTGTGTTAGATGTTGTCCTCAATCGATAAAGGAAAAGGTTGTGTATCATCACGGTAGATGCCTACCCGAGCCAGGAGCGTGGTGTAATCATTATGTCTCGTGTCCGAGCTTCAAATCATGGGGTTGGTTTTGTAGTCTGTTTTCACTTTCTTCGCTGCGTGATTGTGGCGCTAGCTCGAGCTCTCGCAAAGCACTTTGGGTTAAAGGCAAGCGGCGGAATTAAAACAATCATATGCATCTGGAGATGGCGTTTTAAACGGGCATGTTAAATCTACTCCTTGTAATAGTTTTCTACCTTCTTTCAGTATCTTGAAATGAATTTTCTATCCTCTTGAATGGCGCCTAGACTAGATGTTTACGTGGTTGTTTATATCACCGCTGATTGTGTGGTTGTTCCTTTAAATCTTATTCCAATTTCGCTGATTTTGCTTGGAATGTTCCTTCATCTCTTATAGCTTACTCTTTTTCATATTTGTCTAAATGGGTTTCTTAATATTGAGTGATGCAGTCTAGTTAAGAGGAAGGAAACATTATTGAGTTTTGTTTGCTTATATGACTTTCTTTTAAAAATAATTCTGTGATGGTAATTATAATTGAAGGTTACTAAATAGAAGGTTAAGCCTACATACCTCTTTTGGTTGAATAAATACGCATTTCCTGTTTAGGGCTCTCTTGTTTTGCTAAAAGGTACATTAATAGTGACGTTGTGTCTGAAACTTGTTTAAGCCTATGGGCATTCCTTACTTTATGTTTGATTAGAAAATGGCATTTGGGGTTTGTTTTAGAACGTACATTGTTGATATGTACCTAGTCTAGATGAGGGATAACTGGCATCTATTTTGGCCTCCACGTGTTGAGAGTATTACTATACCTAATTCTTGATGTAAACTCTTGTATGATTAAAGCAAGGGGAAACATTGTAAGTTTAACTGAATGAAATCTTTACAATTTTTATTAAGGGTCGCAAGCAAGCTATTACTAGCTAGACTGAAACAAAAGTTGTAGGTGAATCCATAGCATCTTGGACTCGTGATCTCGTTTCTGTTAAATGACAATGATTTCAGTGATAATATCATAGGTGGTTGTTATATTTATCTGTTTGATATTTGCTAAGACTTTTCCTCGATAAGCCCACATGGATCGGGTAAAATTTTCCATCTTCTTTACCTTTGGCAAGGAGTTCATAGAACTTCTAGCCCTGACCGCACTGCGTAACCTTCCTGATAGCTATGTGCGTTGGTTCTTGGTTTGTGCTTGTACTCGTGGTAAGGTCTTTTGAGCCTGGGGCATCGTTGGTGTTTTTCCCTTTTGCGTATCGAATCCCTTTGTTTTCGAACTCGAATACCTTATACTTCAAACACAGTTACTAAAAGGTCCCATTTTGTGGCCTTGTTAGGGAAATCAATTTTTATTTTAATGTTTATTGACATTGTCTGAATTATATAAAAATTATTAACGACTTTTGGGTTTAGTCTTCCCTTATATTATGTAGAGAAGTTGACGATTAGGATAGGGTTTGTTGGAAGAATAATGGCCCTTTCTGTGTCTCTTTCGTACGCTTTTGGAAAAGTGGATTTTGTTTTGGTTAACTAGTACTACGTTTTAAGAAATCCGATAAGGAGGTAGTGGTAAACTCCTTGGTTAAAACAAAAACTATAGTTGTGTTCTTTTAAGGGCATCGAACCCATATTACTTTGAAGCCCCCCGGAAGAATTGGATAACGTCATTTTTGCTTCGCGCCTACGATCATAATTAGTACGCTTTGTCTTCTCTTGGACCCCTTTAGTTGGATGGAGTAAATTTTGGATTCCAATCACGTAAACCATAGGATTACATGAAGGAGATATCAACACTCTTGACTTTCTTGTTCCCAACCCATAAGGTCTTGCCTTGATTTATGTAATTTTGTTCTTACTAGTATTTGGACTTTCTCCTTGTTGGATGATTTAGTTTTCTCTCTCATGAGATTAATATTGGAGTTGTGAGTTGTGTTTTAATCCATTTCTGAATTTAGAATATCCCTTTCTTGATATTGTTAATTGTTAGCTTACTATTGCATTGTGTAGCCTTAACATGCCTCGGTTCTTTGCGAACTGACTTTAGTTAATATTTGTGCGAGATGGATTATGCGAGTAGACTAGAAGAAAAGAGTGTAAAAGTTTCATCCGTACCATTATGAAGTTCCTTGTAAAAATGTCCATGAGTTGTAAATTGTGTAACATTGCTTGTAAAGAGAGTTGGTATGACCTCTTGCCTTGTATTGTTTGGTAATGGTGAAATAAAGTGTCTTGTTCTTGTGTAGTTAAGCTTGAAATTATCCTTGTGAGAAATGGCTTTCAATCTTTACATTGATATGAGTATTGAAAAACTTTGATCTTGAGAATGAATTGTTAAGTTAAATCTTTCTAAGACTTAGCGACAATATTTTATAAGTAAAGTAAAATGAGTCGGTTAACCCTTAAAGAAGCTAAACAAAAATAATAATTTTATATTCAACAAATAAATGTAAAGGTGATCTATTTGAAATCAAATACTTCCATGAGTGATCAAAATGAAAACATCCTTTGTGAAGTAAACATTTATAAATTGATACCCCTAGCTAAACTAGCGAACACTATCCCTTTGGGGTGAACTCTTAAACAAGCTTAAAGGAAAACAATGGTTAGTTTCTGGAAGATATTAAGATTTAGTAAGTAGGAGAAGACTTTAAGTGAACTACTCCACAGTGTTTAAGAAATTAACTTAGTTGGTGAGATGAATTTGTGCGAACCATATATTGATTCCTTCTGAAAACTTAAGTCATGAGCTAAAGGGTGTCTTACCAAAATAAATAAACCCTAACCATTTCTTACTGTGGCTTGCCCTAGCTGTGAGTGTGTCATGTGGTTGGACTTCCATGTTGTCTCGTCAAAAAGAAAAATAAATTGTCCTTGATAAGTGTGAACGTTTCCATGCTGACCTTGTGGTCTTCCCCGTAACAAATGGTTCCAAGTGTTGGTTGTAACCTTGTGACGACATGTTGTGTCGTGTTGAGTCAAAGCAAGTCAAAAAAAAAGTTAGCTTTGTATTTCACCTTTGTGTTGTCCTCGTGTTGGTATTTTTGGTGCATTACAAATTCACCCAACAAAATAAATTTCCATAAGGATAACTAAGTTCATGAAAGCTTTGATTTCTAATCATTACTCCAAATCAAGCCAAAATCAAAGAAAAAGAGGAAATATTAGAAAAAGAAAGAAACATAAGAAAAAAATAAAACGAAACCCACATAAAGATGAAAACATATTTGATAGGGAGAAAAACGACTATATCTTGAAAATATAAATTGGGAAAAATATTTTTAAAATATATTAATACAAGTTCAATGAATTAATAACCTATAAAAAAATGCATTAGCATCAACGACTTAACTCCACCTTTATAGATGCATGCTTCTATTAAATTTATGCATGCTCGTGCATGGTTGGGTCCCGTTGTCAACTATCACATCATAGGTGCAATTTTTTTCAATATATAAGTTTGACAAGTAAATGGTTGTATCTATTCCTATGCAGCTCAATTGGTTAGATTGTGCACTCGAACAAAGTAGGTCGCAGTTCGAATCCTAAACTCACAACTAAACACATTGTCTTTTTCAATAAAAAAATTCTATAGAAAAATTAAGTAAATATGTACGCAACACATACGCATAAGATGGATATATGGTGATTTTGTGGACATAGATACAATCTATCGGAAGAATATGGGATAGATGCATGGTGATTTTGTGGGCATAGATGCAATCTATCTAGAGAATATGGGATGGATGCATGGTGATTTTGTGGGCATAGATGCAAGCTATCAAGAGAATAGCTCTCACATACACTAGCACCATAGGTAATAACTAGTCCATACTAACGTTACCTACCCCTTCCAATCTAATAAGACATTGATGTAATGTAAGTTGTTTTATCTTGTGTTATCTAGGTAGTGTGAAATTGTTTTGTAGCTATCGTATATACTAATCTCATGCAATGTTTTAATTTCGCACTCTTTTCCGACACAAACTTCCGTATCCAGCAGTAAACTGATGATATTCTTTAATATGAGGAAGACGGAATGCATTTTCAAAAGTAGCGGAAAGGTAAGGAAAGAAGCGGCCAATATTAAATTTTACTGATTTACGTATGTGGGTTCGACTGAATTCATCGTAAACTCGAATACCAAAATCTCGACGTGACAAATCTGACATTTTTTAGCTTGGAATTTCTGATGCCATTTAACGCTATGCATGTAAATTTATATCCAGGCAGTGGCTGCCTGTGGTACTTGGGAATCACAAATAGATCGCGAGAAATTTCGATGGGCTGACAATCCTTAAAAGAAGTTTCTATCATTTACCAAATATGCATCCAACACAATAGCTCCGTGAGAAATCGTTCATAGAATAAAATGGCTGACCAGCCGACACATAAATGGTATTCCCAGTTTACAAAACCAAATTAATTTTCAGGCCTTTTCAGAAGGTTATGGTTTAGGTCAAAAAGGATAATTTGCGTGAACTGTATCTCCCAAAATTAAAAACAGCTGTAAATAAGTAGAACTAAAACGATTGAACGCGTTTGTACTGTACCAGTTTTTCTACCATGCAGATGGTCACAGGTTCGAGACGAGACGAGGAGTACTTATCCAGTTTGTTAAATAATACTGTTTACACGCATTCACACAGCGGCGTATGAATGTGAATAAGAAAGAAGAAGCGGAAGGCGCACCAGGCAATTACAATGGACTAGGATCGAACACTAGACCTCTGTGGAGTCTTCAAATAACGTGCAGGAACGCCGTCTTGCGAGCTGCCATTAACAGGGTAGTTGTGAAGAAAATTTCTTCTCTCTTCATCTCCCATGGATCCAGACGGAAAATGTAGCCGTACTGTCGATTCTTCCTCGCCACGGAAATGTAGCGAGTTCGACTCTGAAATTGGCCATTCCACACGGATTTCTTGTTCGGATAATGATTTGGTTCTCCAGCAAATCCAGAGGATACAGACAGTACAATCCAAGCCGAAGCGAGAATTACGCCGGTCAGGCTGTCGCAAAATAAATTCTGAAAAGCGTAGAGAGAATGTTTGCAGTTGCACACGCCGCCAAGCATGCAACTGTGCTGCGAGCTTCGTTGCGGACTGCGCCGCCATTTGCTGCTGCTGCCCCTGTGCGCTTCTACACCTGCTCGTTCTCGCATTTGTGAGGGTTCCCTCCGCCATTGTTAGGAAGGCCTTGTGCTGCGCAAAGTCTGATCGTGAAAAAAACATGATGATGATGAAAAGAGGGAAGAGTGCAGGTATTATACGCCGCCGTGGTCTTGCATTGCGTCTCCGCAGACAAGTGGCCCTCTAGAAACATCACTCTCTGCGAAGCTCGACAGCGACAAGATCTGGTCTGAGCTGTACGCGGCTGGTCTCATGGGTTTTGGGGGCTCGCATTTTAGGTCTGAGTAGGAGTAGTTATAGTAGTCTTTAATGTTTCGTTCATTTACATCATCTCAGAGTGGAACATTTACACTTTCAGAGATTTGTTTTCCATGCTAATCTCACAAACGTTGTTTTCGACAGTACTGTAGGTGATTCCAGTCTCGTTCATTGGGTAAATATAGATCTATATAAATTTACTTAATAAGACACTGAAATTCAGAAAAACATATCATTATGATGGTTGTCATCAAAAAAATTGAGTTAATTGCTCTGAAAGAGTGTTTTAAGGGTAGAATCCTGAACAAGTAAACTAGAAAATATCATCATTGCGGAAGGCATTGAAAAAACATAAAAGTAAGAGAACCATGCAGGATATGGTGGTATAAAAATAACTTACGTTGATGTATGGCAGAATATAACGGTAGAAGATTTTTGTTAGTATCTTAGTGTCGGCTGATCTTCTCTGGCGTATATGTTATAGCAATTCATTAGCGTATTTTACCATTAAAAAATAGACTTCATACACTCTTATAATATTCCACGTACATACATAGTTTGCACCTGAATGCAGCAAACTTGTATCTTATCTCACAAATTTGGGTGGTATTAGTGACGGGTGTTTATTTGGCAATTATCTTGTTTGTAAATAATGTTGTTTTGCTTTCACATTCAATTATAAGACTAACTAGAAGTATTGAGCAATTTTTTTATTGGTAAAAAAATTGACAACATTCAATATAACCAAAAAAGTAAATGATCTATAACTAATCAAAGCAAAATAAGTTGAAGTGGCATTTTCTTATACCTATTTGAGTGTAGTTTTCAGTAGACTACCTTTTAATCTTGTATCTATATTAGAAATAAGACTTATCAAAGAAGATGCAACATTGATATTTTTGGAAAGACAATATTTTTAACTCCAATTTCTAAATATCTAGTTATAGATTCAATTTTTCCATGTGTTGTTTACTCCTATATTATTGTATAGATGTGAGATATAAGACTTATACTTGAGATAAAATGATTTCAAAAATATGGAAAGATATGTATGCATCTACATGTTATTGAATAACAATCAACCACAAAGAATGGATCCTCACTCAATATTCTTACAAAGCTTGAGGCATGCTCTGGCCGCTCTTTAACTTTCCACATTATCAATATATTCAACGAGGGTTTGATGTATAGCAGATTTTTTCTTTGGTCAAACACGTATCCATATTTGGCACTTCAATATTCTATGTAACTTGCCAAGAAATGATGTCAATCTTTTATCTATATAAGAGAACGATACTTTCCGTAAAATTCAGCTATAAATATAGAAAGAATTCCCACTCTTGATTTTTTTATTAATGCTCCTTAATTTAATAAACAATAAATTAATAGAAATATTCACAAAGATCAACAAATTTTTTAAAAATCAATATAAGTTTAATCTAAAAAAACTAACACCAAACCTTCTTCATTTTTTCAATTTAATTATTGTTTTTATAAATAGATCAAAATTAAATCCTTAAACACATAAAAATGTTATTATCTTACTTTTGGATCCCTTTAGCTTCTAGTTTAGAGATTGAAAACATTAATTTTGAATAAAATATAATCAAAACCTTCTACAAAATAAACATAGATACTAATTATGTTTTCTAAAACCTAAAAAAAAAATAGAATCTCAAAAATGCATCAATAGATCTACAATTCCAACTCCAGAATAATTAAATGTCATTATATTTGATTCACATCTAGTTTTATTGCAAATTAAAAATCTCTTATCCAAGTCATGGTTTTTTTTTTTTGGTGTCAAAAATTTGTAAGATTCATGTTGCATACTTAAATCTTTCTTAGACAATAGGTAAGTCAAACTTCTAGTTTTGCTTTTTCTAGACTTAAATATTACTGTTGTAAATCAGTAAGTATTTTCTTGTAAAGAGTATAGCTTTAAATTAAATGGGAAGTGACATGGGAAAAATTGACGTTGTTTTCGTACTAGATAGAGGCTGCATTGGGGTATAACATGTTGTGTCAATTCATGTCAACTATATATAAGATTTAATTGTTCCGAGTGGTTTTTAATGTTGTATTACTTCGTTGATGTCAATTGTGTTAACAACAATCTTCATCGCATCTTAAAAGAATTCTCATACTTATATTCGCGTGAGGGAGGATATAACTTATTTACATTTTCTTATACAGCCTTATTTCTACTTAAAGAAGAATTTAATATACTTCAGTATGTATATTTTATTTTTATGTTCCTCAAGTATTATTAATATCTAATTTTTTCTTCTATATTCCTATAATTGCAGTTAATGTTGTAATGGAATGAGTTATCCACTTTTATTCTCGATATTAAATTCGACATCTATTTTATCATTATGCAATAATTCATCCTTAAATTTGATGCTCATTTAAGCTGTCACATGAACATTTGAACGTTTAAATTGACATTCATTTGACTATCATATAAATATATTTTTTTGCTTAACGAAGTCAATCAAAATATTGTAATATCTTTTCTATACGATAGAGTTTGGAGCCTTATTTTCGATAAACATTTTCACAAGCCCAACATAATCATATAACTAAATTAATAATACCAATTTTTACCAATCAACAAAAATATAATTAAAAAATAATAAATTAATTAATCACTATAATATAATAGTTTTAAAAGGTTATTAATATATCTCACGTTTGTTATTCTTCACATGTTTTAATATCTAATTTTTCCTCCATATTTTACTAGTCTTCACACGTTTTTATTAAGTTTTAATTAGCCTTTACACATTTTATTTTTCTTTATAATTTTAATTTACTTATTTATATTATTAAAACACGTTTTTCAAATTAAAATATTTTCAAAATTTTGTGTCTTGCAATCTTTTGAGTTTAGCATTCATTTGTTTTGGTAATTGAAGATAGGTTTTATTTTAAAAAAATTAAATGTGTTTAAAATAAAATAAAATTATTTCATATTAAAAAAGTAAAGTTAAAATTCGTTTCATTGTTAATATTTTATAGGAATATTATTGATATTCAATAGAAACCATAACCTTTTAATAGAAATATAAGAAAAGTACATTTGAAATATGAAAATTTGAAAAGAAAAAATGTCTAAATTTAATATTGTTGTGTATCTATATTTAATAGACATGCTACATATAAAATTGTATAAAGAAATATTAGAAACCAAGCAGATTAATTGTGAAATTCTATACTTATTCGATGACATTTCACAAATAAATATTGAAGCAATCAAATTAAATAAAAATAGTTAAATTATTGAAAATATCTATTGTGTAAATAAATGAAAAGGTTATAATTTTGAAAATAATTTAAAAATTGACCATCACAAAAATTGTAGGCTGCCAATAAATTTCATAAACTGTAGACTATAAATCGTATGACAAATTGTGCACAACAAACAATAATATGTGAAATTAATTTCAATGCCATAATTTTAGTGTGTAATTTTTGATAGCCACAAAATTATTGTAGAACAATTGTGCGGGAAATGTTAGTTTCTTATAGTGCAAATGTCATATTTATTATGAAATTTGTCGAAGATATCATTGTCTTTTTAGATATTTCCTTGGATAATTAAGGGACTTTATTTGGTATGAGAACCAGAAATATTTATTCTTATTTATTCATGAGAAACTTCAATATCAACAAAGAATACTCAAATTGAAGTGTTCATATACAAATAATTTCAGGAATATCATGTTTTACTTCCAAACAATGGACTTCAGGTACTTCAAAAATTATAATATATATATTCAAACAACATAATCCAGATTTAGAAGATAATGAACATTTTCTTGGTTTCCAAGATTTATGACTTTCGAATACTAAAATTGGTATTTCTCATTTTAAAAAGACTCTTTTTTATCAAAAAATTCTCGCTTTTAGGGATTCATTTTGTATTCTTCAACCTTATAAATCATTCTTAACCTCGACTCTTAATAACAAATCATTCTCAACGTCGAATATTAATATCAAATTTAATTTAATTGATTGGCAACTTCATGCACTAGGGCACGATATGAATATTTGGGCTTTCATTGTTTTAGGTGCGCAGGCGATTTAGTAATGTCTTACTATATTTAGTTTGTCTTACAAATATTTTTTAATCTTGTAAATCTGTCTTATTTCAATTTAATAATTGATTTAATTTTTCATTACCAAATAGAAATATATTGTTGTTGTTAATGAATGTTCCAACGTATTGTGTTCAATATGATTATGTTTATAATCTTATTAAAAGGGGAATCGTAATACTCAAATGCATGGTGTTAAAATTCTTATTATTATTATTTGTGTTAATAACCACAACGCACAACAAAGACCCATTTGTCAATATTTGTGTAAATAGTATTTGTTATATCAATCTCTAGAGCTCCACTATATTCTATGAGCAATGTCTATTGTTTAGGCAAGATATAAAACTAGCAATTGCACATAAAATGTATGATGGAAATGCTGAAGGGGATGTTTTGAAGCAGTCAAATCAAGGGAGAGAAACAATATTGAGAGAGGAAGAAGCTAGGGTTTGAGGGTGGAAAAGTGTGAGGGTGGGTAAAATGGAATGGGGAAACAATGTGAAACTCAACCCTCCAACAACCACATAGCATTTATGTCAATCGTTCAAAGGAGAGAAGAGGTGTTGTGTATGATGATGCGAAAATTATTTTTAGACATCCGTTAACATAAGGCGAGTAGAAAAATATCACTCAAGTGAAAATCTTTTTGCAATTTTAGCCCTTACATTTATTGGATAGCTTGAATACACATAAATGTAAGGGGAGATCAAATGCATGTATCACTAGACAAGTCGAGAGATATGCGGATGTGAAGTGGATGAGGCATCCTAACGTAGCGATTTCATGCATAGTTGCCCTCATCAAAAACCGTGATGGTGTCATCATTCATCAATCAACAACAAAAAGGGACAATTGTGGGGTCGTTGAGGATTTTTATTAGACAGTGGAAATTAATCACCTGCATGGCCAACACCTATTCCACGCCCGAGATTATTCCTCCCCACGAAATATCCGCTATATGTGTTGAACCTTATAGTTGTGATCTCACTTGGGCTATTTGTGTGAGCTTAAAGGGGTAACTATAAAAAATGGGGAATTCTAATAGGTTTTTATTTTCAATAGCCAACAACGATGTTTTATTCTTGTAGCACTTTTCATTCCCCCTTTTTGTTTTGAGCTAAAGTAATCATGTAAGAAATAATTGATGTACAAAAATCATCAATAATTGAGCTTGTACATTGAATGGTCATATGAGCGACAAGTAGAAAATATATGTCGATTGAGGTTGAAAAGGAAATTATTTTGATTGTACGACACTAGTTTTTTTGAGAAACTTGAGGAGGACATGAGTGGAAAGTTAGAAATGAACATGTGGGAAGTAAATAATTATGGATTCAACATGATAAAGAAAAGAAACAACATAAAATAACTTTAAATGGAAAGTTGAAACCCATATGTTCATTCCCAACATGTAACAAAGAGATGATGGTTAATATTTGCGGAAGAAATGATGGTCAAGATTTGATAAAGATTTGACGGCATGTCCCATAATATGTCTAGTAGTAGCAACATGGTGATCACCATAAAATTGGGGTTATTACATATTGATTTGTGTAGGAACAATTAATGACATGTAACAAATATTATTTGTGTAGGAACAATCTTCTCTATGGAATGTGACAACATGGTATAGGGTGGTCTAGAGTATCCTCCACACTTTAACTACAAAATCAATGGAATCAATGAGAATTAGAAATAAGCTCATAGACTCAACAAAACAAAAATGATGATGTTGTCCATTAGCACACTTGTAATGTGCCATCATTTTAAAGCCCTCGAACTCACAAAGTCAACATATATGCATTAAAAGGGAGAAGATCAAAGTGAGTTCGTTAAACTTCCAATTGCGCACTCGTTCATATAATCAATTCGGAAAAGGATGGAGAAAGTGTTTACATCACTCTGCATTATATTATGTTACAAATATTGGAGCCACTATCTATGATGATCTCGATGCAATTATCGTGCAACTCCTGCAAAATCATTCCAGTTGTCTTCAAATTTTAGAAAATTTAGCTGACAATAATAAAAAATAATATGTAGTTGAACGAAGAATTGACAAAGCGACTCCAACTTGTAAATTCCTTCGAGGTAATAAAATCAACACAATAAATTTTAAAAACGCGTCGATATAATGTATAAATGCATGTAAACTATTTGAACGGAATAAATTAAAGCCAACACATTATGAAATCTGATTTCTACCATTTTATCCATAGAACATCAACGCGAATAGTCAAATCAAGTAAATAAAAAACAAAATTGTAGTCGTTGAAGAAAAGACAAAAGACGAAATAAATAAATAAATAATAAATATTATATCTTAGGACATGTTGAATAAACTCATGAGAGGAAAAACAATACTTTAAGTGTTGGTGTGTTCTTTTATTAGTCTTCACACATTTCTATTTCTCCTTTTGTGCTCTAGGAGAGCTTGCCTTTCTTCTCCTTTTGTTTTTGTTCAAACTCAACATTCAATCTAGCTTAATTTTTGTACTTGAGATCTTTCACTGTTAGTACAAATATGTTTTAATTGCATTATCCCATGGTGAACACTTATCATATTCATCTTGAGCTTCTTCTAGTTGATGACCAAGAAATTTTGAATCTGGTGGAATGAAAGTATGAGGAATTTTGGATAGCATATTTATATTGGAAAAACAAAGGGAATCATACCTTAATGTATCGGAGGTGTCAAAATAAATTTCTTCTTCTGAATTATTCAAAACATTTACTTTCTCAATTTATTCTTTTGAATCATACAATATGTATGACTTTCATAATCGAGTTCCAAAAATAATGTAATAAATAATCTCATCTATATGATTTTCTCTCAAAAAAATTGACCTTTTTTTTTTCCTTTGTCAATGTTTGTCGTAGAACACTTAAGCACCATTGAGGAGAAATGATAGAGAATATTTTATTTAGCATATACTTGTTGCATCAATTCAAAAGAAAGAGTTGAAACATTTACATTAAAATCTAGACTTCCCAATAAACTACACATTGTATTGTTTTCAACACTAATGCTTTGGAGAGGGTTTTATTGATTAAAAACTCCTAAATCCAAACCTCGATCTGTATTAATTTGTAAGATATTGGCTCGGAATAGGAGTTTCATATTAAATAAAAATGAATGTAGCCTCTAAATAGGAGTTTCAAATTCACATAAAAATCAATTACATTTAGTGCCTTGATCATTTTGTTACTCTCGAATTGAAATATACAATTCAATCTATCTAGATCATAAATAAAATGTATGTCACCCTAATTATAATACGTTATTAATATCTAAACCAATTTCCATATCTACAATTTCTTGATGTAAAAATAAGGGGTTGTGGTGATAAATGCTAGAAGTAAAATATCCACTATTAAAAAATTGGAAACCATACATGTTTTATCTATTTATTGTTATTTTTTTATTAAATTATTGGTAATGATTATGTAAAAGTATATGAATGAGGAAAGAAAAAGGTAGACTATTATATTGATTTAATTGTCTTACTCTTTTTTTGTGATTTTGTTGAGTTAATAATTAATTTTAATCTTAAAATTCATATTTATTTGAGTGTATGAAATTTATTCTTTTTATTAAAAATCATTTTCTTCAAATATAATAATATAATTAAATTAATATTATTTATTAATATTTAATAAAAAATTGTAAAAGATTATTAATAATTATTGTATGGGAAAACTTTAAAATAAGAACATACAAATTAATATATTTTACTATTTTTCTGATAAATATATCTGAGATGGGTGATAGTTAAATGTCTGCAACTGTTACATTGTTAGTTATTATTGAAAATATATCAATTCGTGCTCTATAATGATTAGTTCATAATTCACAACTGTTCTTACGAATATAAATTATGGAGTAAGCTTAGAGAGAAGAACCTCCATTATTATAAACATTTAATATTTCCAAAGTTAGGTACCTAGAGGCTACAACCCATTAGATTGATATTCTAGGGTTTGAGTAACGTTAAGATGTACTAGTGGTGGTTTCTGGGGCTCTCTTTTCAAAATATGAAGAACTGTCTGGGGCCATAACTGCATCACAGAGTGACACGAGCAGCCATAAAATCTTAATCTTTGGCTGAAGATTTTCGTCTTTAAGAAAGTGTCTATGATTACACATGAAAATGATAAGCTCGCCAACAAGAAACTGATATTCAAGCCAATACTGAAATTCACACTAGCACATGTTAATGGGTTGGTAAAGACGACACAGAAGGTCTATGTTCGAATCTTTAAATCTGAACACTGCACTGACTGCTGCTTCCAATGCCTCTGAATAGCACATATTGCTTTCACTAAAAATTTATTAAAGAAAGTATATTGAAAATGGGTTTTGTGAGATCAATAACTGTAATGGGACGTAGCAGAATAGTGGTGTAATATGTATCACACATACACACAAAAAATATACAAATAAATCTGCATTGGATTGATTCGGTGAGGCTTGTATTTAATTGCTATATATAGAATACAATGCAGCTAAAATACAAAGAGATAATCCTAGATGGTTTGTACTATAAACTAATATTATCAAATTTAGTATGTGGTTTGTGGTCTTTGGTATCGTGGATGTCTACAAGTATCTTTTTTATTTTTAATTAATTTATTCGAACACTCTCGTATTAAGGTATTCCTCATGTTCAAAAACTTTTAAAGACTCCCCCATAATATATGGGTGTTTTCTGCCTCTATCGGTCTTATGGCTGATGAGGTACCCATTTACATAATTTCCTTGATCCTTAATTTATCTCTAAATTAAGAAAAAAATCTTTCAATATCTACAATTTGATTTTTAATGTTGTAGTTGACAAGCTGAATCAAAACATTTTGAATCAATTCTCGATGTAGTGATAATGAATCTCCACACATTTGGTTCTTCAATAATAGACATGATTCTTCACCAATTGAATTGTACATTTGTTGTCACAATACAATATTGAAGTATGATTTTAAGAAAAATGTAAATCACCAAGTATTGTCAACCATAGTGCTTCACGAGTAGTTGTGCATCTTTGGTGTATATTATGCCTTTGTTGATGACAATGCAATTAGTGGTTAAGTTTTTTTGGACCATGAGATAGCACACTTTGATCCAATGTTGAAGACAAAACATTTAATATTTTTGTGATCATCTATACATCCAGCCCAATCAAAGTCTGTAAAAATTGTCAAAGATATATCACCACTTGCAAAATACTCGACCCCAAAATTTTGATTTTTTTGACATATTTCAAAATGGCAAAGTGTTGGAGCGCGCATGTGCAAGAGATGCGGGGAAGCACACGTAGGAGAGAATATGATGAACACGTGTAGGAATGACAATATTTGTGTGCGGGGAGACGGAAAGGGCGTTGAAGGAGTGCTTCTAAAAGAAGTGAGGACTTAGTCAATTTTGGGCATGATGCTAAATATAGAGATGGCCTAGACGACATGCGAGGGAAGATTCCATATCGAAGAGTCTATTTTTGGAGAATGGAACTAGCAGCTCAGGCTGGATTATGAAGACTTGGGGGCTACATAAGGCTATTTTGGGACGAATGGAAAGACAAGTGACATGAAAAATTTTGGGCTAAAAATAGGATTGGAACTGAAGTCACTATAAGAGATCTATTCTTAAGATGAGCTTGCATGCTCCTTGTTAAATTTGTAAGCGGCGCATGGCTATTCTTAGCATGTAGCCTATTTTGAGGATGCTTAGGCGGTGAAGTGCAAGTCCCACACTATATATATATATATATATATATATATATATATATATATATATATATATATATATATATATATATATATATATATATATATATATATGTATTGATTTACACGATTTAGGGGATCTTGATCAAGTTGTGTTAGAGTTATGTTGTTGGTTTATGAGTGCGCATGACTTATGGTGATATCTTTATGTATGTATTCAAATTCTATGTTTTACTGATTATTAATGTAATGGATCTATGTGGTTGGATAACTTGAGTTATTGACATGTTTATTTCTGGATCTTGCATGGTAGATCTGATCATGATTCTTGTTTAGTTCATTCTTGCATATGGTTGTGATCTAGATCTGTTTATGGTTTATCCTTACATGTTTGTTATGGATATGGTTGTTATGATAATGTATTATATGTCTCTTCATGCTAACACCTTGACAAAACTTCCATAAAAGAGGGACTGGTACCCTTGCGCACTTGGTGAGCGCTCGATTCTATCTCGAGTAATGTCCTATAGACGCCTTGGGTTGTTTGGTAAAATAAAAGACTACATTTTGGTTACATTTTTGGACCTCTTTTCAAGTTATAGCAAGGACGTTGTATGATGAAGATGTATCGGTTGACTTTGGTCAAGTATTGAGAGTTCGATGAGAGAATTTAGAGGAAGCATTTACTCACATTTAACATTGGTCCGATTTTGATGTGTGCGCATGTATAGTGCCCACTCCTCTTCGACACTATTTTCATTATGATGATATTACTATTGGATTAATACTTAGACATTTTGATTTTTATATCTTGATCGAGTAGATGATAGAATATGCGAGATATTTGGAGTATTGACATGTGTTGTAATTACATTCGATTATGATGCACTAGATGACGATAATGGATAGATATATAGCCTATTTTGGATGTGTAGCCTATGTTGGCTATTTGAGTAGAATTATGATATTATGAATGTTAAAATCGAATTAAATTGAATGATGATAGATAATAGAATTGCTTATTTTAGATGATGGTTATTGATTTCTATATGTATATTATTTTCAATGTTGTTGATATGGCCGCATGAGGCCGAGATGTATTATGTTTGTGTTGCGAGGACATTTTATCACATACATTGAAAGGGGGTAGGGAACCAACCATGGAAGGATGTCGGGTGTTGTACAACATGGCCAAAATTTGACAACTTGTGTATAATATTATGTTGTGTGGTTGCATGCTTTGTTAGGAGGTTCCCATGAGGGGGTAACGTCATTTATGTGGCCATGGGTGTGACATGTGTTCCTTTCGTTTAAATTTTGTTTGTTTTAATTTTTTGTGCATGTGTTTAATTATTTGGGAAATATTGTAACTTTATTATACTTGCTAATGTGTCTTAATTAACTAGTTAGCTTAAATTTGAATTAAAAAGGAAGATTTGACATATGAGGGTAGATGGTCCTTGAAATCTTGTGGATGTACATTAGATTTGTGTTGTGTAATCATTCCCAACTTCAAAATTCGTATTTTGACTTGTGAGGTTTTTATGGAGGCTTTGTGAGATAAGCTAAGCTTGTCACATGCCTCTTAAATTCATCCAACAACCATACCTATGGTATGCGGAGTTAATTTTAGGCTTAATTATGTATTTTGGAAAGTAAAAAGGGTAAATAATTACACTTATTACTTACCAAATTTAAGTTTGTCTTTTATAAGCATGGTGTGTAATTTGGAGTGTCATGTGCGCATGGCATAGGTCTTACATATGCATTTAATTACTTTGGGCTTGGTGTTTGACTTGTGTGTTGGAATGGGTGAACGATGAAGTGGCATCCTACATGGAGCCACCTCATCATCCTCACATCCTATTTCTATTTATTGATTGGATTTGAAGGATTTTGGGTCACTTGTCTTATTTTTCTCTTGCACTTTTCAAATAAATCGGTCATGAGTTGCATGTGTGGTGCCTTTTTAGAGTTATATTTTCGATTGTGATTGGTTTGAAGGTGTTGAAAGTTTGTTGGAGTGAATATTTTTAGAATCTTAATGAAGAGGTAGGATATCCACCTTTTTATTTCTTTATTTATGTATATAGATGTGAAAATTATGTTTGTATGAGTACTTGCATGGGTGTTGAGAATGTGAAATGGTGGGGTTGGGTAGCTTTCCGTAAAAAGGGTGTGGGAGGTGGAAGTATGGGACCATTGGGGAGGGAAAATTGAGTTGTGAGGCATGAATTTTGGAGGGAGTGTGATTAGGAGTTCCACCTATGGGGAGTGAAAAGGAAAATATAGACATATTTTTACATATTTGCAAGGGGAGAGATAAGGATGTATTTGAATGTTTTGTATTGTGCACATGGAGGCTTTTGGGTGGAACTCCTACTTCACTTGGGAGAAAAAGGAGATGATTCCCATATTCCTTTATCATATTTGGCTTGATGTCAAGCCTATGTGTTGTTGGAAAGTTGTAAATATTGTTGAGTATGTCCATTTGAATGTGTTGTATGTTTTGTGGAAGCCTCTTGTAAAGGTTGTCAAATGTTGCTCAATGCTCCTCATTCTTATTTGGTTGGGGGTCGGGGGCCAATAAGGGGATGGATTATCCTCTTATTGGATTAGAGTTTTAGCGGAGAGCATCGCCTTTACCCTTTTATTTTTGTTGTGATCCAAGTTTTGAAGGGTTGATGGATGAAAGTTGAAAGTTAAAAGTTGGGAGATGACCTTGAAAGAATAGTTGTGTTTGAGTTGTTGGGAGAACCTCCACATTGTAAATCATTATATTGTTCCCACTTATAGTGGAATATTGTAAATTTTGTATGTTTGAAATAATTTTTTTGTAATATTTCATTTATCCCACGTTGTAGTGATTTAGTGAATGTTTAAAGAAATTTTGTTGTATACCTTGTTGGAAAGGACTAGTTTTAGTGAAAAAATGGATTTGAAGTTCTTGTATTGCAAAATAATGTTATTGTAGCTTGTAGTTATCACATTTGTAGTGTATGGTTGAAAAGAGAAATTCCAAAGTATGTTCAATAAAAGAAAAATATATTTCATATTGTTGAGGTTGTATGTTTGAATGGGAAAGTTATGCATTTGGTAATTTTAAGTTATGAAACTAAGATATCATGTCAATATATCAACCAATGAATGAAAGAAACCTTAGTTAAAATTAATGTTGCATTAAATACCAACCTAAGTAGAAAATTGTGTGAAAATGTCTTAATTTAAGGTTATGTTTTCGAGGAATAGAACTGTCATCATCCTATTCGAGTGGCGAGTTTGAACCGCTGCCCATCTCAGAGCAGCGGTCAATGAACCACCACTCGGGAAGGGTAGCGGTTCTACAAGCTGTCGGTGTGCGTAGGGCGGTGGTTTCATCACTTTTGACAAAAAATTAAAAATTTCGACTATGAAAACCCAAATTGAACTTCAATTAAAATATAAGCTTAAAACATTCAAAATGAAACTACCAAGAACTAGTAATTAATAAAATTTAATTGTTTAAGCTATTCAATCCTCTTATGGGCATTCAAATGTGTAAAATTTCATAGATTAAATGAAATGGGGTTTTTCCCCAATTGTTGAACTCAAAGAATGTTTACATTAAATAACAAAAACATATCCATGGTGGGATCTCTACATTAAGCAAATGAAAAATCTTACAATAGTAAACCCTTTACAACTAAAACCAAGAAAAATTTTCCATGGTTGCACTTCTTGCTCTCATGGCTTCTCCTCCTTCTCCTCTTCCAAACCTGCAAAACAAGAATGAACAAATGAGGTTGTTTTGGGGAAAATAGAAATAAAAGGAAACCCATAAGGATATTTAGGGCAACCCAAATCTAAGGGATAGGATAGATTCAATCTAATGGCCCAAATTAAACCCTACCTCACTTAAGTGGAAGGTATTTTGTGGGAATGAAATTTAATATAAAAAATAAGTGCATGGGTAATGGGGTGAATGGGGCCACTTAGTGGCTAGACAAAATAATTAAAATTTTGTGTTAGAAAATAAAGTAATCTTGGTGCATGATAATTAATTAAACTTTTGGAACTTGGTAAACACATTGTTTTAAACCATAAATATATTTTATGAAGTAAATTAATAATATTTAATTATTAATTTAATTCCAACTTTCACAAGCTTGTGTAGAAAGACTTTAACCAAGAAATTTATTAATTATAGATGCAAACCTCCTTTCTTTAAAAAAAGTTACCGTAATTTTGACTATTAAATTATTACTTTCCATTTTTTTTAGAGTATAAATATGTAGGTGCTACACTTTGTATCAGAGTCGTGGATTCGATGCTTAGACCCCGGACATGCTTGGAAACATGAAACACAATAAGAAAGCCTATCTCAAATCTAAACCTAGAACACACAACATTGTATGATATTTCTTAAAAACGTAGAAAACTTAGAAAACTAAAACAAAGCCTAGATGATGATAAACTAACTCCTGTCTTGGTCTGTGCAGGAGGTGTAGACTAGATGAGGGTCCTTACATGTGAACCTAGATCTACCACCCCTAGATCAAGCAGTAGCAACTATATTGCCTCAGATACTACAGACACACTACATGATGTTAATCCCACTTTACGCGGAGAATCTTTAGGAGGGAAACCTAACAGACATGATAGAGAGCCATCAATGGAGGCTCATGCACTATCACATCATAGTGCTAAGGATAGGGCAGAGCACTCCCATGCGGAGTCGGTTGGACATGATTCACCACCTATAGAGCATAAAGATAGAGCTTCAAGACATAGAGATAGATCTAGGAGCTCTAGGCCGAGGATGATCATTCAATGAGACCTAGAGGCCAACAATCGACAATGGTAGATCACATCGAGAGATATGCGAAGTTACACCTGCCACATTTACTGGAGATACGGGAGGATTTCGGGATGAGGTATGGCTAGTTAGCTTGAGAGGATACTTGACCTATGTCCTTGTACTAGCAACACAAAAGCTCATGTTGTTATCCACCTTCTAAGAGATAGAGCCGAGTTTGGTGGAGGACTGAGGAGCTAGAATCTGCACGTGGATTCAGAGATAGTTACTTGGGAGCTCTTCAAGGAGCATTTCAAGAGTAGATACATATCTAGGAGATTCATCTAGCATTAAATTGATGAGTTTCATGATCTGCGATAGGCCTCCATGATGGTAGTAGAGTATGAGGGTCGGTTTTTGGATCTGCTTTAGTATGTGGACTACATGTAGGATGAGAAAGTTAGGGTTCATAAGTTCATCAGGGGTCTAAACTTAGACTTGGGTGGGGTAGTGCACATTCATTATCTGAGACACTATTAGAGGTCGTGGAGAAGGCCTATATTACTGAGAGGAAAGCAGGGGGAAGACTCGCGGGCTCAAGACAGAGTGAGGATGCAGTATACGAGAAGATGTAGGATAATAGGTCAAGGGGATCAGCCCCTCCTCCTCATGGTGGACACACTTTGGCACTTTGATCTTCTTGTAGGCTTCCTCCTCCTTAGTAGCAGCAGATAGCAAAATTAACCACCCTTTCGGTCTCCACAACGTCATGATGCTTAGAGAAGGCATAGTATGGGACCTCCAGCTGGGGGGCCCAATAGGACATAAGCTCCACGGAGCACAATCAACGAGGTACGTCCACCACAGCATCCATAGAGATCTATGGAAGGATCATTAGGTTCTATAGTATGGGCTACTAGGCCACCTGGAGGAGTATCTGCTCATTGGAGAGGACCAAGTAGTTGTTATGGGTGCGGTGTACATGGTCATTATTAGAGAGAATACCCTCGAACATTGCTAATCGGGTAAGGATCTTGTTTCTAAGCCTATGGTTGTTTACATGCCCAGGATCCACATGATTTATGTTGCGATTAAGAACCGCCAGTGAGCACCGAGTGGTACGGTGATTGAGACCACATGTAGCATTGGTGGTATTTTTACCCCTATCTTATTTGATTTAGGCTCTTCAAATTCTTTCATTTCTCCATCATTAGTAGAGCGATGCAGGCTGGTGGAAATTAGGTAGGGCCTTATTTGGGATGTTGAGATGGCTTATGGAGCCAAAATATTAGTGGCCTCCTTAGATAAGGAGTGTGTAGTGGACCTAGGACCCTTCACCATGACTTTAGATCTTCGTATCATTCCCTTGGGTCCATATGTAGTTATCTTGGGCATGGAATGGTTGTCTACACACAGATCTAGAGTTGATTGTTACGATAATAATATATCTTTTGTAGATGATTTAGAAGTGGATTCAGCGATTGTTGGAGTTAGGAAACCCATTTTTATTCACACCATATCCACTATGCAGCTAAAGCGATGTGCGCAATGAGGTTATCAGTTATAAGCCATCACTGTTAGTGACCGATCAAAGGACGAGACTCGTGGACCGTCACTTGATGACCACCCCATTTTGTAGGAGTTTTCAGATGTTTTCCTAGTGAGTTGTCAGGGTTACCTTCCCCACGTGAGATAGATTTCTATATTGATTTGGTTAGAGTGGAGCTTATCTCACGTGCACCATATAGGATGACCACACCTAATCTATGTGAGATCAATTTGAGTTGGAGGGGCTTCTTGGAAAGGCCTAATCCTTCCTAGTATATCTCCTTGGGGTGCACCAGTGATCTTGGTGAAGAAAAAGGATGGATCTCTACATTTATGTGTGGACTGCAGACAACTGAACAAAGTAACGATCAATAATTATTACGCCCTTCCACTAATAGATGATTTATTTGATCAGATGAATGGGGCCACTATATTTTCTAAGATAGATCTTAATTCAAGATATCATCAGCTAAGGATTGTGGAGGAAGATATCCACAAGACAACTCTCTCATGAGATATGGCCACTATGATTTCACGGTGGTACCTTTTGGTCTAACGAATGCCCTTGTAGTATTCATGAGTTTGATGAATAGGGTGTTCAGGAAATTTTGGATCTCTTCATGCTTGTGTTTCTTGATGACATTATGATATAATCATGTATGTTTGAGGAGCACAAGGATAACCTTTGATAGGTTTTGTATTGTCTTCATGAGCAGCAATATATAGGAAACTGGAAAAGTGTACCTTTTTCCACTCGAGAGGTTCAATACTTAGGTCACATTATTTATGGAGAAGGTATCACAGTTGATCCTTCCAAGATTATAGCTATTGTGGATTTTGATAAAGGTGCCAACCAATGTGACCAATGCACATAGTTTCATGGGATTGGTAGGATACTATAAGAGATTTGTTTAGGACTTCTCTCGGATTGCACACCCCATCACTTCCCTTTAGCAAAAATTGAAGAATTTTTTTGGTCGATGGATGTGAGCAGGCCTTGATCTTTGAAGGAATTTCTTACAATAACATTAATTCTTACGAAGTGTCAGATCCTCAGAGGGATTTCTTCGTGTGTACAGATGCTTCTTTGGTAGGATTAGGAGGTGTTTTGATGCGGGGAGGGTCATGTAGTAGCCTTGAGACTCACAAAATTAAGGATTAGAAGCTCAATAATCTGACTCATGACCTTTAGCTTTCAGTAGCAGTGCATGCTTTGGTGTATTTTCATCATTTCCTTGTTGGAAGGAGGTTCATTCTTAGGATAGACCATTTGAGCTTACGTGAACTCTTCACACAACCCAATCTCAACGCTCTTCAAAGACATTATATGGAGTTCTTATGTGATTACGACATGGAGATAGAGCATGTGAAGGGGAAGGATAATGTGGTTGTAAACGATTTCGATCGGCAGAGACATTTGGTTATGGATACTATAGTGGAGTGCAGACTTGTTGTGCAAGATTTTACGACTGACTTCCAAATGTCGCCTTCTACCTTGCAGTTAGAGCAGAGATTGAGTCTTAGAGAACCCTTCAAGGGAAGTTTTATGGATTTTCATTAGAGTCGAGATGGACTTCTCAAATACATAGGCCGGATGTATGTACCTAGGGATGGAGGTTTGAGATAGGATATCTTAGAAAGGCTTATCGTGCACCTTATTTAGCCCATCCATGGGTGAAGAAGATGCACACCACTTTGAGATAGTTGTAACATTGGAAAGGAATTTGTAGAGATGTGGCTCGGTTTTTGTCTCGCTATTTGTAGTGTTAGAGGGTGAAGGTCGAGCCTTAGCATCCAGCTAGCCTTCTCTACCCGCATGTTATACCGAAGTGGAAATGGGACACCATTTTCATGGATTTCATAGTAGGGCTATCGACATCAAGATACCACCATAATGTCATCGTGGTCATGGTGGATAGATTAATAAAAGTGGCTCATTTTTCTCCAATGAAGACCACCTATACAACTAGTACAGTGGTGTGAGTATACTTAGATGATATTGTCAGACTGCATGGGATTCTGTAGAAGATTATTTGTGACCGCAATCCCTTATACACCTCTCATTTTTGGACTACCATGCAACATGCCCTTGGGACAAGTATCAACTTCAATACAACATATCATCTAGAGATAGATGGCGAGGACAGAAGCGAGTGAACTAGATTTTAGAGACATGCTTCAGATGTATGTCATGGATCATCAATTGAGGTGGGAGGATTATTTGTAATTGGTGGAGTTTTATTATAATATTAGCTTTAATATTTCTATTGATATGGCTCCATTTCAGGCACTTTATGGTAGGGAGTGCAGGACACCACTGAGTTGGGACAAATTGGAGGATAGAGTATCTCTTGGGCTTTGTTACAGGACATGGAGTAGTAGGTTGTTTTGATCTAAAATAGACTTCGGGAGGCACAAGATAGATAAGAAATATGCAGATTAGAGGAGAGTTAGCTGTAGCTATGAGGTGGGCCGAAGGTTTCTTCGTGTGAGACCTCATAAGAGACATATCCGTTATGGAAAAGGTTCTAAATTAGCTCATAGATTCATGTGTCAATTTGAGATCTTGGAGCGAGATCGTCTTAGCCTATCTTCCGGCCTTTCCATCCAACTTGTCTCGTCATCTTACATTTCATAGTATGTATTTCATGTTTTTGTTCTTAGGATATATATTCTAGATCCATCTCATGTATTGGATTAGACCGCATTGCAAAGAGCATGGGAAGGTGATTTGTGGAGCCCATGTGCATTATAGAGCACTGGGATCCTAGGCCTTGATGCCGTAAGATTGACCAAGTGTGAGTCCATAGGGATAGGTATGATGAGACTACAACCACATGGGTGGATTACCTTATTACGGACTTTGGGATAATTTTAGCGGCGAATATTCGTAATATGGCGAAAATTTCATTTTAGGAAAATTTGAAAAGGCGAATTTTTCGGAGTGGGTCGGTGTCCTGTTCGCCTAAAATATATAGTATATTTTTTTTGGGGGGTCGGCTTCGCCTTCATTTGAAAACATCTCCTATAAAAACCTATGTGATTCAGGGTAGTATACCTCAAGTAGCTTACCAAATTACCAATACTGTGAAATTTGAACTCGCATACCCTTGAGCACCAGAGATTCATATTACAGTTGACGCGCGACAAATGCAGTGTTGACGCGCGACAAGGGCAATATTGACGCGCGACAAGATCATGTCGACGCTGACAAGAGCATCTTGTGACAAAGAGAGTATCTTGACGACGCGCGACAAAAGAGCCGAAGCGACGCGTGGACAAGATATGCGGCGCGCGCGAATTGATCTTGTCTGACAAGAGCTATACTGACGCGCGACTTGGGCTACGAAGTGACGCGCGACAGAGGAAGGGTGGACGCGCGACTGAGAAAGGGTTGACTCGGGCATTGTTGACGCGCGACCTCAGACAGTTCACGCGCGACAAGACCTCAGAGACTGGACAGAGTCGCTTCTTGGTTCTTTTGCTGACGCAGGACTCTTTTCAGAATAATGGAAGGTGCCAGCTCAAAGAATACGAATAACCTAAAAGTAAGTAAGAAATCTCAGAAATCACTCTTCAAGTATTTTGGAAACTCTGCGGGTACAGATAGTGTAAATACCAATCATATACATGCCACCGAAAACAATCAGAATACTGACTGTGTGGAAGGTATTATTGAGGTGGACATGCATTGTGCACAGTATCACAGTCAAACAAATGAAACCTACGATAATATGCCAGATCTTGAAGATATTGTTCATGTTGGGGTGCGACGAAGTGCGGCTAGATATCACGAATCAAACACTCGGCAAAATGGGAAGGCAGAAATCAAAATCAAACTCTGGTCCAAGAAAGAGGAAACCAGGTGATTGCGATATTGCTACAAATTCTACTCAAAAAAGTAAAGCATTGAAAACAAACAAGAATATGTGGACCATTGGCAGGACATACAAGTTTGATTGGGCAGCTAAATTTCCATTTATTGAACCTGTTGTATCATCTAATTCTGAAGAAATCCCATGTGAATGTACATGTACAATATGTACGTGGAAATTGGGAAAGCAACAAAAAATGCAACTGAAGCTGGACACTATAGAAAAACATTGTGGAAAACAATATTTAACAGTAACAGGGGCGGATGGCCAGAAAATCAAAACACATAGGTGGAAAACTGAAAAGGAGTGCATGCATGTCAGATACGCAGCGGAATATGAGGCAGAGCAGAAAAAACACAGACATCTGTTGGAAAAGGGAGGAACGATCACATCGCATATTGGTAAGATGAAAGAAACTAATCTACAAGCAAAATTCATACAGTTCTCTACTCTTTTTCAAATACTTAAAAAAGGAAGGGCAATGTCAGATTTCCTCGATTTCAAGGTTTTGTATCAATTTAACGGAATGCTGAATGTACCTCAGTCTCATTGGTCCGAGAGTAGTGGATGGGAAATGGCAAAATGCCTCTCGATGATAGAGAAGGAAGATTTGAAAGAGAATGTAAAAAAAGCAAACTTTATCTCTCTTTCAATTGATGAAGTGACAATGATAGATCGACAACACCGCATGGGTATGTATCCACATCTATACATTAGAAAATCATATAAGGACACCTCATACATTGGGTGTTATGAAAATGGTTGAAAATCGCAATGATATTGAAAACCTATACAAAATAGTTGTTTCTCATTTGAAAGATGTTGCTGGTATGACTGATTATGAAATTGCTACGAAGTTGGTATGCGTTGGAGCAGATGGTGCATCTGTCATGCAGGGTCACCGAACAGGGCTCTGTGTTAGATTACAAACAACAGTGGCCCCATATATGCTACCAATTCACTGCATGGCTCACAGAATGAATTTAGCATATAAAATGGTAAGCAACCATGAAAATGTTGCTAAATTAGAAGACCTAATAAGAGAACTCCATGCCTATATGTCAAGCAGCCCAAAGCGTTTTCTGGAGTTCCAAAAATTTGCAATTGGAATTACAGACGGCAAAAAACTTCTGAAGGATGTGGAGACTAGATGGATCTCTTTGTATGAACCAGCATGCAGAGTTCGTGAGGAGTATCCTTCATTGGTTGGTTTCATGCACAAATACCGTCATGAAGTTGATAGGGCAAGGGACCGTTGTTGCTTAAACAGCGATTTGGAGACTTTGCTTACATTGGTTGGTATTCTTCCAATGTTGAAGGAGATCAATACACTGATGAAGCATGCACAGGGCAGATTGATCTATATCGTGGATTTTATAAGGATGAGGAAAATGGTATGTCAAAGTCTTGATATATTGTACTGTTCCCAGGATAGTTTTGATGCACCTGTTTTTGAAAATTGGAGAGATTTATTAGATCTTAAAAATCCTAACACCTTTTTGAGATTTAATATCCACGATCACCTATGCATCTCTGTTAATGGGAGGGAAATACCAATGCACATCTTGCAAAGACGTCAAGATATTACAGGATCGGAACGAGAAGATGTTCCTGTGACACGTAATTTGTTTGAGTCTGTGATAGTTGAGACAAGAATAAAGCTTAAAAAAATTTCAGAAACCTTGTCATCAGAAATTAGGGAACGTTTCTGTAAAGACAAAATTCTGGAAGCAATGGGTGTGATGAATCCGAATTTTTGGAATACAGAAGGTGGCCGTGCAGACTTTGTCAGTAAGCATTTCCATAAGTCAATGGGTACAATAATGGAACAATTTACAAAGACTTGAGCTCAAAGTGCATGAAATCAAAGGTATCTTTGAATGCCGATTTATTGAAGTTTGATCAACCAATTTTGCAACAACAATGAGGAACCAATATAAGAATTTAGATCAACCTTCGAAAGTGGTGCTATTACTGAGGAATTTTGTGGCGAGGAATCTTTCAAAGTTCTATCTTACAAGAAGATATCAGTGAGTATTTCAGACTATATGAGTTATGCCAGACAATGATTTTGGGGTCTGTGGAGGATGAAAGGGTTTTCAGTGCATTGTCATTTATAAAATCAAAGAGAAGCAGTTGGACAAAAATCTGGAAAGTTGCATGAGGTGTTACGTTTCTCGATACTCCCTCGAAACCTTTCCGTTTGACAGAGCAATTGCGCACTGGAATTCCCTTTGCGAAAGAAGAGGTGTAAATAATACAGCTACAAGTACAAATATTCCCAACCTTGAGAGTGTAATTGGCTCTGCGTCACATTCTACAGAAGACAACATCGACTTTGATGAAGCTATTGATAATGGACTGTTTCAACTTTAAGTAGGTATCTTCTTTATCTTTTATCTTTATCATTAAAGATGTTACAGGTCTATATACTAAAAATGTCAGGCAATTCACCCATCTATCTACTAATCCATTTCTCGTGTTGGATTTTTTTAAAACACAGATCTAGCTCATTACCAGTGGCAGTGAT
This sequence comes from Taxus wallichiana var. yunnanensis, assembly GCA_018340775.1. Classification (NCBI taxonomy): domain Eukaryota; kingdom Viridiplantae; phylum Streptophyta; class Pinopsida; order Cupressales; family Taxaceae; genus Taxus; species Taxus wallichiana. The sequence continues at coordinate 1,026,481,906 of CM031239.1, forward strand.
GATTTCAACTTTAAGCAGGTATCTTTTTCCCCTTAATCTTATTGTTAATTTGTTTGTTACTTTTTAAATTTTGACAGAGCAATTGCTCACTGGAATTCCCTTTGCGAAAAAAGAGGTGTAAATAATACAGTTACAGGTACAAATATTCCCAACCTTGAGAGTGTAATTGTCTCTTCGTCACATTCTACAGAAGACAACATCGACTTTGATAAAGCTATTGATAATGGAGTGTTTCAACTTTAAGTAGGTATCTTTTATCTTTATCTTTATCTCCATTAAAGATGTTTACAGGTCTATATACTAAAAATGTCAGGCAATTCACCCATCTTTCTACTAATCCATTTCCCGTGTTGGATATTTTTAAAACAAAGATATATCTCATTACCAGTGGCAGTGATAGGTTATAATTAAAGATATAGGTTAAACAAAGATATATCTTTCTACTATTCATTTTTTCAGCTCTGGTTATAATTAAAGATGTTATAGGTGTATGTATTTACATTTAGATAAATACAATATTTTTATTTTTTGAAAACGTGGGTTGACATCCGTCCGAGGAAGCTGTTACTTCTCGGGACTGACAATGTCAGGCAACTCACCCATCTATCTACTAATCAATTTTTTTGTGTTGAAGTTTTTAAGACAAAGATCTAGCACGTTACAGGTGATGATTTCAATTTTAAATAGGTATCTTCTTCAACATAATCTTATTGTTTGTTACCTTATATTTTTTCAGCTCTTGTTATCGTTACCTTATATTAACATTTATTTAAAGATATTGTTGGTCTATATATTTAAAGATGTTGCTGGCACTTATCAATTATCATCATTCATCATCTACGTCCACATACAATTCATGACAATGCAAATAAACAAGAAACATATATATAATACATGATAATCACAATCTAATGCAATTAAAATTAAAGATTGTATGTAAATCCATATAATTATATTCAAAAACCATAGTACATATTCAATAGTAGAAGTTTCTAGTTTTCAAAACCCTCTTTTTCTTTATCCAATTCTACTCTGCACTATTTCCCAACGGCTTCTTCCACTGTGGCTGTACCTCTTTCCCCAACACTGCGAGAAATCTCCAACGATAATTGTAAAATTTGGATCAGATTTTTTGCGAAGTGTATAAACTATCCCGTTGCCAATAATTTTCATAACGACTAATAATCTCATTGATAAGAACCAGATTGATATGAGGAAGCATCTCCCATCTTTCTCATCAACCCACACAATCTTTTTTGTGCTTGTCCAGATCTATGAAATACTCCTTGCCCTCTTTAGAGGTACTTGTGCCCAAACCCTGTATGGTCCAAGCAACAAGTGATACCTAATTGATTGGAGAACCTGATTGATTGGAGAAGCTGATTGATTGGAGAAGCTGATTGATATGAGGAAGCATCTCCATCTTTCTCATCAACCCACACAATCTTTTTTGTGCTTGTCCAGATCTATGAAATACTCCTTGCACTCTTTAGAGGTACTTGTGCCCAAACCCTGTATGGTCCAAGCAACAAGTGATACCTAATCAGCAAGCGAACAAAACCAGAACTCGAAAACATATAAAGAGGAAAACAAACTAGCATTACTTTGTACTATACGGTCCAGCTGGTTATCGATCCACTCAATGAGTCTCTCCAAGCTTCATACTCAGGAATTGTGTAGAAAGATAACACATTTCCATTTTTGTGAGTTGCCTACATAATACATTAACATGTGCCGACATTAGACATGGAGATACAAAACATCTGGAGGCTTGGAAAACAAATATAAAAAGTCTCAAAACACAACCAAATATACAGGGGGAACATTTAAAGAAACTAAACACTGCTATATCTGAAGATCATGTGCACAGTGTGCATGTCATTATCATCGAGATGGCCATATCTTAAAGATTTAATGCTGTCATATATTTTATCTTCCTATAGACCAAGGATTTTTTTTCTATTTACTATCTCTTTATTCTCCATTTGTTGGTGAGTGGTAGCTTCCCAAAAAATAGATATTCCTGCCACCTGATAGCATAAAGATAACTAAAATAACAAAAAATTAAATTGGAAAGTGATGTCGAAACATGTCACAGTACTACCAAATTCAATATTCACATTTCCCTGATTCATGGCACAAACACTTACAGCGACTACAAGTGCCTTGGCTGAGTCACCCTCCGTTAATATTAAAGTACATTGATCAGAATTCTTCCCTCCTGCTTGATTTGCATCAAGTTTGGGAACATCATTTAATTTCCCCTTCTTGGTTCCATCAGTTTTCTTAAGATCTTTTTTTTGTTTAAACTTTTCCACTGCACTCATCAGGTCAAACAAAGTTACAAAGCTAATCTTAGACACTAGCATTGCAAAAATTACATGTACTCAGAAATGCTACATATTAGACACCACGCCTGGATATATGCGAAACAGTGAAAATTACTATAAATTTATAACAGCAAATTGTATCAGAATAAAAAATACGAATTAAAACGAATTATACTTACAATCAACATGGAAACCAAACGTTGATTCGAGAAAATTCTTTTCTTCCACGAGTGTTGCCTTAGTTGTAACAATTGGTAAATTTTTGAACGGAAGGCCTGTAAACCGATGAATTTCATTTGCTTCTATACTGAATCGAAAAATTCGGCAGCGGTTCAGAGTCACATAAAAAATGCCGTCCTCTGAACTATAGGATGACAGAACGTAATTCAAAATATCCGGATCTGTTTCGAAATGGGACATATTAACGAGCCCTGTAAAATCACACGCATCCATTAAATATTTATCTACTGAAGAGTCGAAGACATCTTTAAAACAGTATGGATGTGAGGGCATAAGAAACATCGATTGAATTGGGAAGCAGTTGGGAAGCATTGAGACCTGTAAAAATTCAAGAGCCGAAGGTGAAAACGACAAAATGACCGGTAGAAGGGTATTTATAGGCTAAATCGGGCGTCAAACGCATCAATAGACGCGCGTCAAATGTCCAAGATGACGCGCGACATTACTCGGCGAAATCTTGTGCAGCGTCAATAGAAGCCATTCGACGTGCGCGCGTCGATAGAAAGCCATTGGCGGCGTCGAATAGAAACCATTGGCGCAGCGTCAATAGAAGACATTCGACGCGCGTCGGCCACCGAGGCCGTTTGCAGCGTCGATAGGCCAGACGCGGCGCGTCGATGAGGCCAGCTGATGCGGCGTCGATAGCGGCCGATTGGCGCGCGTCAATAGAAGCCATTGACGCGCGTCAATAGAAGCGGTTGGCGCGTCGTCGATGCTGCCATTGACGTCAGCGCGTCGATAGCGTCTATTGGCATGTCAATAGATCCGATCGATGACGCGGCGTCAATAGATCCCGATGACGGCCGCGTCAATAGATCTTAAGACGCCGCTGGCCAATAGATCCGATGTGGCGTCAATAGATCCGCTGGCGCGCGTATCAGATACTGCGGTGTCGCGTCGATTGAAACAATTGACGTTCCTCTGACGCGCGTAAGGAGTGATGAAGCCTTCATGTTTGCAATGCAGCCAATTGAGACACTGATTGGTGTGTACTTGATGTCTGAGACACTTGATTTTAGACATGTTACTTGTTGAGCTTGATGTATACTTGAGCTGTAAATTTTTTTTTTCAATATTTGAGACACTTGATTTTATGAATTGTACTTCAAGAAGATCATGATTAATCAATTCAAGGCATAGAAATGGCGGAGCTTCAAGAAAATTGTCTTCAAACATACAGTTGAACATTGTATCTTCAGAAAAGGAAAACAAAACATGATGGTAGCAGGAATCTACTAAAGGATCATATATTTCAAGTTCATTCTTGTAACTAATACGATATGTAAACAACCTTATTGAAAAATTTGAAAAAAAAGGCATATTTTAATTCAAACACTTCAAGAGCAGTCCCGAAGAGAATCCTATACAAATTTAACTTCTATAATTTATCTGGAGTCGGCACTGTATTTTTTCTTAGATGCTAAACAGAAAGGTTGTTAAATCTTATTAAATTTGGCATGGTAAACCATGGCAATTCACCCATCTATAATCTAATCCATTTCTCGTGTTGGTTTTTTTTGAAACACAGATTTAGCTCATTACTAGTGGCAGTGATAATTTTATTGTTTGTTACAAATGGTTAAATACAATATATTATTTTTTGAAAACGTGGGTTGACATCCGTCCGAGGAAGCTGTTATTTCTCGGGACTGACAATGTCAGGCAACTCACCCATCTATCTACTAATCTATTTTTGTGATGATTTCAATTTTAAATAGGTATCTTCTACAACATCATCTTATTGTTTAAAGATATTGTTGATCTATATATTTAAAGATGTTACTGGGACTTCTCAGGACCCCTCTGTCTACAATGTCAGGTAAAACAAAGATCTAGCAAATTACCCTTGATGATTTCACTGCAAGAGGTAAGTTAAACCCTATCTTATTTGCAATTATGTTTAATTTCTTTCCAGTGATGATTCTCTCTTTATTTCTTAGAATTATATTTAATTTATTAAATATTAAACTATTAAGTTGAGTGAATTATAGATGCATACTTCATCTCAAATGGTGTCCACGTAATGGGATTATTCAGAAGATAAAAAAGATTGTAGCTAGAAGAATAGAGATTCAAATAGATTGATTGCATTTCATCAATCATTCATTAAAAAAACCTCTATCTAAATTATAAGAAATATATACACTCAAAATTATATCAACTTATAGACTCAAAGACAGACTAATCTTCATGATAAAAACCTTATATGTTTTACATTAAACTTCAAAGTTCTGTATCGAGCTTGACCTATCTTTTAATCACATGGTTATTCCATCTTTGATTAATCCAGCCTCCATAGCCTCTACACAAAACAATATCCATGATAACAAAACCATATCTTTTAAACCATTGTCTTCATTATTTCCCAAGCTCTAATTCTTACAGCCTCTACATCAAACAACCTCTCTAGTTTAAGATTATGCACTAATATAGAGGTGAATCTCTTTAAACAGTAAAGATCTGTTTCAAAACTTAGTTGCTATTTTTTCCCAAAGACATAATTTTCAAGATAATTAAAGAAATTAAATTGATCATCATATTTCATCAACATCTATCATTGATTATCAATTCTCATCATTCATCATCTTTCATCATCATCTATCATTATCATCATTCATCATCTACGTCCACATACAATTCATGACAATGCAAGTAAACAAGAAACATACATATAATTCATGATAATCACCATCTAATCACCATATAATTAAATTCAAATAACATATTACATACGCAATAGTAGGAGTTTAGTCAATAATAACAGTTTCTAATTTTGAGAAGCCTCTTTTTCTTTAGAAACTTCTACTGTACTCTCTTCCCCAACGGCTTCTACCACTCTAGCTGCACCTCTTTCCCCAACACCAGAAATAACCCCTGAACATATGAGATCTTCTGCAGCACTGTCCAGATTTTTTAAAATTCTTTCCTCTTGATTTGTTGCATCTCCGTGCGACAGCAAATTTGGATCAGCAGCTGCTTTTTCTTTGAACAAGATGTCAGGGTCAAGACCATGCTCTTTAATTATCCGCTTTAGTGTATTGTTTTGTTTGTTAACCAAAACAATATTTTGCTTCATATTTTTTGCAGCGGATAAGTTGTTCTTTGCTGTTTCCAAGTGAACTTGCAAAACCTTCGCCTGACTCTTCAAATTTTCATATTTCAACTGCACCAAAAGAGTAATGTCAATTCAAAATATTAATGTAAATTCAAAATTTCAAATTAACAAAAACGATTGTTTGAATGTAATAGTACTTACAACCGCTCTATCTCTTTCGGCATTTGCGATTGATACCAAATCCTTGTCCTTTGACCATTTGTTAAAATATGCCTGGGCCTCGGCACTAATATTTTCCAATCTGTTTAGTACCTTATCTAAAATGTCGTCTTTATATTTGTTGTTAAACGTGACAGTCCCACTTCTTGCTTGGGTAAGTAAGGAATCCATCTTCGCAGGTTGATTTTGGACTGCAGCGTATAAACTGTCCCGTTGCCAATAATTTTCATAACGACTAATAATCTCATTGATAAGAACTTTGGCCCTTTTCTCCCATTCTAGCTCTTCGATATGAGGAACAATAAACTCACTGACATGGGATTGACAATCATTACCAATTAAGTTCTCCAAAGGATAAGGTGGAAACTCTTCACTATCTGATTCTGATGCAGACGATCTTGCTGGAGAAGTGTGGGGGCTTTGACCAAGATCAACTGCTATTTTCTGTCTTTGGGTGGGCTGATCCTGTTTCCGAAAAAATAAATCAAGATTTAGATAAATAAATTTAAATCAGAATGTAATTTAAAATTGTAAAGCATATTAAAATTGAAATTTTAAGTATACCTGCTGGCCTTGAATCATCTCGTGGGTATCGAAAAAACCGGTTAGGTCATTGCTTTATCAATGCCCAAATAATCTTCATCTAAATTTATATTGTTCAAAACAGATATGCCCGTTGCACTGGGCAAGCCACCAAGTGAGAGAGTTGGTATACGAAACGAGGAGTCAAGGTTTAGTGTCCCACTGGGGGCCGGAGCAAAAGTCATGCGTTTACCAATGGTCTTTTTCACTGTTCCTCTGGTTGGCATTTTAAAAATTAATGGTTGAGTTGGTGTCGCGGCCGTCGTTTGATCATGAATGACATGCGCTGTAAAGTACAAGAAAAAAAGAAAAATGTTAGAACAATTCAAAAGTCAAAACTATGAAACTAAATGTCCTATAGAAAAGTTGTACCTTGTTGTCGAGGGGGTGTTTTTCTCGGTGCTACGGGTGGCCTTGTAGGAGTTGTACTCTGTGGCTGTTCAGAAGATATCAATGCATGCGAATGTATGGAGTGAGTTGGGGAAGAAGGTTCCAAAATCCCTGCAATTCATCAATATTAAATGTTAAATCATTTGGTTAAAATTTAAATTGAAAAAAATCTGCAACTTTGGAATTTGTAAATAATATATGAGAATGTATTACTTCTCTGGCGTTTAACGAGTTCAAACTGTTGAGGGTTTGGAGAGGAGTGAGCTTCCATTTCAGATTGGGAGTCCCCCGAAGCCTCTGCGTGTAGTTGGCCTCTTCCTCTTGACATCTTTTTTTTTTTGGGAATGGCTTCAAGATATCTTCTCTGCAAAACATTAAAATTTAAGATTTAATAAATGTGCACTGTAATGTAGAAAATAGTAATACAATTACAAACTAAATAGTTTATACCTGCTGTTCTGCAAATGGAACTGAGAATTTCTTCAAAGCCTCATCAGAGCAAGTAGGAATTTGTTTATGTTTTAAATTTAAAAGTGCCTCATAGTAGAAGCCGAGGAGATAGTTTGTTGAATAAATGTAGGGTTTATCTGAGACTCTTGAATTTGCTATGTCAGTTCTTATTTTTTTCGATAGAAATGTGCACCAATCGAATTTTCGTTTTGTGATAGTGGCACAAATGTATGCAATGGCCCAATTTGGTATATCTGTTTGGCGACCCTGCAAAACAATTCTGGCTTGAAAAAACGAAATAAGTGCAGCCAAAAAGTGATGTGCAATTGATTGTGTATCTACACCACGCCTGGATTTATTGACATGGGCTGCAAATACGAAACAGTGAAAATTAGTATAAATTTATAACAGAATTGTATCAGACTAAAAAACAGATTAAAAAATATGAATTAAAATGAATTATACTTACAATCAAAATGGAAACCGTACGATGATTCGAGAAATTTCTTGTCATCTTCCGTGAGTGTTGCCTTGGTTGTCACAGTTGGTAAATTTTTGTTAGGAAGGCCCGTAAACCGATGTATGTCATTTGGTTCAATAGTGAATTGGAACATTTGGCCATCGTTCAGAGTAACATAAAATATACCGTCCTCTGAATTGTAGCATGACAGAAGGTAATTCAAAATATCCGGATCTGTTTCGAAATGTGGCATATTAACGAGCCCTGTAAATTCACACGCTTCCATTATAGCTGAATATTCTGAAGACATCTTTAAAGCCGTATGGATGTGAGGGCATAAGGGATTCCTGTAGGTTATCTTCGAAAGAGATTGAGTTGGATTGGCCTGAATTTCTTCCTGAACTTGCAATTGGGAAGCATGTGAAGTCGACATTGTAGTTGCAATAGCGTCTTTGTCAAAGATTTAGACCTGCAAAAATTCGAGAACGGGAAAACGAAAACGAGAAAATGAGCGGCACATGGCTATTTATAACCTAAATAGGGCGTCAATGTCCTCAATTGACGCGCGTCATCTTATTCTGTTGTCGCGCGTCATCTAGTCCCTTTGTCGCGCGTCAATTGAATTTAGTGTCGCGCGTCATCTAGTCCCTTTGTCGCGCGTCAATTGAATGTAGTGTCGCGCGTCATCTATTCCCTTTGTCGCGCGTCAATTGAATGTAGTGTCGCGCGTCATTTACTCACGGTGTCGCGCGTCAATAAAGAATGTTGTCGCGCGTCAATTTAATTATAATGTCGCGCGTCATTTAATTACATTGTCGCACGTCATTTAATTACAGTGTCGCGCGTCATTTAATTTAGTGTCGCGCGTCATTTAAATACATTGTCGCGCGTCATTTAATTCCTGTGCCACGCGTCAGTCTTAGATGATGTCGTGCGTCAATAGTGGCCGCTGTCGCGCGTCAATAGAAGTTGATGTCGCGCGTCAATAGTGGCGATGTCGCGCGTCGGTGTAGAACAATGTCGCGCGACAATTGTCTCCAGCTTGTAGCGTCGGACTACTGATGGTGAAAAAGTCACGCAGCGTCATTTGATCTATTGTCGCGCCGGTGTCGTACGGCGTCATTAATCTATTGTCGCGCCAATGTCGCGCGTCAGTACTAACTATTGTCGCGCAAATGTCGTGCGTCGTTACGAACTAGTGTTGTCGCGCGTCACTCATGGTACCTTGTAAAACCAGGCGAAATTTTTTTTTCAATACTGTCAAATTCGCCTTTCGCTGAAAGTGGTTACGGGGATATTCGCCAGGTATTTTCCACCTTCAATTTTATAGGGGTGTCTTAAAATGAACCTGTTACGGACCTAGTTTCCACATCTATTTTGTGACTTAAATGAGGAATTCGAATCTAAGGGGAGGGGATGTAGTACCCACTCCTCTTTAACAATATTTTCATTATGATGATATTACTATTGGATTGATACTTAGAAATTTTTATTATTATATCTTGATCAATAGATGATAGACTATGCAGATATTTGGACTATTGGCATGTTGTGATTACATTTTGATTATGATGCACTAGATGATGATGATGATGGACAGATATATATGTTCATTTCAGTATTCTTATTTTATACCAACATGTCATATTTTAGATGTATATGCTATGTTGGATATTTGAGTAGAATTATGATATTATGGATGTTAAAATCGAATTAAATTGAATGATGATAGATGATAGAATTGCTAATTTTGGATGACAATTATTAATTTCTATATGTATATTATTCTCGATATTGTTGATCTGACCGTAAGGCCAAAAAGGTATTATGTTTTTGTTGTGGGAAATTTTATCACACACATTGAAAGGGGATAGGGGTCCAACCATGAAAGGATGTCGGGTATTGTTGAACATGGCCAAAAGTTGACAACTTGTGTAGAATGTTATGTTGTGTGGTTGCATGCTTTGTTAAGAGGTTCCCATGGGGGTTAACCTCATTTATGTGGTCATGGGTGTTGATGTGTTCCTTTCCTTTAAATTTTGTTTGTTTTCATTTGTTTTGCATGTGTTTAATTATTTGGGAAATATTGTGACTTTATTGCACTTGCTAATGTGTCTTAATTAACTAGTTAGCTTAAATTTGAATTAAAAATGAAGATTTTACATGTGAGCAATAAATTGGGTAGATGGTCCTTGAAATCATGAGGATTTAAATTAGATTTGTATTAGATTTTTTGTTTTGTACTATTTTCCAACTTCAAAATTTGGATTTTGACTTGTGAGGTTATTTTGGAGCTTTGTGGGACAAGCTAAGCTTGTCTCATGCCTTTTAAATTCATCCAACAACCATACCTATGGTATAGAGAGTTATTTTATGCTTAATTATGTATTTTGGAGTGTAAAAACTATCAATAATTAGACTTGTTACTTACCACATGTAAGTTTGTCCTTGATAAGCATAGTGTGCAAGTTGGAGTGTCGTGTGCGCATGTTATAAGTCTTATATGTGTATTTAATTATTTTGGGCTTGGTGTTTGACTTGTGTGTTGGAATGGGGGAATGATGAAGTGACATCCTATATGGAGCCACCTCATCATTATCACATCATATTTCTATTTATTGATTGGATTTGAAGGATTTTGGGTCACTTGTCTTATTTCTTCTCTTGCACTTTTCGAAAAAAATTGGTCTTGAGTTACATGTGTGGAGCCTTTTTAGAGTTGCATGTTGGATTGTGATTGGTTTGAAGGTGTTGAAAGCTTGTTGGAGTGAATATTTTTAGAATATTAATGAAGAGGTAGGATATCCACCTTTTTATTTCTTTAGTTATGTATATAGATGTGAAAATTGTTGGGGTTGGGTAGCTTGCCTTAAAAGGGTGTGGGAGGTGGAAGTATGGGACCGTTGGGAGGGAAAAGGGAGTTGTGAGGAATGAATTTTGGAGGAGTGTGATTAGGAGTTCCACCTATGGGGAGTGAAAAGGAAAACATAAATATTTTTTTACATATTTGCAAGGAGAGATAAGGATGTATTTGAATGCTTTTATTGTGCACATGGAGGCTTTTGGGTGGAACTCCTACTTCACTTGGGTTGTAAAAGGAGGTGATTCCCATATTCCTTGTTCCTTTTGGCTTGATGTCAAGCCTATGTTTTGTTGTAAATTTGTAAATATTGTTTATTATGTCCATTTGAATGTGTTGTATGTTTTATGGATTGTATGTTTTGTGGAAGCCTCTTCTAAAGGTTGTCAAATGTTGCTCAATAATCCCCATTGTTCTTTGGTGGTGCTCAAGGGCTAATAAGGGGATGGATTCTCCTCTTATTGGATTGTAGGTTAGGCGAGATAGCATCGCCTATACTCATTTATTTGTATTTTGATCCAAGTTTTTAAAGGGTTGATGGATGGAAGTTGAAAGTTAAAAGTTCGGAGATGACCTTGAAAGAAAAAAATTGTTTGTTTTTGGGAGAACCTCCTTTTTCTAAACCATTTTATTGTTCCCCTTAGATTACAAGATTTTAACTTTTGTATGTTTGAAATAAAGTTTTGTAATATTTCATTTATCCCAAGTTATAGTGATTTAGTGAATGTAGAAAAAAAATTTGTTGTATACCTTATTGGAAAGGACTAGTTTTATTGAAAGAAATGAATTTGAAGTTCTCATATTGCAAAAGAACGTTATGGTAACTTGTAGTTATCACATTTTTATTGTATGGTTGAAAAAGAAATTCCAAAGTATGTTTAATAAAAGAAAAATTATATTTCATATTGTTGAAGGTTATATGTTTGAATGGGAAAGTCATGCATTTGGTAATTTTAAGTTATGAAACTAAGATATGATGTCAATATATCAACCAATGAATGGAAGACACCTTAATTAAAATTAATATTGCATTAAACACCAACCTAAGTAGAAAATTGTTTGGAAAATGTCTTATTTTAAGGTTCTATTTTTGGGTAACAAAATCGCCGCCCTTTACTGAGAATAGCGGTTTGAGAACCACCTTGGCTCGAGTGGTGGTTGATAAACCACCCTAGGAAGGGTAGTAGTCACGGACAGACAACCGGTCTACGTAGGTCAGCATTTTCGTCACTTTTGACAGAAAATTAAAAATATCACTGTGAAAACCCAAACTAAACTTCAATTAAAATCTAAGCTTTAAACCTTCAAAATGAAACTACCAAAGAACTAGTAATTGATCAAATTTAATTGTTTAAGATTATCAATCCTCTTATGGGCATCCAAATGTGTAAAATTTCATAGATTAAATGAAATGGGATTTTTCCCAATTGTTGAACTCAAAGAATGTTTACATTAAATAACAAAAACAAATCCATGATGGGATCTCTACATTAAGCAAATGAGAAATCTTACAATAGTAAACCCTTTACAACTAAAACCAAAAACAAATCCCCATGGTTTCCCTTCTTGCTCTCATGGCTTCTCCTCCTCTTCCAAACCTGCAAAACAAGAATGAGCAAATGAGGTTGTTTTGGGACAAATAGAAATAAAAGGAAACCCATAAGGATATTTAGGGAAACCCAAATCTAAGGGCTAGGATAGATTCAATCTAATGGCCCAAATTAAACCCTACCTCACTTAAGTGGAAGGTATTTTGTGGGAATGAATTTTTTTTTTTTTAAAAGTGCATGGGTAATGGGGTGAATGGGGCCACTTAGTGGCTAGACAAAATAATTAAACTTTTATGTTAGAAAATAAAGTAATCTTGGTGCATGATAATTAATTAAACTTATGGAACTTGGTAAACGTATTGTTTTAAACCATAAATATATTTTAGGAAGTAAATTAATAATATTTAATTATTAATTTAATTCCAACTTTCACAAGCTTGTGTAGAAAGACTTTAACCAAGAAATTTATTAATTGTGGATAATGTCTAACCTTGCAAACCTCTTTTAAAAAAAAAAAATTACCGTAATTTTGACTATTAAATTATTAGTTTCCATTTTATTTTGAGAGTAGAAATTTGTGGACGTTACAGTGTGGGTTGAATAAAATCTATATCATAGCTCATGAGATATTATTTTGTTGTTTTCCTATAGAGTTGTACGAATGGCTAGTAGCATATGCATCAAAGAGAAATTTGAGGTATAAAACAATTGTATTGACTCATGAAGAGTACCGGACTCTGCATGATGTTTATTTGTCTTGGACACGCTTTGTAGATCATTATTAGGGTGGTGTCTTGAATACTTATACATTGGAGTATGTTGTTTCTACTTATTCATTGTTTCTACAAAAATTTAGTGTTTAATATAGCTAAACTTGTCCGTTTTTATAAAAAAATAGTAGTTTAGATACTAGATTCTGGATGTTACGAATTTATTTATATATTTTTTCTAATTTTGAGTGCACACATTTCTAATAGTCCCCACAATTCGATATTTCATATTTTTTGAAATATGATGTTCACTTATGACCCCTTTTGGGCCCCCAACTTGTTGCACTTACCCCCAACTATTTGTGGATGATTGCTCTCGGAATATATGGGTGTTTTTCCTAAAGTAGAAGAGTGAGGCCCTTCATCATTTCTAGGTCTTCTATCAACGTGTTATGAAGGATACTAACCAACCTCTTCTCATGCTCTACTCAGATCAAGGGGGTAATTCACGTTAAAGAAGTTCTTGCCATTCCTAAACAAATAAGGAATCAAATAGAATTTGACTACTCCCTACATGCCCCAGAAGAATGGCATTGTTAAGTGTTGAAATCACACTTGTAATGGAGATGGCTCACTACATGTTGTCAATAGAAAAGCTGGAGGAATGATATTGGGAAAATGTTGTAGGAACGATATTGGGAAAAAGTAGTATAGGCAGGTTGTTTATCTTCTCAACAAGGCACCAACGAAGATTCTATAAGACAAAACACTTGAAGAGGTATGGAGTGGTAGAAATCCATTGATTTATCATCTATGAGTATTTGGTTGCACAACATATATGCATGTTCTAGCTCAAAAGAGAAAGAATATCGAGCCAAAAACACTCCTGTGTATCCTATTGGGCTATAACACTACCTCAAAATCATATTGTCTCATGGATCCTGAGACGAATAAAATATACAAAATTCAAGATGTGGTTTGTGACAAGTCATCCTTTGACTCAATAATGCAAAAATAAGAATCAACACCAACCACCTCTCACCAATTGCTCTCCGAGTCAGATGATGAGCAAGAGGAGACTTCTCACAGAAAAGATGAGTTGCAAGGGGAGTTGTATGTTGATCTTGGAAAATTATAAAATGTTACCATACATCCATCAAGAAGTTCTTCACATCAATAGCAGAGTTCTTGTCTGAAGTGGGTAAAAAAATCAATCCCAGTATACGGAGTTAGAACAAGGAGTCATGCAAGAAATGAGGTAAATGTAGCACTCGTGATTACAGTAGTTGATAGCTCTAAACTTGATAATGTTCAAGAAGCAGTAAGTCAACCTCAATTGAAAAAAACCATGGATACTGAGTATGACTCACTTATGTATAGTAAGACATGGGAACTTATTGATATGCCTACTAGAAAGAAATCCATTGGTTTCAAATGGGTTTTCAAAACTAAGTATAAGGCATATGGATCCATCGACAAGCACAAAGCATGACTTATAGCAAAGGGATATGCTCAAAAAGAAGGCATTGACTATGAAGAAACCTTTGCACCCATTGCAAAGATCAAAACCATCAGGGTTATATGTGCACTAGCATGACCTGAGAATGGATGGAAATTTGGTAGATGGATGTCAAGAGTGATTTTTTAAATGGTGATGTCAAAGAAGAAGTGTAAATGACCTAACCGGAAGGATTTGTAAATGAAAAGCTTCCTAAAAAGATATTTCATCTCATCAAATAATTGTATGGACCAAAATAAGCTCATAAGGCATAGTACATCAAGATAGATGATCACCTTTTGCAACATGGTTTCACTCGTAGCCCCTCAAATTCCAACTTGTACATAAATAAGGTGGGAATAGAAATCATCATTCTTGTTTTATATGTGGATGATCTTATGATCATTGGAAGTTTAAAATATCAGGTTGATATTATGAAGAATGACCTCAAAATATCCTTCGACATGACTAACTTGGGGCTACTCCATTACTATCTTGGCTTGGAGATATGGCAAAAATAGAATCACATTTTTATCTCCTAGATAAAATATGCCAAGACACTCTGGAAAAATATAGAATGTCATATTGTAAACTTCTTTCAACACCAATGGAGAAAGGTTTACAACTCTCTTGATTCCAGGACTCACCTCAAGTGGATGTAACTCTATAGATAACTCGTTGGGAGTCTCATCTACTTGACCTGCACTAGACCAGACATATGTTTTGTTGTGAGCTATCTCTCAAGATTCATGCAAGAGCCAAATAAGTGTCACTGGGTTTTAGTAAAGCATGTTTTGAGATATGTCCGAGGTACACTTGAATATGGTCTGGAATACAAGAAGAATACTTAGTTCTTCTTGCAAGGATACACCGACTCGGACTATGTTGGATCTGTTGATGATATAAAGTCAACATCAGGATACATATTTCATCTCAGATCGGGGACAGATCTCGTGGATCAGTAAGAAGCAAACTTTTTTTAATCTTTCATCCAATGAAGAAGAGTATCATTCCACATATGGAGTTGTGTGCGAGGTGATATGGTTACATCACATTCTTGGTTATTTGAACATTCATGAAGAAAATCCACATATCCTTCATTGCGATAATCAAGGTGTGTTGAAGCTTGTGAAGAATCCTATTTTTCATGAAAGGACCAAGCATATTGAGTTTGAATGTCACTACATTCAAGAGAAAGTCTTAAACCACCACATCCAGCTCTAAATCTTGCCCGATAGATGCACAAATAGGTGACGTACTCACCAAATCCTTTGGAAAGGTGAAATTTGAGTTGTTTAGGAGTACATTTGTAAAAAATAATGTAGTAAGGGGGAAGTTAGTAGATTAGGACTCCTCATTAGTTTTTATAATAGGTAATTAACCGTATGTTATGCATGGTAGAACGTTTTGTTAGTGTATGTAGACTATTACATTATTTTAGCATTTTATGTTTTTGTTTCCTCCGTCCTTTGTATAAATGTTGGCTGTAAGAATAAATGAAATCAAGTTCTTCCACTTCAAATGTGTGGTTGCATTTTTGTTAATTCAAATTATTAACATTCATGACATCCATTATCCTTAAAAATTGAATCAAATGATAAAAATATACCTTATTACGATACTATGAAGAATATCCTAACTATTGAGAGTTATGTAGTACATTGACTCTATAAATATGTTTTTCTTGTCTAAACAATATGCTACTACTTTGAAAAAACACATAATGAAAAAGAAATCAATTTAGGACATCTTCATCTACCCCACTGACTACTCATTCTTCCTCCCTTTCACTCCACATGGTCTACCCCTAATACATTATTAAAAACCTTTATACTTATACCCCTTAATATGGGGGCAATATATTGGGTCCGTTTGGTCCTATATTTTGTGACTTTGATTTTGAATTTAAAATGCTATATTTAAGCCCTATATTCCAAGACGATGTGTGACCTATTGTGTAATACTTTGATTTTGAATTCTACATGGATATTCTTTAAATGCTATATTTAAGCATATGGGATAACACTTAAATTATCTTAAGATCCAAGACAATGTGGTACAACACCTAATTACCTTGTGTTTCAAATACTATCTTATATCATAATGAACCATAGTTGTATAGTTTTTTTATGACAAGTAAGACAATTGTTTAAAGAAAGGAAATATCTAAAGAAGAAGGAAATAATAAAACATAGGAAAGAAAGAGGGAAGATGTGCAACCCAATCAATAGATTACGGGAAAGAAAGAGGGAAGTTGATTACAAAGTTGATTGCACATAGACAAAACCAATAGATATTAACACACAAAATTATAAGCAAAAGGCAACTTTAGATCTAGATCTAAAATAACACAAAGTTTATAAGTAGATCTAAGACAAAAAGTTAGAAACAAAATGCACCGTGACACAAAGTTCTCCGGAAATCTGCTCCTTTCTATTCCTTTGCTTCAAATAGCTATCAGGGGTTTCAGCACAAAGTCTGGAACACAAGAATGTTGCTTACAAATTTTGATCTTTAACCCATAGGTTCTTCCTCTACTTATAGCATGTAGAGGGGAAATTACAAATAGGAAGCTTTTAGTGAACTGACACATGTGGAAGTTGTAAAGGAAACAACTGGCAATCTCCCTCCTGGAATTCCTCTTTGCATGACATGCATGATTTGCAACTGAAGATAGAACCTTCTATTTTGCATGTCTGCCACCTATTTCCAAGTAGTTGACTTCTTCAAGTAATGGCTTTTAAACCAATCACTTAAGTTTTATAATTTAATTGATCGCTCAATTACTTTTTGTGAAAAAAAAAGAAAGAAAAGAAGAAAGAGGAAAGTTGCAGTCTTGTTCTTTTTCATATTCTGCATGCAGTTGATTCTTTTGCCTTTGATTCTCACCAAACTGGATCTGGAAGCTGGAAGCGGATGGATCTAGAGCTAGCTGGAAGCAAGTTTTGTGATTTTGCTTACGGGTTTGCCTTTGACTTGTCTTCCTCTTATCCTTGAAGCTTTTGTAGTTCTTCTCTCAGTACATGCATCAATGCAATGTTTTTCGTAAATAACTCATCATTTTTATTTTTAATTGCATATGAGCAATTAAAAATTTGGAAAGCACTCCGGGTGAATGCAAATTCAATGAAGGCTTCAATTGGAAGATTGGGAGCACATGCACAAGATCTGGAAGGAATTCTCCATGCATGCGACTTCTTACTGAGGGAGTTGCATTAGAAACAAGAGGATGAATTTTTGCGAAGCCTTTGCATTGGATTATGAGATCTAGATGGATCTGATATGGATGCTGGATCTCGATCTGATCTGGATGAAATATGAATGATCATGATGATCTTTACCCTTTTTCATGCTTTGCAAAACTAGAATCATCAAGCAACTCTTGCATTATGTGAGAATTCTTTAGAATTGGTGCAGATCTGGAATTTTTTCCATGGAAGGATCATATTCAATGTTTCGACATTGATTTAAGCTCTCTTTCACTTTATAATTGTAATGAATTCAATTAATTTGACAATGAGGTGCGAGCATGAACACTGGGAATTTTTATTAAAAATCTGATATATTCATGTATGCCCTAAATTGATTTAAGCTCCCTTTTTGCATTATATAAGCACATAAATATTTGAACTTCACACAGGCACTATAATAATATGCGAGATAATTAATAAGACTTAAATCAAGCTCCTTCAAACCTAGGCGCCAAACTTTGAAGCTTTTGGCAAGTGAAAACACCTTTTTTTAAGCAAAATTCCTCCTTTGGGCGCCAAAATTATCAGGCTGCACTCCTTTGCTAAAGAATTAATTAATTCATTCATTATGGCAGCCCATGCTTATATAACCTTCATCATTCTATAATTAATAATTGCCCTTCCTATTTCGGCAATTAATTAATTAAAAACATGCTTTTCTCTTCAATTTGGGCGCCTATTTTTGCATGCTCATGGCTGCCATTATCATTAAATAAATTAAATTTATTTATTTTAGCTTTCTTCCTTTTTACTTTGACTTCACACTATGCTTTGACCTCATGCGCCAAAAATAGGAATTAATTCCATCAATAAATACTTTAAAAAGTATTATTTCTCCTCTAGGTGGGTCGCACTTTTTTGCATGATAGAGGGCTGCATTAAATAAATTAAATTTATTTAATTTTAGCATTCTATTTCCAATCTTCTTTATCCTTTCATCATGCGTTGACTTTTCCTCATGCTTGGGCGCCAATTTTAGGAATAGAAACAATTAATAAATACTATTAAAGTATTATTCTATTCCAAAGGTGGGTCGCACTTTTTGACATGGCTGATTTCTATTTTTAAAAGTCAATTTTAATGGGATTATTCACCCTGCACCGCAGCTCCAAAAATCCCATGATCCACTTAAGTTGTTTGACTTTCATAATGGGATTTTTTACCTGCAAGGCAGGTAAGAAATTCCCATCAATGCCTTAAGTGATTTTCTTTTATTTTATAATGGGAATTTTCACCCTGCAAGGCAAGTAAGAAATTCCCGCTTGCCTGTTGCCTCTAATTTTCCCATCATGACTTAAGTGACTTTGCTTCATGGGAAAAAGTACCCTGCCAGGCAGGTACAAAATTCCCACCTACCTGCTGCTACCAAAAATCCCATTGTAGCTTAAAACCTTCCATTCCCAAAAATGCGACTTGCCAGAAGAGGCTTTTTGTGCATGACTTCATCTTTTTAGAGAGAACCAGACTTCTGTGGAAAATTCCTTCTAGCATGACGTCCGTAGATGATTTCTAGATACTCCAGGAAAGAAAACAGACTGAATAGCAAAGGAATTGACCTAGGGAAATTTCACAAGAGAAAAACACGTAAAAAAACAAAAAAAAAAAACGTTGCCGAAGTCACAGACAAAGCCCAGGATTCATTCTGGTGGAAACCCTACTGGTATATGTGAATATTGACATGTAAAACCTCAACAGGGTTAAACCGGAGCACAATTTACCTCAAACGGGGCTTAAAATAATTAAATAAAAATTTCCCACAGACAAACCCTGGCGAAGGGATAAAACGAGTTTGGGCATCTGGGTATTTGTCGAAATTGGCTCATATGACTCTCTGGGAATATCTAAATGCAATACAGACATTTTGGCAATAAAAACACAAAATGACCCATTATTTTAAAAGTACAATTTTTTTTTAACATGGGGTAGTCTCAGATTTCAGGGTGAAATCTGGGGACACCAATTGGCTCCGTCTGTGGACATCTTTGCCTCTTTCAAAATGACAAGGAGTAAAGATGAGATCCCAACATCTCTGGTTTCGTGTCTTGTCCATTGGGCTCAGGGTCAGGAAAACAAAAAAACAAAAAAAAAAAAAAAGAAAAAAAAAACAAAGTTTTATTTATATACATACAGGTTTTACCCTACTTTTTTTATGTCCGGAAAAGCTTCAGATGTTGCCGTTGAAAGGAAGTGGTAACTCAATTCCATCCTGGTAGGCAAGGAAGAAAGTGTCCATTCGGTAGCTCTTTTGATCATGAAGGGCCCTTTCAGAGTGAATCAGATTTGTCGTGCATGCCCTTCGGTTCATGTCTCTTGTCCCACTAGAGTACCCAGTCTCGATCTCGAACTTCCTTTCTGGCCTTCTTGTCAAATACCTTGGGCAAGTCCTTATCAACTTCATCTGGTGGTGGCTCATCCTTTCTTCTCTCTGTGGTGGATAAGTCTGCATCAACTTCCTCTCATTCCCAGATTTATTTGCTGCATTTATGAGGAAGAACTATCACCATATTCTTTGTTCTTATTCAAGTACCGATCATGCTTGTTGAAAGTCTCCACTAAGGAAACTAAACCCTTGGGGATTTTGTTACCTTTTGGTTGGATTATTCCACTCTTTATCATCATAACTTGGATCAGTTTTTTGTGATTGTTTGTCGTGGTGGTGATTTACTCCCTTCAACACACAACTTTCAAAAGTTGTCTTGTTCCAAAAATGCAGATGTTTGTTTGTCTCATTGAAAAGTTTGCCATTGTTCAACATTATCAGGGACTTTAGGGTGGTAGACCATCTCCACTTTATAGTTTCCTTGTCTGAATATGGATGGTGGTCTATCGGATTCAATAGTGCAGCTGTGATTGCCAAAGAGTCTGCCTTGGAATTTTGATTTGTTGGAATGAAGTCGATAGAGAAGGCTGCAAAATCGAAGTGTGGCAGAAAGCACTTTATCTCTGTAATGCTTCATCTTATCTCTTTTGACTTGATTTTTCCCTCGAAACTTGCTTTACTAGAAGTTCAACATCTCCTTGGGCTTTGAGGAGTTTTACTCCTTTCTTTTTAGCTTGCTCCATTCCTAGAAACAATGCTTCATACTCCGCCGTATGATTGGTGTTCTCGAACATCAGCTTGTGGGAGTATGGGAATATCTCATGATCTGGAGATATTAGTAGAACGTCGGCTCCTGATCCAAAAGAACAACATGTGCCTTTAAACTCCAGAGTCCAAATTTTTTTTCTTCTTTTGTTTTGCTGGCTTTAGTTGAAGTTTAGCTCTGGAATGTCTTTATCCATTTCCAAGAAATAGACCCCATGGTCAGATTCTGAAAAGAATTTGAGATCTAGGATCCTCAGATTTTGTAACCGTGTACTTGGACTTCTTTTCGGCTCTAGCTTCTGATTAATCCCCTTTGATAGGAATATGAGCACAGGACCAATCCATCTTTACTTCTCCTCCCAACTCTTTGCAGAAGTTTCTGCTCAGCAACATCCCGTAGGAGACAGGAATATCTGCAACTAGATTGTCATCTTTAATCTTTTGTCAGGAAAAGCTGCCAGAACAGCTTGTGCATCTTTGATTTGTCGATTAAAGGGACTTGTCTCTCCATGGAATAACACCTTTTTATGGTCTTTGTCAAGGTAAGCCCAAGAGCATCTGCAACTTTAGCTGGCATGACATTGTCAGAAGCACCTGAATCTAAAATGCAATTGCTTAACTTGAAACCATTAAGCAATAGGGAAACATAGAATGGTTCCA
Source organism: Taxus wallichiana var. yunnanensis (assembly GCA_018340775.1). Classification (NCBI taxonomy): domain Eukaryota; kingdom Viridiplantae; phylum Streptophyta; class Pinopsida; order Cupressales; family Taxaceae; genus Taxus; species Taxus wallichiana. The sequence continues at coordinate 1,026,503,246 of CM031239.1, forward strand.
CTCTTTCAGAAGATGGTGAGGATTTAACAACTAGTGTTGTTTTGGGGAGGAGTATCTTTGGGCTTAGGCAAAAGGCCTTTTGATGTATTGGATTGTCTGGTGATTGCACATATTTGACTAGCCTATTTAACTGCTCAGGAAAGGCTCTCAAGTATTCAACTTCTGACATTTGAACTCTAGTTTTCTTGACATGATCAATAATGTCAAAAGAAGGTATAGATTCAGATACCTGAGCTGCTTTCTGTGGTTGAGATGAAGAACTCACATTCTTATTTCTAGGAGCTAAGGAAGAAGGTAAAGGGCTGCCCCTTCTTTGTTCATCAGCTAATGCCTCAGCTTGATGAGTTTGTGATCTTGTAAATACTGCATATGTATGACCATGATCATCTTCATGAAGCTCTCTCATCGTCATGTTCAGATTTGTAGTTTAGGTAATTAATGTTGGAGTCGCCAAGCAGGACCTACAAAATCATCATTCTCAAGTTGATCAGCGTCACTTCTGGTCTTCTTCATTCATCTCCACATTGTTTTTGGGAGCAACTTCAATTGCTAATCTTTGGGAACCCAATGCGGTTCGGTTGTTGTTGTTGAAATTCCGAGTAGGGGCAAGTGTTGTTGCCTTGAGCCATTTGAGCCATTTGTTTCTTCATCTGCATGACATCTCATTTGCTAACTTTTGCAATAGTGAATCGGAAGTAGTAGCAGAGGATGAACTTTCAGCTCTAGAAGTGTTGCTCTTTATCTTTCCAGCCATGATGAGGTCATCTTCAATTTCAACCGCCATGTTTTGGGCTGCTAACAAATCAACAGGACGTGCTCTTCGCAGTTGATAGCTTACTTCAGGAAGTAAAGCATTGATGAAGAATACCTTTTGATTCTCATCATTCAGAGAAGCAGAAGCGGAATTTTGTAAAGTAATCTTTGGAATTTTGCAATAAAATCCCGCATGTGCTCATGTGGCTCCTTCTTCAACTGAGTGAGTTGAGTTATCAAGGTATTGGAATCTTCGGCTGCCTTGAATCTTTTTAGGAATGCATCTCGCATAGTAGCCCAGTTGGTTATGGTGTCAGGAGCTAGCCGGTAGAACCATTCTCCAGCCAAGTCATGCAGAGTCTCTATGAAAGTCATACAGACACATCTTCATGTTCTACAATGCAAGCACTCCACAGGATATAAAAACATAGCCAAGTGATCATCTAGATTTTGCTTGCCATCTCCAAAGAATTTTGGAAAATTCTTTCTTGTCCCTTTAGGTAGATCATGCATAGGAGGAGTCAGATTCAAGAGGTCCAAAGGCTGCACCCCATGGAACAGGTATGCTATCTGGTTCAAGTTGATTTGATTCTGCATGATGAATGGGGCACGTCTTCTCTCGAGAGTAGACTTGATGAATAATTCCAGCTACCGGATTATGTTGAAGATGATCCGGATCTGGATGAGTTTGCACTCTTCTTCCTGGTGAAAGACTAGATCTGTGGCTTCTAACTTGAGGAGGATGATTGAAATTGAATTGCTCCTGCAATCTGTAGAAATGATCAGTCCTTCCTTGTGCCTTCACAGATCGGGTGAATGGACGTTCAACCAAGTTGAGAGTTGAATGGGAAAACACTGAACTCTGTAAAGAGATAAGCTTTGATCTGCAAAGATAGTTGTTCCCCAGTAGAGTCACCAAAAACTATTGGCTAGATTTTTGCATAGCTGAAAACCTAGGCAGTCATGAGATAAATCTCCCTCATTTACCGGTGAGGCTCCCATGTAAGATTTGTCAATTAAATATGCTAGTATCTATTTTGGGGTATTACTTTAACCATGCAGCTCATGAACCATAGTTGTATAGTTTTTGCAAGCAAGTAAGCAGTTGTTAAAGAAAGGAAATATCTAATGAAGAAGGAAATAATAAAACACAGGAAAGAAAGAGGGAAGATGTGCAACCCAATCAATAGATTACAGAGTTGATTGCATGCACATAGACAAAACCAATAGATATTAACACACAAAATTATAAGCAAAGGCAACTTTCAGATCTAGATCTAAAATAACACAAAGTTTATAAGTAGATCTAAGACAAAAAGTTAGAAACAAAATGCACCGTGACACAAAGTTCTCGGAAATATGCTCCTTTCTATTCCTTTGCTTCAAATAGCTATCAGGGGTTTCAGCACAAAGTCTGGAACACAAGAATGTTGCTTACAAATTTTGATCCTTTAACCCGTAGGTTCTTCCTCTACTTATAGCATGTAGAGGGGAAATTACAAATAGGAAGCTTTTAGTGAACTGGCACATGTGGAAGTTGAAAGGAAACAACTGGCAATCTCCCTCCTGGAATTCCTCTTTGCATGACATGCATGATTTGTAACTGAAAGATAGAACCTTCTATTTTGCATGTCTGCCACCTATTTCCAAGTAGTTGACTTCTTCAAGTAATGGCTTTTAAACCAATCACTTAAGTTTTATAATTTAATTGATCGCTCAATTACTTTGTCGAAGAAAATAAGAAAAAAAGAAAGAAGAAGAAAAGAAGAAAGAGGAAAGTTGAAGTCTTGTTCTTTTTCATATTTGCATGCATAGTTGATTCTTTTGCCTTTGATTCTCACCAAATTTGGATCTGGATCTGGCAGGCTGATCTGGATCTTGAATTTTGCTTATACGGGTGTTGCCTTGCCTTTGACTTGTCTTCCTCTTATCCTTGAGCTTTTTAGTTCTTCTCAGTACATGCATCAGTGCAATGTTTTCCGTAAATAACTCATCATTTTTATTTTTAATTGCATATGAGCAATTAAAAATTGAAAGAAAGCACTCGGGTGAATGCAAATTCAATGAAGGCTTCAATTGGAAGATTGGGAGCACATGCACAAGATCCTGGAAGGAATTCTCCATGCACTGACTTCTACATGGGCTGCATTAGAAACAAGAGGATGATTTTTTTCGGAAGCCTTTGCAATTATGAGAGATGGATCTCGGATCTGGATCTGGATGGGAAAATCTCTGCTATGATTCTATTGACTTTCTTTCATCATGGAACTTTGCCATGGCTGGGAAGCAATGCTTTGATTCCGCTGAGCTCTTTTTCTTTTCATGGTTGAAATTCTTTACAATTGGTGGCTAGAGCAACTTCTTTCTTCAGATTTGAAGAAGATATATTCAATTTTGGACATTGATTTAATTCCCTTAGAATTATATAAGCACTGTAATGAATACTGCAATTAATTGATTGAAAGAGATGGAAGGAGCATATTCAATGTGTACGACATTGATTTAAGCTCGCTGCCTTTGAGGCTTTGCTTTATATAAGCACATAAATAATAACTTCACTGGGCACTATAATAATATGAGATAATTAATCAAGACTTAAATCAAGCTCCTTCAAACCTAGGCGCCAAACTTTGAAGCTTTCGTGTGAAAACACCTTTTTCGAGCAAAATCCTCCTCCTTTGGGCGCCAAAATTGTCTGGGCTGCACTCCTTTGCTAGAAGAATTAATTAATTCATCATTATGGCAGCCCATGCTTATATAACCTTCATCATTCTATAATTAATAATTGCCCTCTCCTATTCTGGCAATTAATTAATTAAAAATCATGTTTTTCTCTTTAAACTTGGGCGCCAAATTTTGCATGCTCATGGCTGCCATTAAATAAATTAAATTTATTTAATTTTAGCTTTCTTCCTTTAGTCTTCCTTGACTTCACACTATGCTTTGACCTCATGCGCCAAAAATAGGAATTAATTCCATCAATAAATACTTAAAAAGTATTATTTCTCCTCTAGGTGGGGTCGCACTTTTTTGCATGATATAGGGCTGCATTAAATAAATTAAATTTATTTAATTTTAGCATTCTATTTCAATCTTCTTTATCCCTTCATCATGCGTTGACTTTTCCTCATGTTTGGGCACCAATTTTAGGAATAGAAACAATTAATTAATACTTTTAAAAAGTATTATTCTTCCTCAAAGTGGGTCGCACTTTTTGACATGGCTGATTTCTATTTTTAAAAGTCAATTTTGATGGGATTATTCACCCCTGCACCATGGCAGCTCCAAAAATCCCATGATCCACTTAAGTTGTTTGACTTTCATAATGGGATTTTTACCTGCAAGGTAGGTAAGAAATTCCCATCAATGCCTTAAGTGATTTTCTTTTATTTTATAATGGGAATTTTCACCCTGCAAGGCAGGTAAGAAATTTCCTCTTGCCTATTGCCTCTAATTTTCCCATCATGACTTAAGTGACTTTTCCTTCATGGGAAAAATTTCCCCCAAAGAGGTAGTACAAAATTCCCACCCACACTGCTGCTACTACCAAAAATCCCATTGCAGCTTAAACCATCCATTCCAAAAATGTGACTTGCCTAGAAGAGGCTTTTTTTGTGCATGACTTTGTCTTTTTAGAGAGAACCAGACTTCTATGGAAAATTCTTCTTTGGCATGACATCCGTAGATGATTTCCAGATACTCCAGGAAAGAAAACAGACTGAACTAGTGAAGGAATTGACCTAGGGAATTTCACAGAGAGAAAAACACATAAAAAATAAAAAACAAAAAAACGTTGCCAGAAGTCACAGAATAAAGCCCAGGATTCATTCTGGTGGAAACCCTATTGGTATATGTGAATATTGACATGCAAAACCTCAACATGGTTAAACCGGAGCACAATTTACCTCAAACGGGGCTTAAAATAATTCGCAATACGAGGCATCTTCTGACAATAAAACAAAAAATGACCTGTTATTTTGAAAGTATGATTTTTTTTACATGGGCTAGTCTCATATTTCAAGGTGAAATCTGGGGACACCATTTATGGATGTATTATTTTGGATAGCTCATGTTTTGACTATGTAGACATTTGATTATTATGATGATCTGACTCTATCATAGATTGTTTTGATGCCTTGTGGACACTGTTAGACATTGTAGCACATGTTGATTAGCATTGATTACTTATACATATCGACATCTTGGATATATTATTGTTGTGACTATGATCTGATGCATTGTCTAACCATGGTTACTTTGATATTATGGATTTATTGTTTTGAGATGATGTTAGGTGATCAGTATGCGGATTGGGTGATTGTCGTAAAATGTGAATTATGATTATGATGTTGGTAAATGTTAAATTTGAATAGAACTTTATACTTTGTGATAGCTAATGATGATTATGTGATTATGCTTTATATGAGTTGTATTTCCATGACCTATTGATGTGGCCATGAGGCCGAAGTTGGTATTACTTGTGATTTACAGGAAACAAAGACCACACCAATGAGAGAGACTAGGAAAGCCAACCAGGAAGGAATGTTGTGAGTTCACAACACGGTCACCTTGGAAACTATCATATGTTGTGTTGCGTGTGTTCTTGATTTTCATCTTTTATGAGGCCTCATGGGGAACACCTCACCATGTGACCATGGGTATCTGTAGTTATGTTATTTTATCTTTGTATGTGGGTATGTTTTTATGTTATGGGAATGTTGTGACTTTAATTTGTGTGCTTATGTACCCTCATGTGTATGTGGAAAGTGTACCCTTAAGTTAGATATGTAATATTGTTAAGTGTGAACATATGTCCCCTTTGAATTATTATGAATGTTATGTGTACCCTTAACTTTATTTTGATTAAATTGTAAAGGTTGTGCAAAGTGGTGATGTGGCATTAGGAGGAGTAGAGATTCTCTAGTATATGCTTTATCCCTTTTCTCTTTGGTTGAAATTTGAATCTTGCTTTGGTTTGTGTGCCATCCTAAACCCAAAATTCGGATTTGGGCTTTGGTCCCAATTTTGGGGCTTGTGGGACAAGTTTAACTTGTCCCACACTCCTTAATTTATCCCCCAACCATGCCTATGAATTTGGGGGTCATTTTTAGACCCTAATCATGATATTTTGGTGGAAAAGAGGTAATCATTCCTCTCTTTCCCTTGGTCTTCTAAATATGTTTTGGAATGTGCAACTTGAGCTTGAGTGCAAGATTGGGCAATGTCATATCCTCAACCTTCTCCTTTATTGTGCCTTTGTTTTTGTGTGAGCTTGGTGATGTGGATTTGGAGGGAGATGAGTTGGCATCCTACATGGAGCCACATCACCTCTCCCTCCTTCCTTTCTATTTAATTTCATCTTTTGGATGAAGTGGGGTTACTCATTTTTTCACTTGTCTTCTAGCTTTTGGAATTGGAGAGGATTTTCTTGGGAATTGCTTGTTTTTCTTGAAGGAGTTGGAGTCTTGGATTGCTTGGAAGAATTGGAAGATTGTGCTTGTGGATTGAGGATATCTTGCAATGGAAAGGTAGGAATTTTGACCCTTTTATTTGCATGTTTTTATGGTCTTATGAATTGTAAAATGGTGGAATGCATGTTGCATATTGTGTGGGTTGGGTAGATTTCCTTAGGAAGGTGTTGGGAGAAGGAAAATGGGAGCCATGAGGGAGGCATAAGATTTATGTGATTTAGGAGGGATTTGTGGGAAGAGTGTTCAATCTTGTGGAGGGATAAGGGGAAAATTCTTAATTATTTTATGTAAAATGTACTTGAGGGAGACATAAGAGTGAGGGAGGCATAAGATATTTTGGCTTGATGTAGATTTGGAGGCTTCAAGATGAACACTCAACCCACTTGGGAGGTAAAAGGGGGCTGCCCATGTTTCCTTTCTCTTTTTGGCTCTATGATAAGGACTTTGTGTATTATATGAATTTATAGGTTTTTTGTGTTGTGTATTGCATGTTTTGTGATGTGATTATGCCTCTTGTGAAGCCCTTGTTGTTGCCATGGTTGTGAAATTTCTTCATTTTTGTTTGGTTGGAGCTCAGGGTCAATGGAGAAGAATGGATTCACTTTTCCATTGAGATTTGGTTGGGAGGAGAGCATTGCCTAACTCTCTCTCCTTGTTGGTGTGTAGATGAAGAGAAGAATGAGTTTTTGTTGAAGAGTTGTAGGTTTTGTGGGAGCATTTGACATGTTTTCTCCACCACTTTGGGTGGAGGGCTTATATCTCTTACATTTTAATTACTTGTGTTTATTTTGAAATCCTTGTAAAACTATTTTTAATTGAGAACAAAGTGGAAGAATTGTACTACTATGATTATTGTAAAGATGTCCTTATCTTGAAATAAATTTGTAATGGACTGTACTATCTCAACACTTAGATAAATTTGTTGCACTTGATGTCTAGTTGGAAAGGACTGCATTCCTTGAATTATTGTGAAACTTGTACTTTCTTGTAAATTGGAAATTGATGGAAAGCCATTATGTAAATTTGTCTCTAAGGCATGTACAGAAATCTAATAGAGATCTGCAAGTATTTGTAATGTTATAGATGTAAATAGTGAAAGACCTTGTATTGCATGAAAGGAATGTATTCATGTTTTCATTTCCTTATGGGTTTTCATTATAATGTTCCTTGTATCCTTGTACTCTTCTCTGCAAAAGAAATAGAATGTGTTCTTCAAATATTTTATACTTGGAATTAAATCTGGAAATCTATATGACTCTATAGATGGGAAGATGAATCTGTATTTGCTTTCTGTAAAGTGAAGTTCCCTGCATCTTGATATAAACTCCATAATAGATGTATTTTAAATTGTAAACTCTTGCTTCAGTTTGTATCAGACCTGTAGATGATCCTTGTGTATATACAAATAAGTATATGTATGCTAAGGTTATATATACTTAAGTGTATATACACTTTTTCTCTAAAAAGGGTCAGTTTTATAAGAATGAGCGACGCGTAGTAGGCTTAGCCTAATCGCACCGGTTACCCGACCCGACCGCCGGTTACCTGTAATCCGTATAGTTTCATATACTAGCCAAATTTAGCCCAAAAAACACCATTTACGAACCTTAAACTCAAAAATGTGATAATGGACTTACAGAGACCCGCCATCAAGTATATGTATGGATACATACACACATTTGTGTATATATCCATCTATATACCTCTGTAGGTAAGTTAATATAATATAACTGGAAATGAAAATGTGAAAGCTCATATCTAAATATCTCACAAATCCTTGTGAGCTGATAAATAAATAAATGAAACTGATTTTCACCTCCATAGTATAACAAACACAAAGGGATGATTAAATCCATAGAACTAGAAGGCCTGGTTGAGGCATCTGAGCAATAACATGCAAAAAAGAATCAAACAAACCCTAGAGCACAAAATAAATCTTAAATAATGGAGGATCAAAAGGAGAAATCCTTCCATTGCAAGCTCTGTGATATCCTCTCCCACATAGTTGAAACCTAGAACCTCTTGTCTCCATTTCTTTCTCCTCCTGGCAATATTTCTGTGCAAATGGAGGCACTTAGGGTAGAATATTGAATGTTATAGTTGCTAAATAAATTTTAGGGTTTTGGTGAGACCTAAAATCCAAGGGACATGATTGAATCAATCCTACGGATGTGATTCAATCCTCCTCCCCTAATATTTGTACATGTGAACTTTATAAAATGTTAGTTTATATTAATGAATGGGAACTTAGGGATGTTCATGGATGTGGGCACTTTGTAATTTTAGGAATTTTATTTATTAAATGTTTTAATTAATGGATGTGCATGTGTGTAGTGTTAAATGGGGCCTTTGATTTAATTAAAAGATTTTAATTAATAATGGTGTGTGGGTATTGTCTAATGGGGTTTTAATTAATTTGAGGGGTATGAGATTATTAAAGGTGTTAGCAACTTTATTAAAATATATTTAGGAATTTTATTAAAAGTGTTAGGTGGAGATATAACATTATTAACCTTAGTGGATAATTTAAATATAATTAATTTAAGGATAAATTAATTAATCAAATGGAAATAGTAAGGATAGAATAATCAAGTTAGATAAATATAAATTACTTAAAGAAATATGTGTTAGTTAATAATTAGACTTTTAATTATCTGAGATTAAATTAATCAAGCTTTAATTAGTGCACTTAATATGTCTCTTCTACTGAAAAAAAAAAATTGTTGTCGTATTATTTTCCTTGTGTTGTTGGTGGTTGGACGTGGTGTTTTTCAAGCATCATACCTAGCTTTGTCATGGATTTTCCTCACATTTTATCTTATAGAATATATGGACCACTAAGTACTCCCAATATGTTGGAGAGACCTAATTGTGCTTCAAATAGTAGGTCACAAGAGATATGATGAGAACTAACTATCCTCCGCATATTATATCATACATTATGACACAAATTTTTCTATAAATACTATCCTATATCATATGGAACCATGGTGTACTCCTAGTACATGTAGGAGACACCTAAATTCACTTCAATTACTATTTATTGCATATGTGAGAACACCTACCTATGAATAAAATGCTATATTATTGCTTATGTGAACACCTTGTACTCCTATTACGAAAGATTCACCTAACTATACTTCAAATACTAGTTTATAACACATGGGACAACCCCTAATTATGAATCAAATGCTAGATCATATGTGATGAAATTTAAATACATTTTAAATACCAAGTTATAACATATGAGACCACCTCATACTCTCTACTATATCAAAAGAACATAATTGTTCTCTAAGCACTAACTTATATTATAGGGGATGACATATAACTATGTTTCAAATACTAAAATATAACATATGGGACAACACGTTAGTGTGATTTAGATATTATCTTGAAACATATGGGGCCACCTCATACCAAAGTGTGAAAATGTGTGCACCAATTTATAGGAGGAACTTAATTATGATTTTAATACTAGCTTGTAAAATATGGAACAACACCAAAGTGTTCTTCAAATAATAGCTTATACCATATGGGAACTTTGCATATTTTTATATGTATGATTCCATAGTACCTTAAACTTTGTCTAAGATACTCAATAATTACACATTTTTCACCTTTACTAATATATTTTTCCTTAAATATGTAATTTACATTATTCATGCATATTGCCTCTTCCAAGCACCCACTAATCTAGTAGGTTGACTTTATTCTTAATATTTATATCACTAGAACCACTTCATCCCATATAAGAGGAGCCCACCGCATCCTAGATAAACATCACACATCTTTCATTTATGAGTGTTATGGTCATTGGTATGGGTTCATGGGATTTGGATGCATTTTATCTTGGACATGTCCACTTATCATGAGCTTATGCTCCATTTTCTTAACAATAACATTTTCAAATGTGTAACTTGTCCAATTCAAACTTAGCATTTTTAGGGTTAATTGAGTAGGAAACTAATAAAAGTTCAATTACATATGAAAACACACTTAAGAAATTTAAAACCATCTAAGAATCATCTAGACATAATATCCTTGTACTAGGAGATAGTACACAAACTAAATTAACCCTTTCAAGAGAATTATTAGATACGTCAAGAATATAAATCCAACACATAAAATGTAAAAATGAAGTTTTCAAGCTCCAAAGTTAGATCATTTGTTTCATTTTAAATGCATTTCTTTCCATAAGGCTAGTTTTGTCTCATCATAGGCTTGTGTCGAATTACATGAATCTATGGCCTCTTCAAAGTAGTGTTATGTAGGAAGTGTTCAACCATTGGGTTGGATGGGGTTAGTCTTACTCAATCCATTAACTCCACTTTATGACTAAATATAATGATTTTTTATTGACTTCTACAAAACAAAAGAAACTTTTAATTATATTCAAATAAGCATTGAATCTAAGATTCGGTTTCCATGTGATAGTTAAATACATATTAAATTGAAAGAAAAATAAAAATTGAAATAAGAGCTCATGAAAAATATAATCCACCGCCATAACCACAGTTACCACTTTAGAATGCCTTTTGAAAAAAAAATTATTATAACGTAAGATTGTATAATTTTATTGGTTGTTAAATATCAATTACAAGTCTTTTAAAAATGAGCTTATTAATTCAACTATTTTCTTGATGAACACAAAAACCCTTAAGAACATTATGTAGGACTTTAAGAAGACATGGTTGAATTAATCAACATCATCTAAACTTCAAAAAGAAACAATTAATGGAATATAACACATCAATCAATTTTGAAATGCTAAGAGAAAGTAATCAAAAATTAGAAAAATCCACACTAAAAGAATGGGTTTTTTCAAAAATTCAAGTAGCTCCAACTAGCTCACTAGAGTTGTATGTTGTTACTTATGTACTTGAAAATAAGAAAAGGAACACCAAGCTGGGTCGGAGGATATCTTTACAATAGTGAAGACATTGTTTTTCAAGTGATCTAGATAATCCTATTTTAGACCATAATAATCCAACTAAATTAGATAAGAGCCTTTCATAGGAATATCGTTGGCGAAATATGTTGATGTTATCATTAATGAGAAACTATTCAAAACTCGTGTATGTGGTTTTGGATCGTATAATTTACCTCACAAGATAAAGGATCAACAATTCAATTCAAAGGAAAAAGGAGGAAAATTGTGATAAGTGATACGGGGCAACCACACTTAAACATATTAATTAATTTATCATCGAATTATACATTGAATGAAACAAGTCAAGACATAATAGTAGTGTATACTAAAAAATGGAAGGAGAGAAGAAGATAGTGTACACTAAACTAGATTTTTATTTACAAATTCTTAAACAATAGTTGAGATCAAATTCTTAAACAATACATGAGATGTGAGATATGTGATGTCTACATAATCCAAGTTTATCTCCGCATCACTTCCTTACTTCTCTTTTTTTAATAATATATTAATGCACTAATACACGTGAGAGAAAGATGAAGCATCTTTGGGATTGTTACAATCATGGTGACCACCACTTCATAATTAATCATTAATTTTTCAAAATATTCAATTAATATTATTGTAGAGTTACGCATGATACAATATTTACATTTAGGAGTTGTATGGCATCATAAAGTAAGAGTTTAAAATGTTTGAAATGTTTAGTATGCACATATGTGTGGAATGATGTTGAATATATTAATGAAGATAGATAATTTTATTTTGAGTTCCATGTAGATCATGAAATTAATTTTACTTATCATTAGTCTTATGCAAAGTAATCATCACTTGCTACTAAATGTGATTAATGAACTCATTTATTTTACCAACTTCATGAGTTTCTATTATTGATGGTATTGTTGTATAGAGTCAATGGGTTTCAAATGTTAGTAACACGAAACAAACCTAAAAAATGGATATGTGCAATAGAGATGTGCAAATCATTTTAAAATCTATGCTAAATGAATTGGAGGATTTTATCCCATGTTCATTACTTTTTTAGCTTGTACATTCTTAGAAGGTACAATATCATCTTCTTTACAATTCTATCTATCCCTCAATTTGAGGATTGAATGCTTTAAACATGTTTAACCTTGTGTTTAACATAGACCAAAGAGATTTATAGAAAATTTCAATAATATTACATCACTGTAAAATATAATGGTTTATGATATCCTAAATAAAACTAAACATTTCAAAACTATAATTGAAGATATCTATAAAGATACATCAATATTTCTTTTTTTACAAGGTATGAGAAATGACATCTTTGAAAATCTATTTACAATTACATAAACACAATCATTGGCATTCTTAGTAATAGGGTATACTAATATAAATTCCATGGAAACATAATTCCACATGGCCCTACTAAAGTTAGGAGAGGTGTGTACAAATATTTCTACTTTTTAATATGTTAGATATTATAAAGGTTGTAAAAGACTTCAAATGTGATTAATAACATATGAAAACATAACATGTGACTAAGAAAGTACTTTTATAAATATTGCATAGTTATTTTTAATCCAAATTTTCCTTTAACCTTGCGTGGATGATCTTCCCATGTCATTTTATCACTCTTCCCCTTTTACAATACACACAAGTGACCAAGGTGATATTGGAGTCCATAACACAAGTAGAAAATTGTCTATGATTCATTGATACCGACCAAATTTTGGTAGATTTTTATAGGTTCTAAATTAGATGAATATATTTATGATTTTTACTTCATATCTACATGTGTCAAGAAAAACTAGGAGAGATTGAACTTGAGGTTTAATCAAGTAAATGTATTATGATATTGACATCTTCCTTTTTATGTTTGACTTGCATAAATGGAACTATTGAAGGTAAGAAAGTTTATAATGATCTTTTCCTTGTTGTAGATTGTCTTGAGCTTGAGATCAAGAAAATTCTAATTCACATGGATCATAATCTCCTTGCGAAATATATAATTTTTCCAATATTTATGCGCTTTAGCATTGGTATAAACCTCATGATATATATGTTGGGTAGTTCCTTATTAGAGTAGTTAAGGTTACACTATAGTAATAATCTACATATCTATGTTAAATGATGTGTGATCTAAGTGCATGAATGTTTCGGAACATCCATATAGATCAAATGCATAACTAACCATTTTTATAATCCTTCATATGTGTCAAATGTTGTATTTTACACATCTTAAGGATGGACTATAAATTTTTTGTATCTTGAATTCATGTCAATCATGGTTTAAAGTATTCATCCCCTTTAAGTTAGTCAATATGTCATCAATGTGTGGAATTGGATACAAATTCCTCATTGTGAATATTACATGCATAATATTCCATGAAAATGTAGTAACTCCCATATTTCTTGGGAGAGTGGAATAAAAATATCTTGTAAGGAAAATGTATAGTATTGATCTTTCCATATATACAAGATCTTTTTTTGGCATGAATCATCATCGTTCTTCCAAATTCATGTGTAGTATAGAGGTGTTTTCTAGAAGAAGGGATTCATGGAGTTCATATATATGACGTTTTAATACACAATATGTTGAGCGATTCTCAAGATTTGTGAAGAATTCATTGTGTTACTTTAGTGAATTTTCAATTTTTTATTGTTGTTATGATGATTCTATTGTGCAAATTGGCATTTTCTTCTTTCTCTCCCATACTGATGTCTTAGTGTGGATCACAAGAAATGTGAACATTTCTATGATAAATATGTTTTTTACATTATATAGAAAATATAAACGTGAATTTGGTAGTTATATATGATTAGAGAGGTTGATAAAATAATATTTTACATTCAAATTCCATCTCTATAGTTTGGATTGATGTGTAACATATTGTTCATATAACTATAATTTTTAGTGAATATGTTTTAAAAATTCAAGAGGTGAAATATCACAAATGGCTTATTCCTCAAAGGATTTACTTTGCACCAAAATGTGCATTTCTATCATAAATATGTTTTATTCTTCTATAACTAAATCCACATCGGGTAATATGAGTCGAGATGGAAAGTAGAGAAAATGCCTAAGAATTACATAGTTGCTTGTGTAATTATGTTCTTGTAGATCCCACTTTTAATGATAACATGAAGAGGAAATACCTTGATGAAAATGTGTTTTAGAAAATTCATTTTCCTTTCCATAAAATTAGTATTGGTTATATTTATCAAATAAGAAAGCGTTTATATCATTTTCATCCTTGTGAGTAGACCAAATGTAGATTATGTAATAATATAATGTTGCACATGAAATTTTGAATTTTTTCAAGTGTGTGATCAATGACGGTGGCACCATTTATAAACAAGTCTATCTTTCCCATTATTAAGTAACTAGAAGGCATAATATCCTTTTTTATCCTAAAACTAGGTCGATATTCCACACTACATTTCACCCAACACAAATATTTTAGTCCCATCTCTATAAGTTAAAGGAATAGGATAAAATTTAGATTAAATATTGTAGGAGTGTACAATAACTTAGAAATCCAACATGGATATAATTTGTATGATTGTGTAAACCTATTTTATAAGTATACTTTCAGATAAGACAAGTTGTAGATTGTATAGCATCTTCTAAAGATAGATAGAGAATAGGAGAATCCACTTGATGTGTGAGAAGAAGTTAAAAGTAATTGTAACTTAGTATTAATGGTGTTTTGTATAAAATTATAATGGTGTGGATTTTAAAACATTGACATCCTATCCTTGAAGGTAGATTAGACATCTACCCTTGTGCAAAGGAATTTTTATTGTTGTCTTTACTTCAATAGCTGATAAGGATATTATAGTTGAAAATATTTTGGTATGTCGGTCTCACTATACTTTTCATGAAACCATGGTTCCCTTCATTTAATCCCACCATAGAATATTTTCTCACAAACCGGTTTGGATTATATTGCCACACCTACCATTGTAATTCTAGGACCATTCATGTCTTGTTTCTATTGGAAACACTCTGGGAAATATTTTAAACATTGACTCATGCAACACTAACTTTACATATACAACCTATTCATGAATTTTGCTTGAGCTTGATACCTCAAAAAACATCCCTGCTATCATTGAGCTCAAGGTTTAAAACAAAACATGGACCCAACCCCTTGATTATGAAGGTTTTACTTTCAAATGCGTAAGACGCTTTGGGTCATATTGTTTTTATTATGTGATGGTAAATTGTAAGAATGAGAAATCCACACTGGTGGAAAAATGCTCTCACAGATCATTTCTCTCTGGATTAAGGAGATATAAACTCAAATGCATATTTGGGAGATTATCGACCCGGTTCCTTAAACTTCACTTGGAGAAATATCTGTTGAAGGAAACAAGGAAATCTTAAATATTGAAAATCATGATAACAAATTTATTGAACAAAAATTCAATAAAGTGGCCAAGGAAATGTTCCTCTAAACATTAGTACGTATCATCTAATTGAAGCTATTTTAGTTATTCTTTTTGTTGAGGAAGTCACAGATGGTTGGAAAAAAATGCATAGAAGAGAAAAATATAAAATTGATTTCATGGGATTGTTTAAATCATCTATAGTAATTTTATATTTTGTAAGAAATATGAACAAGATTAAGATAACAATCTTGACACATGTAGATTTGTGGTGAGAACCCGGGAGATAGGAGTGGAAAAATTGTCAAGGAAGTAAACATTTCACTATGTAGTCATTTGTGACTTAGGATTTCATTAAGGGGGTATTTTGAAAGTAGTGGGGAAGATAGTAAATCTATTCTTATAAATCCAAAATTCAAGGTGAGCTTTCTAGAGTCTAAATAATTAGAAGAAGAGAAGCTAGAACATAGTGAGACTACTATAAATATTGATACTTTGCAAGAACATAGTTGAATCCAAACCAGAGCTCGAGTTATAATAGTTTATAAGGTCAACTAAGAAACTAGTTGAGTACAAGGGGAAACATGTCTAAAGATCTCTAGTTATTTTGCAAGTTTGCTGACCTTATGATGGGACTATCAATCCCGAACATTACCTACTAACTTTTGATATGTATTGGGGTTGAAAGGAGTTGCAAATGAGAACACAAAGAAGTATGAACTTATAGGAGCATTTTATGGAAGAGTCATGGAGTTTATATATTCGATATAGTTGAGTGCAAAATCTTTGATGGACATGTGCACTGCTTAATCTAAGAATTTAAAAAGAAGAAATGTGTAGGAGAAACCATTCAGGATTTGAAGGAGATAAAAAAGGATCTAAGAGAAATAGTTATGGAATATGACATGAGATTTTATGATGTGATCAACAAGGTCAAGTTTAACATTGATGAATCCATTAAGGCTTTTTGGTTTTTGGAAGGATTACACAATAAGATTCGGTTTGCGAATGCCTGCACAAAAAAATTCAAACTAAATTTGTGTCCATTGAATAACTATCCATGTTGAAAACATTGGGGACTATGATGAAATTGGTACCTCTAATGATAAAACCAAAGAAAATTTGTATGCAATGATGCAAATATTGGAGGGAGTATAATAAGGAAAGAAATCTAGGCTCACCATATGGTGTGTTGAATGAGGACATGAAGGAAACCATTGGAATGATTGTAATAAGTAGAAATAAAGAGGATGATGAGAGTATTGCAAAGTATGTAGGTTATATGTTCATTCTCTTGCCAAATGACATCTGTCAAACATCCTCGAGAACATGGTGAGTACCTTCCGCATGAGGATACTCCGCATGAAGCTAAGGACTAAAATGAAGTGATGGATTTGAAGGAGGAATTTAATAGGAATGCGTTCATAATATAAATGTAATTTTCCACAAAAGTATAACTAGCTATTGCGGAGGTAGAAATATTTGTTCCCCCTGACCAAATGTGTAGTGGGCTCTTTCTTCCCATGAGACAAATCCATAATGGATATTGTAACCTCCATAAGCCGAGATCAATTTGGGCTCTACAATCCCCATGAAATAGCATAAGATGGGCACCTCCTTTTTCATATCAATTACCGTGATGGAACATGTTGGCACCACGGGTACCATATTAACTTTATCAAGGCCAAAAATAACGTTGGAACACTCTGTCTGAGATACCTTATGGTGTGCGGTAAGAGGATACCAAGGTTGTTATGGAAAAAGAATGATGTGACGTAGACCATAGATACAAGGACTAATTTGTTTTCTTTATAGAGATCCAAACTACATTGCATAGAATTATCCATTGAATCTTGAGTAGGAAGTATTGTGCACATATTGTAGGGTGAATGTGCAACATAATAGAGAATAAAATGAAAGAAAACTAATTGTGTAATGTTGAGATGATAAATGTAGTGTCCAAGTAAACTAGAAGCTAACAATCTGTTACTAGAATACAAAGGAAATATTAAGGCTTGGATCATGTGGAAATCCCAATAGAACCCTAATTTTTTTGTTCTTACAAACACACCTTTATATACCCACAAAACAAGAAGGCACTACTTGTACAAGCTAAATGATTACTTTACTTGATCTAAAATAGACATGTGAATTTGTAAAATATAGGTGAAGTTAAATCCGAATTTATGAATATTAAAAAATGAGTGGTTTGTTGTACAAGATTTCGTGAACATAGTGAATTTCCTAAGAAATGAAGAAATCTCACAAAACATGTTGAACTTACTCATAACCTATTAGAAATCACATCGGGTGAAGCAATGAAAGCAACAAAACCAATATGATATGTAAAGACTAAAAAACCATACGATGTGGACACCTAATTAAATATAATTCCAAGAGGTTATGAGATAAAGGATGTTGTATTTGACTTTAGAAGCAAGTTTTGTCAACATGATGCCAAGGTCCGCTTGGGAAGCTATGGGATATTTTGTTCTCACATATAGCCCTATAACTCTTAGCCTTACATACTATGGAAGAGTAGATCCAATTGGCCGATTGGAGGATGTTGAGATATAGGTAGGAGACTTAAGTTTGAAATGGGATTTTGAAGTTATTGACATGAAAAATAATGAAATACATTACCCAGTGTTGATCGGAAAGAAGTGGGTGTATGATGGAAACATGCCAATCAACACAACAACCAATCATATGGAATCACACATCAATGACTCGATTACTATCATTCTTATTATGAATAAGTTTAAACAAGGACCCTATACTATCCCTAAAGAGCCAATGTCAATATATGCATATGATGTTGAAATTTGGTTTAAGGTAGGAAACCAAGAAAAATCTATAGCCCTATAGTATAAAACAGGGGAAAATTCTGTCAAAACACACACCAAAAATTCTTTTGCAGATGAAGAATATCAATATAACATTTGGTCTCCAACTAAATAAGAAATACCACAAATATATGAGTTTTGAGGCATGGCAATGATTATACTAACCAAAATGGAGAAAGTCACATTCCATGGGAAATCACATCTTCGGTTGATGCATATTCAAATTAATATTTCAATGAATGGACACATTAAACTATATTTTTAAAGAAAATAAAAGTATAATTTCTTTTCTTCATATTTTCCTTAAATTAATAAAATGACGATTTATGATGTCCTAAGCTTACTCAACAAAATATTTCATATCAAACATATATGTTCCATTCAATGAGCCATGATGGAAAATTCC
Organism: Taxus wallichiana var. yunnanensis; assembly: GCA_018340775.1. Lineage (NCBI taxonomy): Eukaryota > Viridiplantae > Streptophyta > Pinopsida > Cupressales > Taxaceae > Taxus > Taxus wallichiana. The sequence continues at coordinate 1,026,522,032 of CM031239.1, forward strand.
TTCTCATTTTTAAAATGTGTTTTTAGTGTCTTCTCATGAAATCCTTTAAAAGTGTTGTATACCCAATTTCAGTGGATGTCATCTATTTGGTCTACATGTAAATTGGATCTCTTGTTGGATTCATGGCTGAGTTCACCCTTCACATCAACTAGTTGTGATGTTTAATGCTCTTTGTAGTCATGCTCTACCTTGTGAATTGAATCTCACCAGTGTATAGTGCTTGAGCTCAAGTATCTCTCAAATCCATCATATAATCACTTCTCATGGCTCTCCACTATAGAGAGGGACCTAACATGGTTGTTTGAATATTTTAGCGAGACACCATTTCCATTGTAAAAAAATTGGTTTTATCGTCCTCAACCATGCTTTCCTTGTGCAACTCATGTTGATCCCCTTCAAGATTATTCAACCTCAATCTCATTTCTTTCATGTGCTTCCCATTTCCTCATCTATCCTCGTGACTCAATTCTTCACCTTTTCCATTCATGAGCTTAGTTTCTCTCTAGTGCAACTTGATTTGTTTGTAACCACATGCCACTAATGGTTTAATATCATCAACTCAAATTACATCAATAATTTATTTTCTCACTTCGTATAGTCATGAGATGTGAACTCATGCATACTACATGTTTTTTTTTTGAGATTTTAGTATGATAAAAATCTCCTCATCCATGGTAGTATCAAAATACTCCTCCACTACCAAATCTTTATCGCCACTCTAAGATGCCACTTTGAGACTTGTTCTTGTTTGAAATAATTGAAATTGGATGTATCATCAAGTTCCATAAACAATACTAGTTCACTATCATCGGTGCTTACTCACAAAAGGGTTTAAAATTTATTTATAAAAAAATCTCGATACGTGTCATCTATTTTCTTTACATGCAACTTAGATCTATTTTTAGACTCATGACTTGGTTCACTCTTCACATCGATTTGTTGCAATGTTTAGTTCTCTTTATACTTACACTCTGCATTATGAGCTCACGAGTGTATGGTTCTTGAGCTCAATTTTATCTCAAATCCATCAATAGCCACATCTCGCTGCTCTCCACTCTCTTACTACATTTCAAAGTATCACATTAACTTGTCAAATGAGTTTGATTATTTTTCTAACACTATCATGGAAATCAAGTTGTGTTTTCATCTTGTGTAAAGGCATTAGCTTTATAATGATATGACTTGGCCTCGGGTGTAATTTATCTAAGATTATTCCCTTTGATTACGTACCTCTTTGATTTCCTTTAGGTCACCTCAAATCCCTTCTCATTAATCATCGGGTAGGTCTCCATTAGGTCTAGATTGTTTCTTTGAGTAAAAATCCCAATTTTAACAATGTGTATAATAGATGACATGTTTTAAATAATGAATGCTAAATAGTTGACACTTTCTACCTTTATCATTTTTTCACATCTTTGTTAATGCAGTCACCCTTATCAAGTCGTTATCATGAACCCGCATTTGCGGGAAGGTCACTAACATGGTTGATGGAATGTTATCGGTGAGGCATTTTCACCATGTTCTAAGCTTGTGTCATTTGCATCATCCTCAAACATGATTCCCTTTTTGCATCTTAGGATGATCCCCTTCAAGATTTTTTCCTCAATCTTATTTCTTTCATGTGTTTCCCATTTCCTCATCCATCATAAGGAACTTGTTTCCTCACCTTTTCCATTCATGGCCTTATATTTTCTCCAATGAAACTCTATTTGTTTACAATGATGTGATGTCAATGGTTTTATGTTGTTAACTCATATTACATCAACAAGCTTTCCTCACCACATATAGTCACCTGACGTGAATTCATGCATACTACATGCTTGTTTTGTGAGATTTTACTATTTGTGATCAAAATATCCTCATATGTGGTAGCATGAGAAGAATCCTTGACTACCTACTCTCTATCACCGCAGGACATCCCTTTAAGACTTATTCTTGTTTGAAATAATTGAAGTTAGTTATATCATCGAGTGCCATAAAAAATATTGGATTTCCACCATCTCTTCATCTCGGTGTGGCATTCTTTAGCTCTATGAAATGCGAGTCCTCTTGAAAATCCTTCTCCTTCCATGTTATTGACATATCTAAACTATTTGAGTTGGTTTTTCATTACTGATTTGTATATATTTTTAACTTTCTATCCCACAACTACATTTCATAGTTTCCTATTATCCTAGGATGTCGTGAGATTCAACATGTCAATGGCTCATCCGGTCCCCTCCTCCATGAAAATCCTAAATGTAAATCATATCCCTAATGGGAGGCGGTAGCCATGGTTCTATTCGATCTTCTAAGGATGACAACGGTGGTAAAGGCTCATCCCCTCGGGTTGTGCATTCTCTACACTAATCTAATGGTAATGGCATATCTTCGGGAGGCATCCTCAACCCCTTGCAAAGAAAATAGAGGAAGATATCTTGTGGATTAATATAGAATTCTCCAAATCTTGAACAATCCCTAAGTTGAGCCCTAGCTAACCTCATCATGGAGGAAACCACTATAAATGTGATCATGGCTCCAGCGATGCGCCGAGACAAGGAAATATGATATTGGTTGGGATTCCGGTGGTAGAGGAGATTGTGATAGATTTTTGATGTATCCTAAGATCTCTACGACCTCTAGTTATTCTTTGGGTGGCATGCGAGTTTTAACTATGGAATTGGATGTTGGGTTTGGATCTAGCAGCGGTGACATCTATGATGGCCATGTTCACTCCTCCCCTAGGGCAATTCTTGACGGCAGCTCGAACCCACTTGGTAAGGTGCCTCCTTCCCCTCATAGGAACTCTGGCGTATCCTTCAAAGATGTTGTGCATGGTTGCAGATCCATGGCCCCTGAAGCCACTACCTCGAGAATCAAATTTAGAGAAGAAGTTCTAGATTTTGAACGATTTTAGCAAGAGCATGCTTTGATTTTTGCTTTAGTGGTTTATGGCCCAACTTACCAAATCTAAATGAATGGATCTCTAAACATGGGATCTCACTTCTAACGGGTAGGCTAGATCGTATCAGTGTCTGTGTGCTACAGGAATTTTCATTGATGTTTTTCTTTAAAAAATGATAAAGATAATATAGCGCATAAATTATGGGTATGCAAATCACGTTACCTTATCTTAAAACCCTGGTTTCCCTCTTTTAACCCACTCACATAATCCTTTTCCCATAAACCCATTTGGATTAGATTGCTAGTATTCCCATTCAATTTTGGAGTCGTGACTACTTAACCTCCATTGGTAATGTTTTGGGCGTTACTCTTTTCATTGATTCCCAAACAACCGATTACACCCACACAACATTTTCCAGGATCCTTGTTGAACTTGACACTTCCAAAAACCTTCCTGCAAACATTGAGCTTAAAGTGCAAAACCGAACATGGATGCAGCCACTTGATTATGAAGGTTTTCCCTTTAGGTGTAGAAGGTGTTTTTCTCTTGGTCACACAACCTCGAAATGCGGGTTGGCAAAGTGCAATACTAAGAGAAACAATTGGTGGAAAAATTTCCTTCCCGAGCATTTGGTTTTTGATACCAAGGATGATTTGGATTCAAATGCAAATTCAGACGTTGGAGCCGAATCGGTCCCATAAACTTCTACGAAATAAATTCTTGTTGGTGGGAGCATGGAGAATACAAAAACTGCATTATCAGAGCGTAAAGTGGAAAAGGAAAATATCCCTCCTCTTCTAGTGGAAAATAGCAAATATCTGCCAATTGAAGCTCTTGAGGTTATTCTCCCTATCAAGGAGGTTTCTGATGGGTGGAAGACGGTGAACAAAAAGAAAAAATCCAATGGCAAGAATATTGTTTCTCCCACCTAGCTTGGATGTGTAGTTGTTGTGTTGTTGTTGTTTGTCTTCGTTTTGGTTTTTTCTCCCTGGTAGGTTGTCCCTTGCCTTTTTTGTTTTATCTTGTTTTTACACCTTTCTTCTGTGGTGTGGTCCCCACTTTCAAAAAAACCACCTTTGGTGTACTCTTTTTATACGTATTTTGAGCCCTTTTGTTCCATGGGGTATGGTCCCCTTTAAAACCATTTACCAATATTAAAAAAACATGTCAATGTTAAGTCAAGTGATAACCACTAAATAAAAGCAAGTTCCCCTTTTAGGGAAAGTATTATGTGCACATCACACTTCAAAATCTAACTATTGTCTTACATGGTAATAATCATTAAGAGCCTTCACAAGCCTCAAGTCTTTTAGAATTTTTAAGGATATTTTTATGGACTTGGGAATTTTAAAATTTGAGTTTTGTTTCTTCTTACGTAAGGGCTTTGGATGCATAATGCTTTGACTTGGCCTCAGTGAAATGTTTCAAGACTATTCCCTTTACTTAGATATCTCTTTCATTTCCTTTAGGTCAACTTAGACCCCTTTTCATTATTCACTATGCATGTCTTCATCAACTCTAAATTGATTCTTACAATCAAAATCCCAACTTTAACACTATGTAAAAAAGGTGGCCCATTTTAAATTTAATGGATGCTAAAAACATTAAATGTTCCACATTTATCATTGTTGTCACATCTTTATCACCATATTCACCCATATCAAACCTTTATCATGGGCCAATAATTACGGTGAGGGTATTGACATGGTTGATGGAATGTTTTCAGTAGGCACCACCACCATGGTGAAAAAAATTGTTAGCATAATCCTCAACCATGATTTCCTTATGTAGTGTAATTTTATCCCCTTAAAAAAATTGGCATCGATCTTATTTATTTCATGCGCTTCCCATTGCCTCATCTATTTTATGAAACTCAATTTGCAACCTTTTCCATTCACGAGCTTAGTTTCTCTCCAATGCAACTTGATTTTTATATAATGATGTATCGCCGATGGTTTTGCATGGTCAACTTAGATTCCATCAACGGTATTTCCTCATCACATACAAAAATCTAGTATGAGTTCATGTGTTGAACACTTGTCTTATGATATTTTTACTAGTTTTATCAAAATTTCCTCATTTGTGGTAGCATGAGAAGACTCGCCACTACCAATTCTCTATCATCGCTCTAGTATGTCCCTTCAAGAATTGTTCTTATTTGAAATAATTCAATTTGGATATATCATCAAGTGACATAAATAATCATGGTTCATTGTCATCTCTTCGTATTAGTGTGGCATTTTTATCTCTATTAAACTTGGGTCCTCTCACAAATCCTTCTCCTTACATTATTGACATGCATTGATTGTTTGAGTTTTTTTCCATCATGGATTTACATACATTTTTTCTTCTTATCCCACCATTTTGTTTCAAGGGTAATCTATTATCTGCGATGTAATGAGATTCAACATGTCGGTGCTAAGTTAGGTGAAAACCACCCAATAAATGCAAGTTCCCTTTTTATAAGCCATGTATGATGTGTAAATCACACTTCAAACTCAAATTATTTTCCTTCATGGAAATAATCATAAACAACCTCCATAAACCTCAAGTATTTTGGACTCTTTTAGGGACCATATTTTATAAAGTTGGGAGATTTTGAAAAGAGAGGTACATTTTGTAAAGGTAATAACTGGAAAGAAACTCGTGTAAAGCATTTATAAGGGGTAAATTTTAATGAATTTTACCTTATAAAAGTCTATCATAAAAGGCATTATAGGCTTATTTAGTTCTAGAACCAAGGAAAGTTTTTATTAAACTTAACAGAATTACTTAACTAGGAATTGACATGCAAATGTTAATAATATTGTTTGGTGATAAAATATCTCATCGATGACCATATCAAATGATAGGAAAAATTGAGTGAATAAGTGGAATTATTTTTACTATTCAATTGTAAGTCGATAGGATGGGAGGCTATCAAAATGGAACCATTCCCACGCGATCGAATGATCTTGAGTTTTTCCCATGCACAACCATCAACAAGTTCTATACACACAAGCTCCTTCTTTGTTGATATTGTTTTTACCCCTCAAATTAACTTATAGGTATAATATGCCTTGTCATTGCTTATGGGATTAATTCTATTCATTTAACTATACACATAATTTTCATACTCATCCATCTTTAAATCTTGGTGCTACCATCTTGTATAGTACCTACTAGCCTCCAACATGGGGTTTGAGTTCTTTTCGCCTAATGACTAGAACTTAGCACAAGGATTTAGCTATCCTTCTTCCATTACCATCACCATCTCTTCTATCATGTATCGCGAGTTTAGACTCAACTCTTTTTTCACTATCTTTAATCATCATCATCTTCTTAAATTATCATTCCTAATTTGCAATAATCTTGAATATTCATATGCACTCGTTTTTCTAGAAATACTACAATCATCCATATATTTCATGTGCATAAGTGATAGAGTGAGAGGATTTACATCCACGTGTGGAATTTTCATGTGACACGAGAATAATTGGAACTCGTATTTGTGAGAAATGGGTGGGATTTTTCAATTTTCTAGTGTTAATGAAAAACCTACCGATTTTGCCATCGAGGCATGTTCCAAATTGAAATGAAGTGGGTTAACTCTTACAAGTTGTAATGACGTAGATTGATTTGATCATCAATGTACAAGTGTGTCATAATCATCCACATGGTTCCCATGAGCATGATAAGACACAATAGTGTGCCCCACAAACAAATGTTATTGTGTCATCTATGTGTGAATCTGCCTAGACATGGCATGTCCTATGTCACATCATGTTATATTGTATTCCTCCATTTTCACATTCGATTTATACATTATAACTACAAATAATTTACACTTTATTATCAATTGGACTATATTATCAATGGATAGAAATATGGTTATTCACTGTAAGAAACTAAAATGTTAACCACCCCTCACTTTTCCCAACCCTACACTTCTCCTTCCTCAATCCCCTTCTTGATGAACCTCTTCCTCCTATAATTTTTCGCTCCTTTAAAATTAACTTCTTCTATGCATCCCTTTGGCGTCTCCATTGCACCACTCATGTACAATTTTTAGTAATAATGGAAAATAGAAAATGCTTCATATAATCCTGGTCTCTGTACCCACTTTGTTAACTCTTATTAAATTTTGATGGGTGACATTTATTAGTTTTTATTCAATTCAAAATCGGTGAATTGATTTTCTTCATGAACGCCACTAACTTAGATCCATATCTTGTTAACAAAAATATCTAACTACCTAGCATATAAAGATATTTTTAGGGTAGGGAAAAAAGTGTGACTTGATTATTATATTACGCTAAATTAATTTTAAGGGATGTATAAATTATTACAAAGAAATTTAATTGATTGATTTTTTAAGTTGTCATGGATTGAATAAAATATTAATAATTAATTGTTTTATTTTTAAACAATTCTATATAAAAATAATTGTAATGATTATACTCACATAATTTAACGTTTGCATGTTTCTTTTCGGTAATAACAGAGTATTTTATATTACGAATAAAATTCAAATTATTGTTTAGATGGATATGTAACACATCATGTTTTAACTACATCAAATACATTTATTTATAGGGAACACTTATTAAAACACATAAAAATGTAATTGCAATAATCCTAAAATTTTACAAAGCCACTAAAATTCAAGGCAAGCCATTAACAATTAAGACCTTTTAGAGTTTGGAGGCTATTAAGACAAATTTAATACTCAATAAACATTGCATTTAAGAAGACATCCATTTGTATCAATTGTTAATATCTAAGTTTCTAATAGCACAATATCTAACTTTCCAAATTATTTACTACTTGCTTAGTTGCTTCAACATCATTCCGATGACCCCAATTGCCCCACAACCATCTTCCTCACAAGAAAAACACAACCAAACCTCCCACGCAAGGGTTGTGGTCCAAACCATGGATCGTGCACGGTGGCGCCACATCCCATGGAAGCTCGAGACCCTTGTGGCATCAAGGTTATGTCATGAATAAACAGATCTTGTGGACATACTAGTTTTGTCTAAAATTGTCCTCCATTGATCCCCTTTGTCATCTCTGCTCTTCTCCTATAATTTTCCCTTTGACTACTTCAATTGTAATTTCTTTTACATCTCCCTTTCGACATCTCCATTTTTCCACTCAATTGCATTATATGGTCTATATCTAATAATATGTAGTGTAAAATGAAACATCATCATAATTATTTTGTGTTAATTTAAGTTAATGTTTCAATTTTGCAAGAAGTTGTTTTTTTTTCTTTCACTTTTTTCCCACAAACATTGGAATTCAGCAATAAAGTGATCATAAATATAACGAAGATGCAATGCATGTTAGGAAACTACTTCTATTCCTTGACCAAAGTGCTTTACAAAACATGTGATGTTATGTGCATGTATGTATGTCGGTTGGAATGATTTCAAGCTAATCACGAATCACCCTATAATTACGCCAAAGGTGTTTCTCTATGAGATCGCCCGACCGATTCGATAGACATCGGAAAATGGAGGGATCATATTGTAGCAAGGCATATGCGTTGAAATATTAACATCAGGAAGTGATCCACATCTTCTTATATGATTTGCGTACTCCCATCCTGTGCCTATTTCTGTCAAAGATCAATCAATTTATACACAATTGCTTCTATGGAAAGTTACATTTTTGCAGTTGTTCATTGTAGTCAAATCTGGCATGTATTTCATTTCGAAGTAGTGTGACGGCCTGCCTCAGTTCTTGCATTCCTCTGCAGCTCTCTCTAGCGCATCTTGACTCAGATCGGTGGTGATTGGGAGGCATTCCGGTGGTGGTGTGACGGAATTGTCTCTCCCTGCTCGATGGCACTACCACATTTAACCTTGGCCCTGGTTCACCATTGAACCAATCTACTGCACTCAGCTCAGTTTCTTAGTTTCTCCCATAGGTCGCGGCTCATATATCGATCTCTGGTTTCTGACTCGACCACACCATTTAACTTGGGCTCCATTTGTGGTAATCTGATTTCTTTTTCTCTAACTCGCGAACAACACTTTGGCCCTATTCATCTCGGCTGCAAGGATCCCAACTCAGCTCTAGCAAAGCAGTGACAGTTATCACATAATTTTCCACTTGAATCCACCAAAATGAGCCATTTCAGTACTCTTAAGGGGAGTTGAACACGGATTTCCATAAAAATGATGCCATAGGGTTGCGATTTGCATTATTTTGGTCGATTTTGTGTTGCTTAGGCATGTCGTTGGCCTTATTTTGGCATTATTTTTGCTTTAATATGGGAGAAATTCTTCCATTTAAACGTTTGCCTCACAATGGTGATTCCAACGGACTAGCCTATTGTTCCGTAAATAGCAAAGGCATAAAAGCACAACAATATGCGCTAAAAAGGTGGTCTAATTCAGGTAGAACTGGCGGCTCCGCCAAATTTGTGTTCGAATCTTGGTGGCGAAAATTCATAGTCTACATAATTATCATCATTTTTACAAAGAACAAATTTCATTATTTAGTGTAGACTCAGACAAAATTCTACTTTGGTGGAATAACAACTAAAGACGGAGATTCGTCTATCGAAACCGGGGCCGAATTAAGGTTTCGAAGTGCCCTAGGCAGTACTCGGAGCGTGCGCCCCCTCCCACCTAGGACCAACGACCCACCTATATTTGAATGTTTTTTAAACAATTATAGACTTAGTATAACTCTTGACACATTTTATTAAAGCTATAAAGGTTTTTTTCTTGCCTTTGCCATAGCAAAACTATCAATGACATCATCATAATTTATTGTTGTAGCGATGTCGCGTTCAATTGTCAAAATAGAAAGGCTATTCAATCTAGTTTCACCCATTGTTGACCTTAAATTATTTTTTACTCTCGTTAGAGTGGAAAATGCTCTCTCAGAACTGTAATTTCCAACAGGAATGCAAAGAAACATTCGTATTGCAACATCTAGATTTGGGAACGTGGTGTCTAATCCACTTTTTCTTAAATATTTTGACATTGATGATATACTTGTCAAGTTTTCACGTCTTGCTAATGCCTGGAAATGGATGCATTCAATGTCAAGGGAGGTTTCCAAGTCTGTGTTATATGTTTTTACTAAAGAATTAGAGCATTTCAATATTGTCTCATTATCAAGATCTTTTAAATTGTTCAAAAATCCAAACCTATCATTTAACACACTATATGCTTCATTTCTTCTTGATAATTCCCTTATTAAGTTGTCTATAATAACATAAAATACCTCCACCCTCATACGATCCCTTCCTGTTTGTGGAATTTCGACATCTCTCGTTTCATCAAAGTGAACTTTTCTTTTTCTTTTTCTTTTATTATCAATTTTGTACTCTTCTTTTCCACTAATGATCTTAGCATGTTGCTCATATGTATCGAAATTCTCTCTAATATTTTGAATATAATCTATCAATGAATTATATTGAGTCACAACCATGGTTAATTCAATGTCTACCTTTTGTAGATATTTGCTAGTTGCATCCATTCTTTCAAGAATACTATGCCAAATACAACACATCACACAAGTTTCTAACTTGTCTAGTTTTTCGTGAATACACTTTGCTTCATGTCGCGTGGTAGTTGTTTGATTTTTGTCTTGTGCTATATTTAGGAAAACATCTTGAATTTTACTATATCCCAAGAAAAGTGCTTTAACTGCATCAGCTCTAGCTGACCATCTTGTTTCAGAAAGAGATTTTACAACGGGACAAATTCCATCCAAAAAATTTAATAAAATTTCCCACCGATAAGTTGAGGCACTTAGGAAAGTGTAGATAAGTTGAAGTACTGAAAAAAAATCTATAGTTGTTGTACAACATTCTGTAGCTAAAGATCCAACAAGATTTAAGGAATGCCCTGAACAAGGTACAAACTCAGCCATACAGTTGTGATTTTTAATCCTATTTTGTAGACCTGTGTATTTTCCAGACATGTTACTTGCATTATCATATGCTTGCCCCCGACAATCTTTGATATTAATGTCATAGTCATCTAGTGTTGTAAGTACAGAAGCTTCTAAATCACATGATTTGTGTCCAACCGAAGGAATGTATTTTAAAAATCGTTCAACTGGAAAACCTTCTTGAGAAACATACCTTACCACAAATGCTAACTAGTCAGTGTGAGATACATCAGGTGTTGAGTCAACAATAATTGAAAAATATTTTGCATTGTGGAGTTCTTCAACTATTTTGTTTATAACTTTTTGTGCCATAAGGTCAATAAATTCATTACATGTTGTCGTAGATAAATAAGATGGAACTCCTTTTCCTGCATTTCCATATTGTGAAATGTGATTTGCCAAAAATGGGTCAAACTCTGCAATAAGTTCTAAACACCCTAAAAATTTCCATTTCTAGAAGATCCTAATAAATTGTCACCACCACGAAAGGAAAGGCAATACCTCTAGTAGCGAGGATACGCTTTAAAATATTCCTCCAATACTCTACTTCATTTTGGTATTGACTTGCAAGTGTAGAATCAACTCTTCCCAAAACATTACTTCGAGTGATGAAATTAAGAATTGAAGTCCTGTGATCAGGGGAATCCTCATGCTCTCTTAAACTAGCCGATGCATTTTTCCAATCATTAAATCCAATTTTAGAAAATGTGGTTGATTTTGCTTGAAAAAGGTGACAAGGAATGCAATAAACAACTCCTTTTGACTCTGAGTAAAGCAACCATTCTCTTAATTTTCATTCATTGTTTAAAAGTTTCCGTTGAAACATATCTAAAACAATCTGAGTATTGACGTTTTGAATTTGAAAAATCAACATTCATATCTTGTTTTGGTGTATTTAAAATTATATATTCTATTGTATCGTTGTCTATTACCCATTTTGCAGGATCAGGATCAACAATGAAATGTTCATTAACGATGGGTTGAACAATAGTATTTTCATTGTTCTCTTGTTGTGTGTTCTCCTTCTCTTGTGTGTTTTCATCTCCTATTGACTTTGATTGTGTATTTTTGTCACTAACCGAAGAATAATTCTCATTTTCATTAAAAACTACATTTGACTTTAAATTTTCATTTGATGCACTTAAAAATATATTTATTTTAGGTATCTTTTTCAAAAGGTTTTTTCCTCCTCAATTTTTTGTTTAGCTTTTTTTTGAAATTGAGCACCACTTAATTTTTTAGTTTTATCCATTTGAACTAAACAATTATCAAGTTACAATAACTACCAGTCTACCCGAATACTTGTTGATAATGTATTAATGATGCTATAAATTATAATCAATGACAATACTATTCCGAATGAAATAATATAAATACAATCAATAACTGATAATATAAATACTGAATACAATCAATAACTGATAACAATTACATAATAAGAATAATTAAAAATTTAAATCAAAATGTAAAAGTTAAAAGTTTAGAGCATGCTGCATACCCGATGAATGCAGTCTACACAACACATATTATATATATCTGATTCTGAAACTTAATACTGAAAGACTGAATCTCTGATTCTTTGATAGTCTGATAGTGAATCAGTGATAGATCATCAATGATCATAGAAGTTGCAGCCTACTCAGTCTGAGCCACCTCATTGTCTACACTCTACAGTCTCTCAGCTCTTTTGACTATCTCCCGCGGACCACTCTCCGCCTCGGCTCTGCACTTTAAATTTTTAAAGCAAAACCATTGCTAATTGCTAATTAAATACATACTACAAGTAAACTTGTAAAGACTAAACTTGTCACTAAAGTCTAAAGTATTACAATTTACAATTTACATTGCATACGATCTACACACTACTCATGAACTCACGGACTCACGGACTCACAACTCGTAGTCGTAGCGGTTGACTCACAATTCAAATTTCACTACAGTCTACACTGTACACTGTACAGTGTACAGTCTATAAATTTATAATTTATAAACTAAAACAGGGACAGGGACAGTGTTGTCAATAGTCTGAGTCAAGCTTGGTCAATCGCCTTGAGCCGCAAACATAAAACATTCACGGAAATTGGAATCACGATTCACAAATGTACACTTTTATATCAATTCAAATTGTTTTTTTTTCAAATTTTAAAAAAACCTTGGTCCTTAAGCCGACTCAGACTATCTAGTGACACTGCCACTTGGAAAAAATTTATAAAAAAGTGGCACCCCTATTTTGTGCGCCCTAGGCAACTGCCTAGGTTGCCTAGGGCAAGACATGCCCCTGTCTCGAAACTCCTACGTAAATAGTAAAATTTGTGCCAAATATAATTCTGTAAAAATTTAGGGCCAAAAATGGAGGTATTAATTTTACTAAAGACTTGGAGCAAAAAAGAAGATTTCCTATCAGGCCTCCTTCCCTCGCCTATATTTAATTTCTTGGTAGAAGCCGAGATCAAGTTTGATTAACTCTTGCCACTGTAGGATGTAGGGTTCTTTATTCCGTAGATAGAATATTTTTGGTTTATTCTCTTTGACGTTGTTTTTGTATTATCATTACATCTTGTTTGAGTATGCTTCTTGTATAGATCTATATGAGCTTTGAATGTTGGATTATATAGCGTTCAGGCCATAAATATATTGAACGCCCTTAAAGCCCTTTTTTCCATTTAGTTGAATATATGCATGGTTGAACCTAGATTTGTTTCCATGGGCATTTTTGTTGAAATTTTAAGTTTATAGTTGAAATCAAAATGTTCACTTATGGATTGTATAATTTTTCCTTTTGTTTATGGCTACAGACACTTATAGAAATTGTATGAAGAAAATTTTATAAATTTTGATTTTGTGTACCATCAGGGGGCTATATGACACCATGAGGCCACTATTGGATAAAATCTTCCTTTTACTCATATGTCCATCCACTAGAGGGGACCGATGTTCACTAGGTTTTCATTGCATGACATGATTTTATACAAACTTGATCTGAATGCGTCCTTGACCAATATCCATGCATTCAATACATTCCAATTATTGAAATTTGTTGTCTCATCGATAGATTATAATCTTCAAATTAATTAAATGAATTATAATCTTCAAAACAATCAACCAAATTATATTCTTCAAGTTGAAGCGCTCCATTTTTATAACCTTTCGTGAGCTAGAGGATCGAAGGATGACCCAAATGACAAAAAGAAAAAGAAAAAGATCAGGTGATGTGGGACTTGCAAGTATTTAGTTCCAACATATTTACTTTTTGATTTCCATTCATGTCTTCACCTTTTCTAAAAAACTTAACGTTGTCCAATCAAAATCCGTAATCTATATTTCACTCATATGACTAATCATTAGAAGGGCTTTGTTGTCGATACATATCCCTGCATCAACTATTTCCTACACTTACTCAAGCTTATAGCTAGAAACAGGTGCTACAACGTTCTACTAGAATGAGGCATTGCAGTCACATCACAAACTTGGAAACTTTTGGATTCTCCCTTTATTTGTTTTGGCCCATTTAAGCATAGATTGCATCATGTCAATAGTTTAATTGAGTTCAAAACTATAAAGTGGAGTACATATAGTAGAAATTCGTTGGGTTAGAATTATCTGTGTGTGCAATAGGTACGGGGCATGCAAGTATTTAATTTCCATCATTTCATTTCCAACTTTCCATTCATGTCTTTTTCTTATCTACCAAATTAAACATCGTCAATTTCACGAACTCGAAGCCATAATAAAATAAATTAAAACCCACATTTTACACCCACAAATACAACAATAAAAATACCAAAATAATTAATTTTTTTACTTACATTGCTCACTACACAACACAACAAGGGCTCTAAGAAGAGAAACTCAACAACCATTAAGACGTTTACATAAGTCATTGACTCATATGGACACGCAACAACACCATATACATGTTGATGTCACACTTTCCCCAATGACCGAATACTAGTAATGACCCCACCACAAGAAAGGAAGGATTGACAACCCACAACACATCATTACCATGATTACATCTTAATTACGATTAACATTCCAAGAACATTTTTATACAAGGATAATTTTATCTATTTTCTACCCATAGATTCTTAAATTCATTTCACATTCAACTTACTGTTTGACCATTTAAGTTGGCTCTTTATCCCTTATGACAATCTCCATAACTTACATAATTATTTGCATATTTCAAATTGCATACAAGGTTCCTAATTCTCTCGTTCTTATGTTAAGCTTATACTTCTCAAATGTTCATTAAATGTTTAAATTTTACCCTTACTACATAAGTGAATCTGACGTGATGTCAAGAAAGAAATCTTAGGATTTAAGGGAGATTTAGATTCAAGATACCCTTTTTCCCATAAACATTCTTCGTTCACGGTATATTTATTTCACTACCATAGTTAATATAGTTCAATAACTTGTTGAATCCATTCAACATTTCCACATCAAGAAATTTTATTTAGATTTATATATATCTTTTGTTTTCTTGAAGTTTGATCTCACCAAGGAAATTCATATTATTTCTAACACATGAAAATTTTTAATTGAGTTATAAGGACTCCAAGAGTGACATTATTCCTAACCTCAAATATCATTTTACTCTTATATGCTTTACTCTTACATCGCACTATGGTCTCATTATTAGCATTGTTTTATAACAAAAGGAGTTACGAAAGTATTTTTCTAACATCTTGAAGAAGTACATGATTGGAAGCATTATAAACTACACATGAACCATAAGTGATTTGTGTTCAAGGTAAGATCCCATGTTTCTGCATTTCACAATTCCGCATGTGAAATTTATTTTATTCTTAATGTCAAAATGACATAACAAGGGATTATGGGACCAAGATTCTGGTTTCCTGGGTTCTCTAAAGTCAACATCTTTCAAATCAATTTCATTTGCAAGGAGTTACTTACCATTTTCTACCCACAAGTTAACCTCCTAATCAACTGAGGTTTAGTTTAATTCTAATTTTCACTCAGGGCTCTACGCCCTATTATAGATCAAATTAAGGTGTGAAAACATATTTACCCTATAAACCCTCGTAAAAGATCAAGGCATTATATTATCACTAGCCAAAGTAACACATTTAGTTGTGAGGAACTAAAGAGATCATTAACAAGAGTTTAAGTCATAGTACAACTATTTCACTAGGTCCATTTGTGTCGTCTGGATCCCACAAGGAATTCATTCAATGATGAAGAAAATTCTTAGATCTAACTTCGTAAGACTTGGTAGACGACTAGGATACTAAGGAGGTGTTAGTTCTACTTACTCTAGATAAAGTTTTTCCATGTCGTTCCTAACCGTCGGGTTCACGATGATAATTATAAACATATTGACCATGACATAGTCAAAGAGGTTAGAATTATCTGTCGTGTGCAATAGGTACGGGGCATGCAAGTATTTAATTTCCATCATTTCATTTCCAACTTTCCATTCATGTCTTTTTCTTATCTACCAAATTAAACATCATCTAGTTGACGACCTCGAAGCCATAATACAATAAATTAAAAAATACAAAGTACGTTCCATACATAATTTCTCTCTTGTGACCATTTGTTCGGTACATTCAATTGTTGATGATTTTTTTAATTCCCTACTTCCTTGCAATTGCTTCAAATTAAAACTTAAAAGGGGGCCTGCCAAGTTCTACAATAAGCATCGAAGGGCCCTTGGTTCAATGGTGAAGTTGTTTGGCTTTGATATAGCCCACCAGGGATCAAGTCTTATTGAGTGCAAGGCTTGGAGATATCGACCGGAGAGTCAAAATGGTTAAGGCCAAGATCGTGCCCTGGGTGACTTTGATGGCATGGATGCCCCTTACTCGTAGTTGCTTAGGTGAAGGTGATCACTAGTTTAGTTGTACGCTTACTCGTAATTGTAAATCTGCTATATACTTCCTCCGAAGTATGAGCAGAGATGTTGACAATCTATGTAATCTAGTGCCCAATGAGTGCACTACTCATCAAAACAAAAGTTCTACAAGAAGCTATAATTGTAAACTATTTTTCGCTTCAACACTAATTTTAGACCTCTCCTTACATTATGATATATCTCAGGAAACAGTTCCCCTGACTTCTTAGAGAACAAGAATTTTCTCCTTCATTCGCTAGCCATTATTGTCATGTGGCTATTTAGGTCTACTTTCACATTTGTCCCCAAACCCACTTTCCTCTCCCTTGCACTTCTCCACCATCAAACCCCTCCTCTTAATCCCTCTTCCTCTCCCATTGTTTCTCTCCCTCCAGTTCGACTTCCTCAATATATCCCCTTCGGCATTTCCATCGTACATTTCACATACGATTGCTAGTTTTAAATTATTAGTAATTGTGAAATCAAAATTTGTTGAGGGTTTATTTCTTTATTGTGTTTGTTAATTCCAATCATTTTTCTATATATATATATAATTTTCAGCATGTTATTATTTATGGTTTCTATGAACTTTTCGATATAATAAATTATTAAAATCACAAAAAATGGTCTCGCATCTAGGGATGAGATTTGACGACTGACACCACCCGTCAAACCAAAAATCTATGAGGTCAAATTGTTTTAAGGGATAAGAGGCAATCTTTGTGCACCCTAACTTTATGAGTGCACATAGAAACCTAAACATCATATAACTGAAAACAAAAAATACCCTTTAATAGATCATGCTCTCCCCATTATAAATATTTCGTTTTAAAAAAATAATTATGTGGAAGGAACTTTTTTAATATTTAAATTTGGTAATTTGAAATACAAAGAAATTCAAGGTGCACCATTACTTGAGAGTTAAGTCATACATTTTCTTTTACTTATTTGTCATCATTTGATTGGTTAATTGGTTTGATATGACTTGATGTGACATATTCTATAGGGTGCATTTTTTCAAAATTTAAGTGGGAAAGTGACATGTACTAGCTCCTTTATTTTCATCTACCCTCACATGTATTGGTCCATGCTCAAGGATTGGCTCCTCTCCCTTAAACAACTCATCCATCTTAATTACCTTTTCTTTATTGATTAATTTAAAAATACATTATTTTTCTAAGTTGTATTTATGGGTGTCTTACAAGTTTTAGACATTATATGCTTGATATAAACATATTTTCAACAAAATATGTTATTTAATATCTATAATAGTACACATACATGTATATTCCATATGTTGAAAATAGTGATAATGGGGGTTTTGCCTAATTCAAATTACATTAAATAAGGACGGAAAGACCATTTTACAAAGTGTAAAATTGGATTAAACGGAAAGACCATTTTACAAAGTGTGAAATTGGATTAAAAAGTACAAATTTAGGACGGAAGTCAAATCTCAGCTCTGCCTACAGCCTGTTAAGTTCCAGGCCTGGACAATGTGACATTATTTTACCTTCAAATTTATGATGCTCTACCGACTGTTATTCATTCATTTTGCATATAAATTTATATCCAGGTTGCCTATGGTACTTTCACATCGAAAGAAAACTAGCTGACAATCCGTAAATAAGTGTCATATTTTCAAATATGCATTCAAAATACTCTATAAAGTCGTAAGTCGTGAGAATTGAGAAATCGTTCATAGAAAAACTGTCACAAAATTACGCTTATTTAATTTTTCGAAGAGGTTTGAATCAATGATAATATCGAGGTGACTCGTACATTTGAGCTCATAATTACACAGTCACAGGTTCGAGAATCGAGACCTGGTTTGTACGTAACTACCTGAAATTGAAAACCTTGTGATTTTAATCGTATATTATGATTTTTAAAACGTCAATGACAGGTTTATATAAAACATAGTTTTTTTCGTGGTTTATATAAAAACATAGGTAATACTGTATGATACATATAGGTGAACAGATTATAAAAATTACTGCAATTTACAGCCAACTGAAAGGGCACGGATAATTTGAAATTCCAGGCCTCTAGCGAGTCAGCGACGTATTTTTCCGTCACACAATCAGACAGGTAACGTCTGTGGGGCCGAATTTGCTTACACGCAGGCTATCCGTGCCTTTGCATACACAGTCACACCACCGTATGTATGTATTTCGTCCCTTTGGAGTGCAGAAGAAAAGAGAAGCAGGATCGACTGCAATGGAGTAGGATCGAACCCTCGACCTGTGTCGACTTTTCATATTATTGGCAGTAACTTAAGGGTTTGCGATGTCAATTGGAATAGCGTGTTGGAGCGATTGTGAAGAAAATTTGGCGGTCGGCATGGGCGTCCAGAATCCAGAGCAATGTCGTCCGGAAATATGCTCTGTTATCCATCCTAGGCCTAATTGTTGTTCCTCTCCTGCGGATCCGGACGAAAAATGCAGCCCTACTGTCGATTCTTCTTCCCCACGGCATTTTCTCGAGTTGAACTCCGAAATCGGCCATTTTACATCGATTTTTCGTTCGGATTATGATTTGGTTTATCAACAAATCGAGAGCTTGCAAGGGCTAAAATCCAAGCCAAAGCGAGAATCACGCCGTTCTTGATGCAGGAAAATATATTCTGAAAAGCGCAGGAAGAATGTTTCCACAGGCCGCGAAGCCTGCAACTGCGTTGCGAGCTTCGCTGCAGACTGCACCGCAATCTGCTGCTGCTGCACTTTTACACCTGCTCGTTCTCACCTTTATGAGGGTACCCTCTGCCCTTGCCAGGAAGGGCTTCTGCTACGCTAAGAACATGGCTGGGAGCAGCGGAAAGTCTGATCACGAGAGGAAGTATGATGATGAAAAAGGGAAAACGCAGGTATTATACGCCGCCGTGGTCTTGCGATGTTTCTCCGCAGAGATTGCCTTAATCGTGGCTTGTCAAATTGCATACAGGAAAACTCTTTCATCCATACGTAAAAACATTTCTTATCTTGAAAACCTGTGAAAGTTGGGAAAAAATTCAAGATGCAGCTCGGCTAGCGAGCAATATCTCGGCCCTGGCATCGAGCCACTCTCTCCTGTCTTTGAGATCGATGAGTGTTGTCATCGGGCTCCGCTTGAATGAGAGAATGATGCATGTCATCATACACGTCAGAAATGGCGTGCTCATCTTCTCAAAATTCTCCTGGAAAAATGCACAAACCCTACAAAGCTCCCGCATGGTTCCGACCCGGGTTTTCCCGTGTATCTCCTAGGGTTGTTGCTGGTGATCATCTTGAGCTTCTCCTGGTGATCATCTTGAGGCCGTCGGGATCCTTGAAATACATGAGCAGCGTGACGGTGCAGACCATGGATTCACAGAAGAGATGCCTCGAGAAGAGTGCGTAGCCCAACTGTGCGTAGGCGATGGCGATTTTCTGGAACATCCAGCCGGTGTCACTGTCGTAGCCGTGTGTCATGCAGACGGTCCCTTTCAGAACAGGCGCTTCTAGGTGTACGAAGGACTGCGTGAAGAGGTTTCCGTGGGGGGTTTTGAAGTAATCCAATTATCCAGGCCCTAGGGTGTTTTACACGGCCTGTACTCGTCCTCGGGCATGTCGCCACAGAAATTGGGAGGATTTCCCTCTGCAGTCATGGCGGAAAAGAATTGATGAATGTGTAAGGGCATGGTCCCATGGAAGGAGCCCATGGTCCCATAGAGGGGCTTGGGCTCGTATTTTCATGCAGTTTCATGTTTATTTTTAAAATCAGCTACAAGAAATAATAGAATTTAGTCCTAAAAATAGGAGCTCCATTTTTTTGGCCCCTAAACTTAAGAGGTCGCTGGGGGCTGGGAGTTTCCCTCTAGAGTTTAGAGCTGATATAGTCAAATGTGCATTCTCGCCATTATTTTTTTGGTGATTTTAGAGAGAAATATGATTTTATTTTCCTATAAATAACCATAAATATCCAATGGGATCCTATAATATCTCAGCGGAGATTGTTGAGGAAACTAATAAAAAATAATGGGACCTTAAAAGTGCTAAACTACTCCTAAATTTTATCAGAGCACCCACCGATATATTTAAGGAGCCCCCCTTCCATGGGACCATGCCCTAAGTACCGTGGCGGAGGCTATGTATCTATGTACATAAAATATTGTCAGAAAAAGTGTGCCTAGAAAATAGTGCAGGAAAAAGTCTCCCCGGAAAATATTGCCAGAATTTGAGACTTTCTAGCAAAGGCAAATTCAAAGGTGGACGCCTACCGGCGAAAAATAGATTTCATTTTACCAACAATCTCAGTCAAGAGATATAATGGAGACACCAATAGGGATGGGTTGAAGAACTTACATTTCAAGGAATGAAACATAAGAGGAAGAGGGGCTGAAGAAGGAAATTAAGGGAGGAAAATGTTTGGAGTACGAATGCAAAACTCTTCTTTCTTCGGAGAAGACACGCATGAACTTCTCATGTCACGCTCTTGAAGTGATTGAATTTGATAACCACAAAACATGGTAGTTTATGTGATTTTGCACAATCATTATAGACTATTATCGTAGGTCATGTGTATAATTCTACACTTATTATTTTATTTTGAATCTTTTGGGTTATGGGGCTTTGCAATATGAGGGATTGGTGAAAGAAGATGAAAGAGGAGCAAGTGTATGGGTATCCTCATAAATATTGTATCGTCAAGTAAATGTACTAATTGTTGATTCGTTAAATTAAATTGTTGATTCATTAAATGTTAATTTCTAAAATAATATACATATTTTCTATACGTCTCAAGGTTTGCCACACTTTCTTTGACTTTGCCATCGCCAACAATGTTATCATAAAGGTTTCAACCTACCACAAAACACTTATTCTTATTATTTTCTTGTTTCTAAGTCAAATATATGAATTTTGACATTGTAGTCAAGGATTCCATCTTCTATATTTATCCAAATAAGATGCATGAATTGTCAATTTATTATATACATACATGCATGCATACATACATACATACATATAATGTGTGTGTAGTGATAAGAAAGGTAGTTGATATCATCAACACATACTTTACAATCAAAATTACTATTTTTATAGTCTAAAACAGTTATATAAAATATCTTGTAAGGAAACTAATTTGAATATTTTTCAAATATCATGGATTGCATGTATTTTTCATGTGGGTTGTGGCTATTCATGAGACTTCTTATGTCAATGACATATTTAATGATATAATGTTTGAGAATTTTTCCCTACCTTATATTTCTAATGAAGCCTCTCACATGTAGAACAAGGTGTTCACACTATGAGTGCAATCAAAAGAATCCAACAATGAAGTCATGGGAAATGGATACCCTGTTTGAAATCCCACAACTCAAATCCCTCTACTCTCTGTCAAGAGCATGTATACACATAATCCTCAAGAGAGTATATTAACATGTAAACATATTGAAGTGATAAACACATTAAGTCAAAATAAACATATTAATATTAAAGTAATGTATCCATTAAAAATTGATGATTAGAAATCAATCAAATAATTATATGCTAAAAAATTAACGTAGTCGATACTAACACTACATCTTCTTAATTGTTCAACGTAAAATTTTGACGAGATGAATGTTTTTTAGCTTTCTCGAATATGTGAGAACACACAATATTCTTAGACTCGTCTTTGGGCTCACACAATTTTGTTGAACATGATGAAGAAAGAAGCGACAACATTTTAAGGCATTTGACATTGGGTGGATACAAATTCATTAGCACAATGATTGAGAATTTTCTCTTTAGATTATATCTCCAAGGAAGCCTCTCAGACAATACTAGATTTGATAAGTACAATACATGGAAGATATGTTAGAGATAATATATTTAACTTGGGTTCAATTAATGAAAAACATGGGAATGGACACTAACATTTTTATATATCTTCCAAGCTTTCCATGATGGTTGTGCTACAATCAAATTCATCATTGATATATTCAAGTTTTCTATCTTTTGTATTTATCCAAATTAAATGCACTATATATTGATTCATTACATAATATTTTATAATTGTGTGTGTGTGTGTGTGTGTGTGTGTGTGTGTGTGTAGTTGATTTCAGCAACACATGTTATAGTCAATGAATACCATTGTTATAGTCCGAGAAGATTCTATAAAAGATGCCTCCAAGAAACCAATATGAATATGATTGTTTGAATATTATGGATTGCATGTGTTTTGCATGAGTGTTGTGGCTATTGTGAGATCTGTCATTTTTCATATATGATACCTAAAACAAAATGACATTGTTTCCAATATGGGACTTGAAACTAAATGAAGCCGACAATCCGAAGTGGGTCCTCCAATTGTATGATGTGGTTTTCTGGATCAAAAATAACCACCTAGAATTTTTATATAAGGAATATTTTTGTCTTCTTGGCTTATGCAAGAACCGAATAGTGTATTGGATTTATCTTCTACCTAACATGAATTCGATGAGGCCAATGAAGAAAGAAAAAGGAATGTTTAAAGGAGTTCAACATTAGACAATAAAATATTTGATGACGTAAGATTTAATAATGTGTTCCCTACATTATATTTCTAATGAAGACTCCCATACAAATGAAATGCATAAAATATGAATAGAATCAAAATGGATTCAATAGATGAAGTCATGGGAAACGGTCACCCTAGTATAACGCCCCCAACAACTCAAATCCCTCTACCATCTATCGAAGACCATGCACGCAAATAACCATAAAGAGAACATATTAGTGGTATATATATTAGTGGTGGTGGACTAATCAAAACCATAAGGGTGATCTAATTACAGCTTATGCTAGTCTCATGGGCAAGTGAACTAATCACTATTTCGAGGCCCTAACTGCTCTCTGGGAATCAGACTTGCTAGGAACCTCAACATGGGTAATATCATTGTCGAAGGTGACTCAATGAACATTGTCAATAATCTTTCCAAGTCCCTAACTCCTAGTTGGACCATTAGAGATTTCATCAATGAAGCCCATACAATATTTGCAATGGTATCAACATTTCAACATGTCTATAGGGAAGGGGACAGATGAGAGGATTCACTTGCAAATATGGGGGTTTGTATTAATGATTACAAGGAATGGCATGATTTTCATGACACACCCTCCGAAGTTAGACACATCATCACAAATGAAGCAAGCACTCTCATTAGTACTTGGTCACAGATCCTCGCATGTTAGTAATCCACTAGTTGGATTTCTAAGGCAAATTATGTATGCCCAAATTTATTCCCCCAACTTAAAAAATTGAATGTTTTTTCCATTATAAGCAAGTGAGGGAGAAGGAAACATGTATTATCTCTGCAATTCACATGAATACAAGTTGTCGGAGGGTTGTTGAAAGGTCTACAGACGACTGCTTTCAAATCAACCTTTCGCATTTGCAAGTGGAAATTCCAATGGGTGGAGCTCCATGTAGAGTTGAACCCATCTTCGACCCGCTATGGCAAGAATAGATTGAACTTTGGGAAACCCTCAACATAGGAGGTTTCACATATTTCATCCAAAGAATTAAAGGGCACGACCAACATATTTCTTTACAGTTTGTGGAGAATTGGAAAGCCCGAACCATTACCTTCGGTGGAAGAGATTTTAATATCACTGAATAATTCATCTCAATTATCACTGGCTTAAGCATGGAGGAAAAAAATCTTCAGAAATAAATTCGATAAGGAAGTTGAGGAAAAGGTACTTACGGACGAAGGGAAAGTATTGAAATCAATAAGGAAGGGATTTTAGTCTCCTCTATAATGTGGCCTCTTGATGACGTTGCAAGAATGACGGTTCATCTCGAGGGAATATTCTCCATCGTTCCACTACATCACTTGGTTTTGCTAAATCATTTCAGGCGCGAGGTGAAGGTGAGTCTATCCTACTATATTCTGCACTCTATGGAAATGTTTATCTTGGAAGTTTAGAGTCGTAAGAGGACTGTTCCTCTTCACCAGGGTGTCATTTTCCTCATCAATCAATACATTTCTGATGTTATGGCCCATGACCTCCTCCCTACCCCTGGTCTCTCCTCTCCCTCAGTAGCCCCGCATTCGCTCTAAAAACCTCATGTACCATGACTCTACCTCTAAGCCACCTCCTAAAAGGATCCTTTGAAGTAGTAGGAAGGACAAGGAAATTCTCGACATTGGTCAGAAGGATAAGGAAATTTATGTAGAAGATAGCCCTACCAATGTTCTTCCTTCCATGGAACAAGAATTATTCTATTTTGGAGAAGAAATTTAGCATGCAAGATGAGACTATGGAAACCCTTGAGGACAATGTGGACTTTCTACTTAAGTCTGTTGTTAAGGAACAAGCTCCTGATCTTATTCCCTAACCTCAAAGAGGAAATTGCCAATATGGAATCGAAGCTCAAAATTTTGAGGAAAAGCACAACAACTATCTAGTCATGCACGGTGCTATTCGGATATCATTCAAGTCCACATTCACCAGATTTGTGACTCCAGCAGATTCGACCTTTGCATGGAAGAATGGCACAATTACCAAAAAAATTAAATCTTCAACTGGGACCCCACCATTACTATTTCTTTGAAGCTCCAGCAAGCTCTCGAGTTGCTTTAAAAGTTTTTAAAAAAATTCGATGGTGTTGATGTCCCTCTATTCTTGTGATTGTTTAGTCGTTGTTTTTGTTGTAGTTTTGTTGTTGTTAGTTCATTTTAGGGCTCTATATAGGTAGATGGCCCCTGCATTTACTTTTTCTTGTCCCCTTTCTTTTGGTTAGGTTGTGGCCCCCATGGATCAAAAAACCACTTTGTATTTCTTTGAATATCTTGGCTTCGAGCCTTTTGGATGTACTCTCGAGTAAGGTCCCTCCAAAACCTTTTACCAATAATAAAAAAATAAATTAAAAATAAGAGATTAAGTCACAAACACAATAAATCAAAAGAAGTATATTGATAATAAATAATTGTATGTGTCGATAAACCAATGATAAAAAGCAATCAAAATGTATGTTAATTATTTTTTCCATGATATGTATGGATATTACATCATCTTGATTGTTTTTCCTAGAATTTCAATAAGAGGAATTTTGTTGACTCTTGAGCTATGTGAGAACAAAACTAGCTTTGAGATTCGGGTTCGGGATCACACAATTATATTGAATCCAAAAGGGTTAGAAGTTGATAATTTTGAAGGCATCCAACATAGGGAGGTGACTAATTATTTGGTGTAAGACTTTAGAATTTTCTCCTTAGATTATATCCCTAAGGAATCCTCTTGGGTGTAGTTCAAGGCATGCACATTGGGGGTGGAATTAAAAGGTATCCTAGAAATGAAACTAGGGGAGATGGTCAACAAATTTGAAATACCATTGTTTCATAATCATAATCTTATTTTAATAGTTGCTCAACTTAAAACATCAAATATTGTTGGAAAAGTATATAAGTGTTGTTTCAAATTTACATATTAATAACAATTTATTATTTAATATAAAATATTTTCCTATTTAATATAATGTTTGTTGATTATTAAATACATCTTAATTGTATCTATTGAGTACCAATTTTTTCTTCATTGTTGGAAACCAAAAAATACCTACTATATATAGGTTTACAACTTTTCAGGATGACCAAAATTACGTTATACATAAATGTTGAACTAATACAACAAATAAAATATGTAAATGCAATGAAAATAGAAAATAATGAAGAATATAAATTTGAATAAGATTCGTAAAAAATGACAATTTAAAATATTGGGACCAGTAAGACATAGAGTCCATGTGGTGAATCATCATCCGAACAAATCTCCATAAATAAATTTCAAGTAGGGAGGATATACAAGTAAAATTATGTTTATTGATCTTAAATACATGTTAGGGAGGGAGGATATAAACTACACATTGATCCCGTTGAAGAGGTTTTAAACTATTGTTTTACTCACATGATTAAGAGCCATGGAAAGAAAGAGGAAAAGATGATTGAGTTGGGAGGGACAGTGTTGTTGTTCATCACATTGTTTTCACTTTCATATTTCTTAATATTTAAAAAATTATAGACACCCAAAATTTTCTAACCATTTGAGCTACCAGATATTAATGGTGCATAGTCTTATGGTGGTAGTGTTCATCGAATACAATGTCATGGTTTTGAACTGGAAACTAAATTCCCTAACTTAGTGGTACAAAAGGTCATAATGGACTACAACATCACATATTTTCCTATGAACTTGATCCATTATTTCTTTTTCATCTATTGAGTAAAATTTTTTTCATCACCCACCATATGGCCACCACTCTAGTGATGTTAAGATGTGATACATGTCACATGGATGGTGATATGGACGTACATCAATGACCAAATGATTTTTTTGTTGCATCTTGTCAAATATTTACATCCCTCGTTCAAATTGGGAACATGCTTACTAGAATTATAAATACTCCTTGTCACTTTGGAACACCTAATTTACATGCCTAGTCATACTTTGGGGACACAAGGGTGTAAATCAAAAATGTGTTTAACCTTACAAAATTCCTATTATGTACCTTAAGATATGATATTATAATGAATATGGGTTTATGGAGATGCCAACATGTGGAACACATCTCCCTTAGTTATATGTTTGAATAATATATGGGTCCATATAGGAATTTGTTATATTGTGCAATGATTCAAACTACAATGGGATTAGGTGTTACCCATCCATTAAGAGTAATGGATGCATATATAAAGGAGATGAGTATCATTATGAGATATGTAATGTATGAGTTGAGTCTTCTACTTGGTAGGAGGATATTGTAGGTATCTCCCGTGAAATGGAACTCCCATATTGGGATATGGTGGAGTTACTCCTTCCTTAAGGAGCATTGTATGGTGTTTCCATACCTCAATGGTGTTCTTCTATTATTATTTATATATTGAATATTAACAGAAAATTGGCCCACCAATATGTCTTGTGTTGTGGTATATTATGCACATTATTTGAATAATTTAATTATATGTGAATATCATATCAAGTGGTATCAGAGCATCCATTTAGGAAATTTTGGGGATGAAACCATAATTTCAATGATTCTCCTATATCTTGAAGTTGAATGTGATTTTTTCATATTTTTTTATGAAATGGATAAATCATTTGACAAAACTCTTGTAAAATTTTCAACTCCTTGACCTTTTTGCAAGATTTATTTTCTTTTTAAGTTTGAAACCCTAATTTTAAATCTTCATTACTATAGTAGAAATGAATAAGAAGTATTCTTCATGTTTTTACAGTAGTTGAGGAACATTACAAGTAAGATTGCATGCATTCCAAATTTTATTAACTTTTGAGTTGTTTTGAGGTATTTATGGAACTTTTAGGTTTTTCCAAAATTATAACTTTTCAAAAATTGTTTGATTTTGTTACATTTTTGGAAAGCTCTAAATTTTTAATTAGGGTATTTTTTTGTATTTTTGATTTGAGGCCAACATCTAGCCAAAATTGTTAATACAAAGATGTGGATCATACGGATGCAAATTTTCTATGGAGCGGGTGAGGTAGATGCTAGATAATGGTGGAACCAATTTAGGGAGATTATTTTTCCATCATTATATATGTGGAGTTTATACCTTTGTCTTAGTGGTCCTACACATATTCTATTTTCTAAGTTACAAAAGGAAAGGTCTAATTGGTCTTGGAGGAAATGGAAGTTCATCTTTCTTGGATATATGGGACACCAAAGAAGAAGAGGAGAAAGATTCAAAAGGTGATTTTTAGGAGGATGAGAAATCATAAAAAAAAAAAAAAAGAATAAAATGAAGAGGTTATTGATGAGGACTAGGAAGAAGAAGAAGATAGTGTAGCTCCAAAGAAGGAAGCTACAACATTTTCTATTTCGAGGGGTGCATTTAAAAATAGAAGGTAATTGTGTCCACAAACTATAGTAATAAATATAACTTTATCAACATTATTTTGGTTCACAATATACATGTACAATAAAAGAAACTCAAGTGGATGGTAAGCATATTCAAGTTTTTGAAGATTTAAAACCATCTATGGATAAATATGTTTTGCATTCATATTTTTATGCATTGGATATGGATAGTTTGGATAGTTTCTTAGATATACTTGGTTATATACCTTGGGAATGATCAATATTAATGTGTAAAATAAATTATTAATGACATGGTGGAAGAGAAAGAATGTTACTTTGCAAGATATCACACTTATCAAGGAAGAAAGGAAGATCAAGATGGAGCATGAGGATGAATTTGATGCTTTGGTGAAGAGGATAATAATGATGATTCAAAAGAAGAAAATGAAAAATATGATGAAAAAGAAGAAAACAATGAATCATCTACTCAAGAAAAAGGAAATAGACAACAAAAAAGGTTGAAGAGGAAAAGAAAGGTGGGGAAAAGGTTGAGGATACAAAGGTTGAAACATATAGACACCCACATCATCACGAGAGAAAAAAATCATGAAGGGATGTAAAGGGAAAATGAGAGAAACAATTGATATTTATATATAGGAAATTAGAGGGAAAATAACTATTGTTATACATGGAATCAATGGAGCAACAATTATACAACATAGAATCACAAGAATAGTTATTGTGGTTATGCATGGATGATAAAGAGGAACAAATATAGACAAGGATGGAATCATAGTAGCACAAAAGATTATGGAACAAGTTTAGAGATGTATCTTCCACTAAGATATCATATGGGTGGTTGGATGATTGAGCGTGACAACAAGTGTGCAATTAATTGAAACACATTCACTACATGGTCTCTTCTCATGTTTTGAGGAAAAAACATGTCATGGAGAGAGGTTATGTCATGTACTTGGGATATGATCTTATAATTTATATGGGTTGACGGAGATTCCTTCATGTGAAATGCATCCACCTTAGTTAGTTATATGTTTATAATATATGGGGTTATATAGGAATTAGTGATATTGGGTAACGAGTCGGCCTACATTGGTATTAGGTGTTATCGACCCATTAAGAGAAATATATGGCTATATAAAGGATATGAGTACTATTATGAGTATGCCATGTATGAGTTTAGACTTCTACTTGGGAGAAAGATATTGGAGGTGTTCTCCTCAAAGTGGAATTCCCATATTGAGAGATCGTGGAATTATTCCTTCCTAAAGAAGTATATATGGTGTTTCTCTACCTTAAGGGTATAGTTCTTGACAATATCATTGTTGTTTGGGAAGGAATGGAATGGGCTCGCCTCTCCAACTAGAAAGCCTTATTTATCAAAATTGATTATGCCAAAGCTTATGACCAAATTGAGTGGTCTTTCATTTTGGCTATGCTTCAAGCTCTTGGGTTTGGTTTGAGGTTTTTCCACACTGTGTAGATGATTTTTAATAATGTTAGAGCCTGCATCACCATTAATGGAGCTCAATCTTCTAGGTTTGGGTTGTTTAGATCCATCCGTCAAGGGTGCCCTTTGGCCCCTTCGCTTTATGTGTTGGAAGCTGAAGGCTTTAGCTACCTACTAGCCCAAAGTGCTTCCCAAGGTCTTATCAAGGGGATTGCATTACTTGCCATTAACCAAAGTAGCTCATTAATGCCCACTTTTATGATAACTCTTTTCCCACTCTCCTTGAAGAAGAGCAATCTGTGCACATCGCCTTGGATTGTCTTGACACTTTCTACTTGGCCTCTAGCTCATCCTTTAATGGGACAAAACCCAGTGTTATCAACAATCATAATCCCCTATCCCTCCATGGTTGGAAGGTTTGCAACAGAGTTGGATATAAGCTGGGCACTCAATTTGAATTCCTTTGCATTCCATTTGCCTTCTAGGCCACCTCTGCGCAGTTATGGAGCTATGTTGTTCAATGAGTTAAGTGTAAAATATCATATTGGATTACCAAACCACTCTCTCTGGTAGGTAAGTTTCAAATTTTCTCCAAGGTGCTAGCTTCCACCCATGTGTACTACTCCTCTTGTTGGGGTCCTTCTAATGCTATGTATGCCAAGCTAAAAAAACTTCGTAGAGATTTTCTCTGGGCTAATTCTAAAGGCCAAAAGGGGTTCACAAAGTAGTATGGGATATTTGTTGCAGACCCAAAGATGCTAGTGGCCTTGGCATGCTTGACATCAAGCTCCAAGGGTGAGTTCTCTATGTCAAATGGCTGATTCGTAGCTTGGAAGGGAATGAAGCCTAGAAGATTCTACTCCAGCATTGAATCTACCAAGGTTCTCCTCTAGGAAGACAAGCCTGGAAAGGCCTCAACTTCCAATCCCTTCTTCTCTGCCTGGTTTATGTCAAAATCATAAACACTTTTATAGCTCAAAGTATTTGGAAGTCCTGGGAATTGCTTAAATCACACCTTATTTGGAAGGGGGTGGCTTCAGAACTGGTCTTTCTATTAACTCCTACTCTCTCTGGTGGTCATCTATTTTTACCTTCCACGATGCCCCTCTCGCTCTAGCTCCTTGGGCTAAAGCTTTCAGCTCTTCAAAAAAGGCATTAAAGTGGTGGGTGATTTATTTTGCAAACATTCCAGATCTTGGCTTTCTTGGGAGCCTTAGCTATTAAATTCAACCTTCAACACCAAGATGTTGAATCAATCACGAAAATCATTGCTTGCATACCTAAGGAATTTATTCACAAAATTGACGTCATGTGGCGTTTGACTAGAATTGGCCTTTTGTTACTCCATTCGCCATTAAAAACCCTTCCTGGGTTACTCTCGCTCGCTCAAATCAACGGTTGATGAATGTTGATTCATTTAATTGTTGTTGGAATTGCCTCCGGACACCATTGTGGAAACGATTATTTGAAAGGGTTTGGTCATTTCTTGTTGAGCCCAAAAAGCTCACTTTTTGTGGTGCATCTTACACTAGAGGCTCCCTGCTGTGGGGGACCGTCTTAGGCATATGGGTATGAACCCCACTTGCCTAGTTTGTCACCAACCTGAGTATCAAGCATATTTTTTGGTTCTGTCCGCAAGCTCAATCGGCCTGAAAAATGGATTCACTCTCTTTTTCAACCCTTCTCCCCAGATTTCTTTACCGGAAGATGGTTCTCTTAGGGGACTCGACCTTGCTTCCTGCAATTTACAACAAATTTTGGCACATATTCAAAGCTGATATTTTGTTTCATCTTTGGAAAGATAGAAATAATGTCATATTTAACAATGTTCCTATGGATAGAATTTTCTTTGTTACTAATAAAGTGGCTACTCTCTCCACTGTGATGCTCCAGATTTAGAACTAGGCCGAGAAAGTTCGGTTGGAGGTTGAACACCAAAGTGCTGCTTTCAACCATTGGGCCATCACCCTTGTGCGATCGCGATGTTCCTCTTAATGCTCCTACTTGTCGCTGCTCACCGCCTCGACCGCATCGTTTTCTCCCTCCGCCCGGGGGTGGGGTTTCATAGGTGTCGCTCCCCGAGCCGGCGAAGCCCCTCTCCTCGTCTTTGATGGTCCCCTTGGTCTTGACCCTCCTCTCCCGCACATGGCGGAGTGGGCTGGTCTCGCCTCCCAAGTAAAACAAGTTTCTGCGGTTAGCCCTCGCCATTTCTCCTTCTCGGCAGGTTGGATAATTCTGATCAACAACAACAAGAAGAAGATGAGACTAGATGGGCCTAGTTCTCTGGGTGCGGCCTTGTATTCTCAGGTCTTGTTTTGCTCACCCTCTTTTCGATTGAGGTCTTCACTTTTATTTTGATTTAGTTAGCCTCCTTCCGGAGGACTTGCTGGCTCGATATGATTAGAAATGGGGTATGATCTCTTCCATGCCACCCATCTTTTGTACTATCATCGTTGTAATTACCTTTTTATATCTATAAAAGTACGCTTTTCAATCAAAAATATATTGAATAATATGTGACGTGACGTATGTTTGTCGGTCTGTCTGTCGGACTGATTTCAAGCTAATTAGCACGATGCAACAACCTGAACCGAATTACTTACCCAAATATCTTTCATAATTTTACCTTTCAATTTCTGATGCTCTACATATAAATTTACATCCAGGCTGTCTATCGTACTTTAATATCACAAACAGATCGAAAGAAAACTGGCTGACAATCCGTAAAGAAGTGTCAATTATTTTTCCAAATATACATCCAACAAAAAAAACTATGTGAGAGACCTTTCATAGAAAAATCGTCACAGAGTCACGCCTAATTACAAATTCGAATTAATTTTCGAGTAATTTCAATAAAGCTATGGTTTTATTTCAAAGAGGATGAATCGAAGGTGATTGGTAGTGGTCCTGTGGTACATTCGAGTTCATAATTTGCCTGAGCTGGATTCATGAAAATTATAAACAGTTGGAAGAAGATGACGATTGAACGGCATTTGTCCCCACCTGGTAATAGGTATTGTACCGTGCGGATGGTCACAGGTTCGAGACCGCGCGTACTTAAAGGAACGACCCGGTTTGTTGAATCGAAATATAAACAGTAGCGACGTATTTTAACGTCACTCGAGCATCTGCCGTATATATTATCGCTATTCAGTAGCGTAGTACAGCGAGTAATAAAAATTTAAAAAGTTTGCTACAAATAAAACTATTTGAAAAATGTACAGGATTTCAAACTGTAACGTAAAATCCGTCAAACAAAACAATTTTTTTAATATGGTTTTTTTATAATAAACAGAGCACATCCTACATACGTAGTTCGCAGGGATATGAATATTTGGACTTCCTTGTTTTAGATCCTAAAATTTGTATTATGCTTCTTTCAAACAAATTATATAGAAAAATTAAATTTGCAATAAGACAATTAATCAAACGATTATTTCAAGAACTATTTTTTTAAAAGTTCATCTTGTATTGCCCTATCGGTCAAACTATCAATGAAATTAACATTCAGTCATATAGGTTAAGTTTATATCGCTTGTTGTTATCTTTATTTGTAATCCTACTTAACTGTTAGGGCTTCTATTGTAATGTCGAATAGTTTGACAAAACACAAAATTTAAATTTCTTTTGTAGGCTATGAATATCCTAACTATAGTTTATTGCCCTACATTTTTACATCAAATTCTATTTACAAAAATATATTGTTGGTTCATGACAATAATGTTGTTTTCCAAGATTATTGTTGAAGTTTGGCCAAATATTAATTTCTATTTCTATATTTTTTGTTTATGCTTCATTAATTTTTCACTTATTTGATTTGCCAAAATAAGACATACAAGTTTGATCATGTTCTTATACCAAGTGATGCTTGAAATTCAAGAGGGATGATATTGTGATGGGGTGGATTAGGTAAAAATGGGGGATTGAGGGAGTGGACATGAAAAGGTAATTCAAAAGATTTAGTAAGATTCAAGTGGGAAAATAAGATTCTATTAATACAAAATCAATCTAATAATCATAACCTACTCCAAACAAACAGTACTTCTAAGAGAAAAATTAAATACATAAAATATATGATTTGTAAAATTAATCTAACCTCTCATCACTTAACATTTGGAATAAGAAAATAAAAAAATCCAAACTAAGAAGAGTCTCTTTGCAAGCAAGGATAAGTCTATTGACTACACAAGTAAACAATTATATTAAGAATGTCTTATAACACTCTAAACAAGTTTTAATAATATGGTAAATTTGATATCTTATAACATCATCAAAGTGACAATCACAAGTTAAAGCTACAAAACCCATTATAGTGTCTCATTGCTCCCGTAGGATCTCTTGTGACCGTTACTTAGAAAACTCTATTCTATCATATAATAAATAAGAAAAGCATGAACTATGAATGCTCTATCCCCTTTTAAATAATGAAACAGAGCTCCATGGTATATTAAAATAAACACTATATCCTCATTTAATCTATATAAAATCTTTTTCCAAACAACTTATTGCTAGCTATATTATCTGGTAAAGATTCTCATGTTCATTTCAAACCAAATATGGCATATCAAGCAATAGTAATTTGATTGGAAGAAAAACCATCCGTTTGTCGCATAGACATTGGTACACGTCAGGGTGGGGCTTAGAAACTGTTTTTATTATTGCTTTTCCACGGGTTTTTTTATTTTATTTAGGTGGTAAGCAGTGCTGACTGTGCACAATGGATCGTTTAAACGACAATGTAGGTAGCGCAGCTTTTAATGATTAGAGATGGAGCATTATTATTGAGCTCAGAACTTTTCCAGGTGTAATCAGGAAGGAGCTGGTCAGTAGTGTAAATCCATATATAATGTTTTCTCAAGATTTGACTTTGATTTCGACTCTTGTCGGAAACGTAGCTTTCTTTTATGATGCATTTATGGCCCACATTCACATTAATTGTCGCCCAAAATCACATGATTTTGTGGGAAGAGTAGTTATTATTGCTAAAACTAAAAGGCTGTATTACTAGTGATGAGATTTGAGATTTTTCATTTCAAACAATACATGTTGTGTGATGTTTGCATACATATTTTTTGATTGAAAAGTAGAGCTGAGATTTGACACGCGTTTCAGACGTTTTCAGGTTTTTGTAAGTATTTGACAGCCTTTAAATATGTTGTATTGTTACCAGTTGACGTGGGTTTATTTGGAGAAACCGTTAATTAGGTTAAATGTTATTCATTCAATCGTTTTCAATACAATAAACAATAGAAGAGTATTATATTTATCAATTTATATTCTCTTACCAGTTTATGAAAAAGTATTTTTATAAAACAATATGTGGATATTTATTAATGATTCCACCAAAACTGAGTTTAAATAGAGAATTTCACTTCAAAAAAATCGTAACAACTGGACATTCGCAAGTTGTAAACATCCTTGGAAAAATTTCTGACACGGTGACCACGAATAGTTAAATCTCATCCCTGCTAAAAAGTCGCTCATATTTTAATAGAAGAAATTAATGTATATAACTACTCATATAAAAAGTGGGTGGTATAGTAGCACACTCCAAAATTCCAAGTCACATGATTGGCATGTGTTGGGTCAAATTACATATGTGGAAATAACTAATGGCTTTTCAAGCAAAAAGGTTGCATAATAGAAACAAGGAAAACACGAAGCAAAAGTAGTGGTGAACAGAGAGCAATAGCATATGTGGAAATAACTAATGGTTTTTCAAGCAAAAAGGTTGCATAATAGAAACAAGGAAATACATGAAGCAGGAGTGGTGAACAGAGCAATAGATAGAGGCGGAGGTGGAGGCGAACTATAGGACTTGTAACCCCAACCAAAGCAACCTTGTGCTTCTACCATACGACCTCGGCCCAACCATTTTTTCTTCTTTCTTATCATTGTGTTGTGGAGAAATGACTAGAGAAAGGTGGCAGAATTTACTAGAGAGGAGAATCCCCACATATCGGTTGCGTCATCATCGTCGGTGTCGCCTAGGGTAGACCATCCATCATTTCCACCGGGGCTCGACTTCTAGGAGCACCGGTAGGAGCAAAACTCCTTCATCCACCTCAACCCCACCGAGCACGAGGGCTAAGGTGCTTACGCCGCTATGAGAGCAATAATGTGGCCAAGCATGACCATGACCCCGTGGTGGGGAATGAGGGCACACAGGATTCGGTGGTTCCTAAATCGACAACACATGGAGCATTACCCTAATGGTGAGTAAGATTTTGTAGATGTTCCACCTCTAGGCAAACTTTCTCTACCGGAATTGAATATGCAGAAACACATTCAAAATAACAACCCGATTAGAATCAAAGAAGCTTCTATCCATTTGAATTCAAGATTAAAAATTGCAACATTTCTATCTTTCCAAATCTTTAATATAATATTCACTCTGAATAATTTCCATATCTAGTTGTATTTTGTAAGTAAAGAATTCGAGTCCCCAAGTAGGATCATTTTCCAAGTAAAGGGATCGGAAGAAAAGGATAAAAAAGGGAGTAGATCCACCGCCATACAAATTGCACAAAGGAGAAAATCCATATAAGATGTGTGATGGATTCTAGTTGGTGGAAAAAGGGAAGAACAGGTTGGTAACTCCCAATTGCTTAAGGCTATCCCCAATAGGAAGGCCTTCATAGAGAATACATTAGAGAAAATAAGCTTTCTCAAGTTCTATGGGAATCTACTAATTTTTTTCAAATTTACTCAACCAAACTTGAGGGGAGGAATTGATATTCCATTGATGATTGATGTATTAGTTAGTTTGGTAGTTTCCACCAAAATGTGATAACCAATAAGGGGTTTGTACGGTAAAAATGAGTGGCGATAGAGGAGTTCCGGTCCACCATCAAAATATTAGAGGGAAAACTCTAATTTTGTGAAGATGTTCATCAAGAATAGTTGAAATGATGGTGGAGATGGAATGAGCATCATCATTCGAAAGCTGGAATTGTTGCTAAATATTTTTATGGCATTCAACTCTGTTGATCGACAAAAAAATCTATGACATAGTGAATTCATTTCTTAAAGAGCCTTAACCCTTTAATTTTAGGAGAAAATGCAAGAGAATCACCCTATAAATACAACAGGGGAGATCACCATATGGAATGGGAGTTGATAAACAAACCATTCTGAAAGTCATTCCCAATCCAGATGAGATGGGGTTTAAGAAGTTTCCAGGCATGTAAGCTACTTTTGGCCACAAATGTGCCTCCAATTTTGATAGAAAACAAGAGTGAGTAATAGGGATTGAAAAATCCATTCCTTTGCAAGCTTTTCTTCCTAGGGTAGTCCTTGGAGAATTGTTTGAGAATAATTTTCCATGCTTGATTCGTTCATGCCTCGAATAATCCATTTGATGCCAAGGGAATGACATTGAAGTCGAATATAAAGGAACCCCAGACCTCCTACCTCTTTAGGTCTACAAAAATATGTCACACCACCCAATGGAATCCTTTAAGGCCTTTGGAACTTTCCCAAATAAAATCCCTAAGTATTTTTTCAAGTTTACTATAAGCCATATTGTTAGAGGGGGCACAACATTAAGAATTATAAACATGGGTGGTAACTAAGACCTTATATCGACTTGGAATTTTCTTGATTAAGAAAGTGGTTTGGTGACCCAAGTAGACAATTTTTTGTTCATATACTAGAAAACATAAGTTAATGCTCAACAAGAAAGGCTTAGAAGACAAATTGAATGCCTAGGCATTTGAATTGAACTCAAGGTTCATTTTAAGACCCCCTCCCAAAACTTATTATAGAATGGGTGGTGAATCTTCCAAAAAAGCAATTCGCAGTGTTCCGAATGTAGGAAAGGAGGATTTCAAGATGATGGCGAATGGAGGTTTTTTCAAGCCACCGGGCGTGGATGTCTATATTTTTTGTTGTCGGATGACAAGTACAAAACGTCACCGGATGGTAACAAAAATATGTTGACGTACGTCAAGCCGCGTGGTTGTTTTTGTCCACTTACAAATTTCTATTGTCGTCCGATAGTGCCATCTCGTTCCCAAATTTCAACTAAACACATAGTGTTATTACATGGTCATTTTCACGTGCTTTGTTGACATACGAGAGTTTCTTTGTGTTTTCAAACGTCTCAACCTATATCAATATTTATATTACCGCATGGCAATCTACTTGAGTTTCGCCTCTTAACATTCCCACACCACCATGTGTTGCTACCTCGATCTATGGGCCCTTTCCTTGCCTATATATACCCATCCCCATTCATTTTTTCCCATTTTCACTTGCAAGTTTCTCTAGGATAGAGTTTTTCAAAGCTTCCACCACTATTGCAAACGGTTTGTTCTACGCTACTCGTCCACTTCTAGTATTAGCCACATGATTTGTTCTATGATCCTCGTATACGGTATCTGCCAACAACCTTTTTTTTCAAAGAATCAAAATATCAAGATTCAAGAATCATGGCACCAAGAAAAATTTGATTAACACTCCATCTTATGTTTACCGAAACATATTGTATCCGTAGTTACTACAACTGCTAGAAGACCCACAAATTAACAAATAATCGATTGGATTGGTAACTCAAGGTTCCATGGACTTATTTACATGCCTTAGTATGAGATAGAATACAAGTTGTTAAATAATTTAATGCAAATGTATAATAGTTTTGATGGCTCTTTCATTGTTGCATTACCATCCCACCAATTTGTAAATGTAACAATATGGTTGTTGCATTTTCCATGACATATTCACATTCCATGCCATTTCCTTCCTATGGAAAACCTAAAAAAAATCATATGAGTTTAGTATTTGATTTTAAAAGGAGAAAATTGTGAAATTTTGGTTGTTAAATAAGTGTGACCAGTCTTATTCTTGTACATACTTAAAAACTATTATTTGATCATTTCCATGGAATTTCATAAGTCAAATTATAGAAATAAGGATGTTTTCCAAGTGTTTGACAAAATGTACAAACACTAAGATATCTCTCGGTTAACCCTAGGATGGATGTTTTGAATGTTTTACTATATTTTAAAAGCTTTACAAGAATTGTTATGATTATTCAATTGATGGAAAATGAGAGTGTACATTTTAGACTAACAACTCCCTTAATTTAAAGCTTGCTTACAATATAAAAATATTTTTGAACTACCCACCCAACCTTCCAAAATGAATTATGTGTACGGATGGTAAAAATTAAGGTTGGGGGCTCCATCCCTAAACCCTCGAGCAAGGGGTGCCTAGGCACCCCCTCCTACAACACCCCATCCCCGACATCACCCAACACATACAAAAGCCTACCACACAAGGGATGACCACATGCCACACCACTATATATTTAATAAGATAAAGACGTTTTTGTAACATTTTAATGTACCTAAGTTTTGTTTGAAAATAGATGTTTCCACATTTTGTACCCATATTTGTTTCCTATATATATATATATATATATATTATATATATTATATGTGTGTGTGTGTGCATCTATAGAGGGGAGTTTTCTAATGTCTAATTATAAACAAATAATAACAACATCAAATTTGACATCAATTTGACTTTCACATAGTCATTTAAATCCTAAATTGAATATCATAGCGATGGGATACTCTTCATTTCCCAACGAGGAGCCCACCGCTCCCAACAAAAACTCCAAAATCACAATCTAACTCCTTCTTAATAGGGTGGAAAATATTTCAAACAAAAACTTAAGAATCTCATGGAAGAGTTTAGCATGAATCTAGCTTTATTCAATAGAAGGATATAAGATGATGGTTTCTTAATAAAGTGGATCTATTGAGAAACATTGATGCTTAGGACATTATAACCGCATATTAGCTAGTTGTAAATTTGGTTAGAGATTTTATAAGGAAAAACATGTAAAATACTTACATTGAATGTGACTATACAAATTTATACATTCTTGCTCTCTACTATTATAGAAGATAGTTCAAACCAACTCAACAATATTCTATTTACGAGGATCGTTATAAAAACCTATGTAACAATTAATAATCTCTAATAACTATTCATGTGAGTTTTATATTATAACTCACTCACATGGAGAACTAATATATAATATTCCTAACATTTCCCCTTAGTGCGAACATGGTAGAAAAATTACACTTCTTCAACTCGCAACATGCCACCTCTATTTGTTGATCTTGGCCCACAACTCGAACTAAAGGTAGAGAAGGAACTCATCAACCTCTCATCAACCATACATTGTTGGGAACTAATTTGACCAGACTAGTGTGGGAACCACGAACATGAACCATCTATCTATCAATCATGCACCGATGGGAACACATCAACCAAACCAAGTGTGGGAACTACGACATAAACCATGTATTCAACCTTCACGAGAAGAATGGTTTTCATAGGATGACCACTAACGTTGCTCGAACATGGACACACACATTTATTCATCCTCTACAAGAATCATGATGTTGTAATACAATGTGCTTTAGCTTTCCACTATGCTTTTCCTTGAGGGATTACATCATAATTTTTTGACTTATCATGTGAACAAGAATACACTTTTGTTCTTATTTGAATAGCACACAAAGCAAATTGAATACATGAACACACCGCAAATACACATGCCATAACATCATTGTGGGACCTCGTCACTTGTGGGTGGCAAGCAGTGGATGTTAATTGTCCTCCATCCTCCATTGCCTCCATCCTTTGATCTGCCGCTACTTACTAAGCGGAATATGATTTGAAGCTCATTTTTAAATAATACTCACCGTCAAAATAGATGCTAGGTTTGCCCAAAAATGTGTCCAAAGTGACAAGTAAGGCAAAACCAAATATTTATGACACAAAATGATGACCTACTATAAATACCGACTAACTCAATAAGATAATTAACTTGGACTCTTTTTAACACACAACACACAAATATTGACTCTATCTCAAATATATTTTTAACTCGTACAACAAAACAATATTTTATTTAGACACAAATATTGACACATAATGAATAACACAACCCATAAAACTATAAGCTCAATGAAAATAATACTAAAATATGAAATTCAATTAAATATTAGATTTATATCCATAGCCAATATTAACAAAACTATACAATTTATATGGACTAAAAAAAAAAAAAAACTATACCATCGAAAAATAATGAAGACTCTTAATGCAAAACCAGATAACTCAGGTGGAACTCGGGGTGGAAAACTCGTTGCTATGGAGTTATATTATTGCGCACTCTTTTCCCACACGCACTTATCCAGCCATAAAGTGATGGTAATTGGTTACCGTCAATACGACGAATATTCGATGCTTTCCCATACATCGCGGAAATTTTAGGAATATTATAACCTTGACCAAACCGGCAGAAATTAAAAAACACATGATGATATGATATATATGATGGACTAATTTCTTCCTATCCAACCCAATTACTTACCCAAAACCTCAACGCCACGCATCTGACATTATTTTATCTTCAAATTTCTGTTGCTCTGTTAGGTATTCATTCATTTCACGCTATGCACATAAATTTATATCGAGAAAATGGTACTTTGAAATCACAAACAGATTGCGAGAAAACTGGCTGACAATCCGTAATTTACGTTTCAATTAAGCTCTCTGTGTGAAATCGTTCATAGAAAAAATGGCACAAAATCACGCGCAAGTACTTCCAAAACTTTTTAAAAAGTTAGGGTTTTATTTCAAAGAGAATGAATCGAGGTGACTGGTACATTTGATTTCATAATTGGCCGAGCTGGATTCATGAAAATCAAGAACAGTTGTACAAGGATGACGAATGATCTATTCCCGGTATTCTACCGTGCGGGCGGTCACACGTTCGAGACCGCGCGTAGTTATCCGGTCTGTTGAATCGTTATATGAACAGGTTTTTTTTTTTCCGTCACACGAGCATCAGCAGACAGGCAACGTGCGTGGGGCCTAATTTGCATACACGCGTGACGCAGGCCGTCCGTGCCTTGCTTCCACAGCGCCGTATGTGTACCTATGTATTTCCTCCCTCTCGCGTGCGCAACAAAAAGAAAGAAGCCGAAAGGCGCATCGCACCGCTGCGTAATGGAAAAGAATCGAACCCTGGATCTCTTCATATTATGCGCATTTACTAGGGGTTTGCGAGAGATATTGGAATAACGTGTTGGGAGTTGCCATTAATGGAGGGATTGTAAAGAATATTAGGGGTCGGCATGGGTGTCCAGAATCCACAGCAATGTCCTGAAATATCTTCGGTCATCCATGCGAGGCCTAATTGTTGTTCCTCTCCCGCGGATCCGGTCGGAAAATCGAGCCGTACTGTCGATTCTTCCTCACCACGGCAATGTCTAGTGTTCGACTCCGAAATCGGCCAGTCCGCATCGATTTCTCATTCGGATTATGATTTGGTTTATCAGCAACTCGAAAGCTTACAGACGCCACGATCCAAGCCAAAGCGAGAATCGCGCCGACCAGGCTGCAAAAAATAAATTTTGAAAAGCGCAGAGATAATGTTTGCACAGCTCGCCAAGCCTGCAACTGTGCTGCGAGCTTCGCTGCAGACTGCGCCGCCATCTGCTGCTGCTGCCCCTGTACGCTTTTACACCTCCTCGTTCTCACCTTTGTGAGGCTCCCCTCCGCCCTTGCCAGGAAGGGCTTCCGCTATGCTAAGAAGAAAGCTCGGAGTAGCGCAAAGTCCGATCAGAAGAAGAAACGCGATGATGGTGATGATGATGAGAAGAGAGAAAATCGCAGGTATTATACGCCGCCGTGGTCCTGCGTTGTGTCTCCACAGTTAAGCAGCCCTCTCAATACATCGCTCTCAGCGAAGGTCGACACTGACAAGGTGTGGTCTGAACTGTACGCGGCCGGTCACATGGGATTTGGGGGTTCCCTTTTTGATCAAATGCCCAGTGGAGTAGGGCAAACCCTCTTGCTAAACACACAGACGTGATGGAAATTAGTTTTTATAAAATATAAGCAGGAGTAATGGACATCTCATTCTCTAATTTGTATTAGATATTGTGTAATCTTCTCTGATCACATACAGATCAGGTGTTGGAATGGAAAATGTGGCATCAACACATTAAACCTGAGGAAGTCCATGATAAGGACCCTGCATTGTATCTTAACATAGCAACCAGTCAAATGTGTTCCTGCATTGTATCTTAACATAGCAACCAGTCAAATGTGTTGCTAATTTATATGACCTTAAAGTTTTTCATTGGTATTTCACAAAAATCTCTTCAATTCGTGTAATCGCAGTAGCACAGACGATTCACGTCTCTTTCTGAGGTAGCAATGGATCAATTCATGTGATATGATAGTTTTTCTTTTTGGGGTTGAGATTCAAGTGTTTAATTTCAAGCTTTGCACTGCAATATGAATTACGTTTACTATAACTCATTTGTTAAAAATAGGTTTTTACAGTCCACGATGCCGTGGGGCGGCCTGTTTTTGGGTCTACAAGCGGCTTATAGCATATGGGACTACCTCGTACTCACATGCGGGAGGCAACTAACTTTGCTACAAACGAGGCGTACATACCCTACCCCTGCAGGATTTGAACTTGTGACCTCTATTTCAAGAGCACATGTTCTTCACCATTAGGCCAACTCAAGGGTACTAACGGTAAAATGAATTATAATTCTAATGGTAAGTTGAATTATAATGTTTAATACTAATCTATATATGTAATAATAAAGATAATAATAAAAAATATATTTTAAAGTACCGTACCTAGAATGAGATAAAACATTAATGAAAATCAAATTCTCTTATAAATAATTTATATAATATATGACATTGAAATAAATTAAAAGTGCAATTAAAAAATAAATGAATGATGATTAAATATTGTAAGAAAACATAAAATAAATGGAAAATTCTTGAAAGGGATGTCAAATCTTATCTTATTTCTAAGATTCTATCTCTTATGAATATAAATGATTTAAATTGAGTAATTATAATTTATTTATTTGGCCTTCTTTAAATAAAATTACGCTGCAATTCAAGACCTTATTCTTTACTAGCAGGGCCGAATTAAAGGTTGGGAGTGCCCTAGGCAATAGTTTGAGTGGACGCCCTCCTCAAAAATTTATTTAATCTTTTTTCCGTAAAGTAAATAAATAAAAATTGTCTATATTTTTGTATTTTTAAATTTACATCATGGTCATAATAAAATAATAATAAAAATATATTATTAAATTATCACGGAATGATGAAAAATATTTCGTGGATGGAAAAAAATAATCGTAGGAGATACTTAGAATGCAAAAATACAACATTTTATACAAGGCTTCTTGCAAGTTTGATTTAGCCATATCAAGTACGTGAGAAGAACTCTATCCTGAAATAAAGCACCATTTTTTTGCAAAGAAAGAAAAAATATTTATGTAGCTCCCATGATTTTGTGAAGAGCCGTATTTGGACTAGGGCTACGGATTCCTCCATAAAACAATAATAGAAAATTTCCCCAAAAAATTAAGAATAGAAAATTAACTATTTTTTTCCTTTAATTATACTCACCTCTACTAGATACACTAGCAACATTATAAAAAATAAATTAACCTTTTTCTAGAACAAATTACGTACCTAGATAACGGAGCTACATTAGAGAATGGGTAACAATACCAAAAAGTCATATGTGCTTTATCATTGTTATGTAAGTTTAATTGTAATGTAATGACAATTTTTTTCCAAAGAAGATTAATTTATAGATATTATGTAATCTATAAAAATTGTGTAAAATTGTATCACAAGGTTATCATTGTTATGTAAGTTTGCTTGTAGTGTAATGACAATTTTTTTTCCAAAGTGTATATAATCATTAACAAGCAATACATGTCAAGGATATCAAATAATATTAACTTACGTTGGTGTCACGACATAATATTATCATATATTTTATTGTTAGTAATTCTTGGTGTGATGGAAAGAACGTTGACTCTAAATGCGATGTGAAATCTGTTTCAAGATATTAATTCAAATATAAACAAATTAGAGTTGTCCTTGGCATATATGTTGTCACAATTTAAGTA
The DNA here is from genome assembly GCA_018340775.1 of Taxus wallichiana var. yunnanensis. Lineage (NCBI taxonomy): Eukaryota > Viridiplantae > Streptophyta > Pinopsida > Cupressales > Taxaceae > Taxus > Taxus wallichiana. Next base: position 1,026,566,929 of record CM031239.1, read on the forward strand.
GCGTATTTTTGATAAGGGGGGAAATTTTAAAATAATAATAAGTATCTATAAAAAGTTATTATTATTTTTTAAATTGTACAAAGAAAATTATTTGACAAATGTCCTATTTTTTAAAGAAATAGCTCTTATATTACCAAGAATAATATTGAAGCACGCCTCCAGTCCAAACCTATATGAAGGCATGGGAAACAAAAATACTTGAACCCACATGCAACCAATTACATGATCACACTATAAAAGAATTAGTTTGCATGCACAAATAGAGTTAGAGCCGAATGATATCTATCGTTAGGGTTGCCCGCCTACCATTTAAAAGATCCTATGCGTTGAGAATCGGATTCCAACCGATGGTAATGACTTCACTTCCTTCATTTTGTTGTTTAGAATTTTCTACCTCGAGGCGGCAAAATGCCCAATGCTAGTTGAGAGAACTTGTGAAGGAGATTGACAATAAGGTGGTGAGCCCTAACCAAAATAATTGCGTCAAAAGTGACGAGAGTGAATGTGTTAACAACCTCTATCCTTTAATAAAAGATTTCGCGCGATAGGAGGGCAACACACAAACACCAATACATATGGTGTTGCCCTAGTGATCCAACATACTCTATTTCATTGTTGCCATGGACTCTCGTGTAGACATAAATAAAAAGATTCTATTCTACCTACTAATATTAAGAAAAACATGTTGCAATGTTCAATCTCATTTCGAATAATAGGACAGAGCTCAATGGCATATTGAAACAAACACTAAAATCTTTTTCCAAACAGGTTATTGTTGGCTACATTATTGTTTAAAGATTATTTTCAAGGTCCTTTCAAACTAAAAGTTATTTAATGTAATAAGACCGTGATTGTATCAATTATCAAAACAACCATAATTTGAATCTGAGAGGAAAAAACCATCCATTTGGCACATAGACATTGGTACACAACAGGGTGGGCCGTAGAAACTGTTTTTTAAGGTGTCGTAGACTGTGGTGTAAGACAACAATCTCTTTGTCAAGATTCAGCTTTCATTTCTAGTCTTGCCGGGATCGTAGCTTTCTTTTACTCCCACATTTGCATAGATTGTCCCCCAAAATAATATGATTTGTGCATTCTGATGGAAAGAGTAGTTATTATTGCCAAAACTAAACTTGGCTATATATTACTCGTGATGAGATTTGACGTGGGCATTTTTGGAAGTTTTAAAATCCTATTTTACTTTTTAAAATGCAGTGAAACCGTGACCCATTGGATTGGTTCTTACCTCCTATATGCTGTCCATTTTATTGGAGAGTGTGTACTAGATTTGAGTCTACCTAATCTTCCAAACACATTAATTTCATAACTACCACTTTACCTAAGTTGTAAAATATGTTAAGGGGATGTCAATGTCTAATTTGCTAATTATTTTTTAATATCTTCTTGTAATTTTGTATTTCAAATAATTCTTTTTTTGTTCCATAAATTTAATCATATTTTGAAATTCTGTCCAAAAAAATTTAAAAATTTGCTTTGTGGTTATTTGTTGATGACTCTCATACATTGTTTTTAAGTTAGGTTTTATGCTTCAAGTACATTTGTTAAATATTCTTTAAGATTTTATCAATCATTTTATGATGTGTATATTATGCAATTATTTAGTTCCACAACATTACATTTAGATGAGGTATTTGATCGAATAATTTTTGGGCTTTGTATACCCTTTCATATTTACCATCCATCTCTAAATTAAGGTGGTCATCACAATATCTTATACAAGTTCGACTCTTATATTTTGATGGATATCTCTACCTTGGTCTAGAACTCCTATTTTGGTAGACGTTAAGAGGATGGTAAGATAAATGTTTGATGTTGACAAAAAAATTCCCCAAATATACTTATAATTAATTTTGAATCTTTGCTTAAAATGATTTGAAAAATTGTTTTGGAAAATCTATTATGATATTCTTTTATAGTTCTATTACTCTCCCAAAATGCTTTAATGTTATTGTATATTTTTAAGCTTCTTAAATTCAAAGAATGACCCTATAGTGTGTAAGATGTGATGTTTGAGCATCTCGTGTGAATTGAAAAATCTTGTGTTGCCTAAAATAAAGCTAGCAGTTTGTGAAAAATATGACTCGGATATGTGCATATCATGGCACAATGATTTTGAACTCTTTTTAGAAGTGCAAGAGTTTTCTTGCACATGAGTGAAATGCGTATTAGACCTATGAAGGAGTAAGGAATATGATTTTGGCTAAGGCATGGAGCATATGTCAAGATAGATTAACACAAAGAAAAAGTATGTGCAAGACATATGAATGCAACACAAAATCAAAGATGTGTGTGGGTATGGACAAAAGAATCAAAATGCTTGTAAGAATTCACTAAGGCATGAGAGTGTAAAAGTGATATTATGCAAAATGTTACTCATGGATGTTCGGTGCTCAAGAGAATTTGTTGATTTAGTGAATTGAATAAGGTCTTGTGTAGAAATGCATGAGGTAAAAAGGAAGGTGGCGGTTCATGAATGATGATAGAGCATATAATTACATGGGGGCCTAAGGTGCTGGGAAAAATTTAGTGGCTAATATTTGTTAATTCACGAATATTTTGGTTTTTAAAATTATAAATTGGTGAATTTTTAGGGTAGGAATTAGGAATTTGTATCACCAAAGTTTTCTGGGTACAAGTTAACTTTAGGGGTCAATTCACCATTAGTCCGAAATTGAAATTTGTGATATTTGTCTTTATGTTATCAGCCGATAGAATTTTTTTATGCTACCTACCAATATTATAATATATGTTGTCAACCGGTAGCATAAAACATGCTATTGGTCGACAACATATTTTATTCTCAGGCTAGTAGCATAAAAAACTACCAGTGATGATAAAGATTTTCGGTGATGTCATTAGACAAACAAAAGAGTATGAGATTTTTTTCTTATGCTATATTTTGGGAGGACAAATTTCTCATTGAGACGATCATTTTAACTGCTAACATAAAAAAAAATCCATACAAAATTAGCAAAATCTGTATTTTTTCACAAAAATCACTTTTTAAAAAAATTTCTTCATGCCATATTTTGTGAGGACATATTTCTCATCGAGCCAGTCATTTTAACTGCTATTGTCAAAAAATGATTTTTCAAAAAATTACATATGTTTTTGGCTGACATCATATACTATCATCAATAGCATATACTATTAGTCAAAAATTGCTACCAACCGACACCATTATTAAATGATTCATCATCCATGCGAAAGTGGTTTTTTCAAAATTCACCAAATACTTTCTACATTTTTTTAGGGACCCTTAAAATTTTCCTTGCCTAAGGTTTGCATAAGTGCACAAGAATCTAGTTGAGGAAAATTAATGTAAGCACATAGAAGTGGAAAGTAATGATAGTTCATAGAATCTATGATAGTGGGTTATGTTTCTTAATTGCACATCATATGAGGACCTAAGTCAAATAGTCAAGGTATATGATACTAAGTTCATGTAAGCCAACATGTTGACTTATGAAACCGGGCAATCATATAGTATGAATAAGATTTCAAGAAAATCCATCATATAAAGGCAAGTGAATAACAAGAAAGTTGAAACCATGAAATTTGTACAACCCACTCTCACAACTCATGCACAATGATACAACTAATTAATTTCCACAATATCTTTAAACACACTATAGATTACAAAAATTCCTCAAGTGTAATATAATCCAACTACCTCCACTTATTCTCATTGATAATACCAAGCAATAACCAACTAAGTTTGATGAATTTTTATGTTGTGTGCAATGCCCTACTTTATCGCTTCATGTTTGACTTGCATTTGTGTTATTTTTGCATATCTATGAGCTCCAATATATGGTTTTCCATGGGTGTGTATGTATTCATGTGATGCTTAATCTTGGATTCCTTAGTTGCCACTACATAATTCTATCGTTGTTGGTTTTCAATTGATAAATTGTAATATTTTGGCCACCTAGTGATGGAGTTTGAAACCTTGTAGATTGGTGAAAATACCACTTTGTTGTAAGAATTTATCGAAGAAGGAAATATGTTTTTGTCATTCAATTTTATCTTGGTAAAGTCATCTCGGGTTGACCCACATCGAGTTCTATTTCCCATATGTGTTATCTTGGGCATGTATATGCCAAACAAATGTGAACTCCTCGCTAGAGTGTGAGAACATAGAATTTGAAGTTTTAAGTGCCTCACCAAGTACCCAAGTTGATATTTTATGGTGGACTTATATTCGTATGTTATAAGACTCGTTTTCATGAGAAAATAATTTTTATATTCATAAATATATTTAAAAATATAATCAAATGTTATTGATCATATTCGATGATATCTTAATCTATAAAGGTGTATAATTTACATCATTGAAAAATATATGATTTAGGTTGTAAATAAAATTAGATGTTGAAATATTTAAAAGGGGGAATCATACCAAAATGGAAAGGAACACTTTAGGGTTCCATTTTCTTAAGCTTCCTTTTGGGTGACCAAGAGAAAGAGTTGTGGCCTTCATAGATGTTGGTTGTAACGCCCATCAAAAACAACCACTTGAGACCAAGAACAACCTAGGTTTAGTTAGGAAAAGTTAAGGAATAATTAATTTTTTTGTGTTCCCAACAAAATTTCTAGAGTCCATTACAACAATTATCAAAACATCCTACAAAACACCAAGAGAGAGAAATTCATCCCTAGCATGAGATAGATTATCTTCTTGCGAGGTGGGCGGAAGAAATTTCCCTGGGTGCAGAAGAGAGGCACGGAAAGAAAATTTTCTTCCGGTGCGGAAGAGAGGCGTGAGAGAAACTCTTTTTCTCTGGGTGCGCAAGACGGGCGTGGAAGAGATTCCTTTTTTTTTCTCTCAAGCGCGCAAGACAGGCGCGGAAGAGACTCATTTTCTCTCGGGCACGCAAGACGGGCGTAGAAGAGACTCATTTTCTCATAGGTACGCAAGATAGGCACGTAAGAGGCTCATTTTCACATGGGCGCGTAAGACGGGCGCTTAAGAAGCTCTAGGCGTGCAAGAGGATTTTCCTCTTCTGTGAACTTCAGAAGGCCATAAATTTTGATAGGGAACTCCATTTTTGGAAAACGAGGACTTTTCGAGAAAGCTCTCGACATCCTCTTTGCACAAAAACCTTAAGAATTTAATTTGGATAAATTTTTAAGGGTCAATTTTGAAAAAATCTCTGCAGGATTTTAAAATGAAAACTGGTAACATTTGACTTATAAAATTTTGTTCAATTCAACCTCCTTCCTTTCCCAACATGCCAAACAGACATGGAGGGTTTCTCTTAGAGGAATTTAGGATGGATAACAAAGTTCAATTGTTAGATTGAAGGTTGATTCAAAATTTCTCAATTTTGACAGCAAAATGACTACAATTTTGCCTTTGTTCGATTTGAAAGGATCCTTAACCATTTCTTAAGTGGTTTAGTTTGTTTGGGGGTGCCTTAAACATATTAAGTTCAATTCAATGTTTCATTTTATTGTTCATTGTTTTAGGGTCATTCTATACGATGACATAAAAATGAAGTTTATACATTTCAAAACAGAGATTAATCTATTTCTTTTGCCACACTATAAAAACATTAAATTCATTCCATTCTAGTTTTAAATAGTTATCTTTCCTTCAATCAAATGTAGAAACAAGAATGCAACTTTTTTTTTTTTTTTTCAAATCATGCATTTCTTCAAAAAAGAGTAATGTATTTTCTTCATACGTATTCACTTTTTCATCTTTCCAACAAAGATTTCAAAATACATTCAACAATCAGATTTCAATTCCTAATAATGCCATTTGAGAAAAGTAATACAATCCTTTATTGATTCAAAAAGATACCTTTACAACTTCTTCTTTCACTTCACAATTACAATATACAGAATACAATTTCTTTCACATTCATGCAAAGACAGAAAACAAAGTGTAACTCTTTCACATTCAAAAGGGAATTTCGTTTCCAAACATAGTAACTTTTCAACATGAAATATATTACATTTTCATCCACTTGAAGTGGGAAATGGTTCACAAAAAGAAGTCTCTCAAAGGACTGTCAAAACTGTCTTTTCCTTTGCTCCAGAACAACAACATGAAGATCCTCCATTTATTTCAATTTGATCACAACAAAGGCAGGGGAAAGGCAATGCTCTCCACCCAACCAAGACATCCAATGAAAGGAGAAGTCATCCTTCTTCATTGGCCCCGAGCCCCAACCACAATGCAATAAAAGATGTGTTTCAACTCATGGCAACAACAAGCTTCCACACACACACATGCAAATTCACATTTAAAAACACAGTCCAAAACAAAGTGTAGTTTGAACCACATTAAGACATAACAAACAAAACTCGAGGCTTCATCATGCAAGCCAAAGGAGCAAGAAACTATGGGGGATGCTACTTATGCCTCCCAAAGGGGAAATGAGTATCACCACCTGAGAACAAACCGCCAAAATACATATCATTTCAAATCCCTGACATGCCCTTATGCCTCCCCAAGTACCCCTTATTCCTCACATTTCCTTATGCCTCCCCAACCTCTTATGGCACCCCATAACGAGTAAAGAAATGCAAGCTATTTCTTTTACAAGGTGGAACCCAAATCCCAACTCCCTCCACACTTATACCTCCCAAAACACTTATGCCTCCCTCAAGAGTACCCCATAGTCTTCTCCTACACCATCCCTAAGCCATCTACCCAACCAACCAACAAATAAAACAACACATTCAAACATTCAACCATTTACATATGCAAAAATAAAAGGAGAGCATTTCAAGAGCCAAGCTCCTACCTCTCCATAATGGAGTTTGTTCCAAGGTTGTAAAACAACAAGCTTTCCAATGCAAAATAGTCCAAGAGATCAACAATCTACAAGCATGAAACCATCTCCAATCTTCTCCAAAAGCAAGAGCTCCCAAAACAGCAAAATAAGTTTCCCAAAATGAAGTATGCAAAAGTGAAGCAACCCAAAAACAAGCTAAGGAATTTTAATAAATAGAAGTGGGAAAAGAAGAGGATGAGGTGGATCCATGTGGGATGCCAAATCACACATCCTCAATCCAAACACAAAAGTCAACTTCATTCTCCAATGCATAGTAAATAGGTGGGCGAATAATATGACATATTTACTTACACACTCAAACAAGCCCACACCCCATAAGGACTGAAATTAAAAACATGAAGAAAGTGCAATTACAACATTCAACTTGACTTACAAAAATGCATAAAGAAGGGCTAAATTTAACTCTCCAACCATAGGTAAGGTTGGTATATAAATTTAAGAGGCATGGGACAAGTTTAACTTGTCCCACAAGTCTCCAAAATCAGCCTCCAAGGACAAATTCGAATTTCAAAGAAGATGAAGTGTTTCTTACTCCAAAATCAACTTACATATCTCTTACACATTACTTACACATTTCTTACAACATTTTAATTCAAGGCCAAAAACTCTATTAATTACTTTCTTATGACATATTTTAATTAATTAACTTAACAACATGATTACTCACAATATTAACACACCATTTAATAAATAATGAAAGGGTCAATGCACCACAAAATAAACACATGCAAACATTAACAAAGGAACCAAAAAAAGAAAATACATAAAATCCCTTGGTCACATTTAAAGGTGATCCCCCATGGGAATCCCTAACACAAACAAATACAGTTGCCATGGTGACCTTGTTGAATTCATCTAAAATTCCAAAGTGGTTGGTCTCAATCCCCGATGTTTGTTGTGATATTTTAAACCTGTAAAATACAAATACCTCCTTCAGCCTCGTGGCCATATCAGAACATCCAAATGAATATAAATATAATTTCAAGATCATCAATATATATGTGAATCACAACAATCATCAAGACAATCAACAATATCACTTACAATTTCATCAACAACTATATCATCATCAATTTTAATCCAATTTTCATTTTCTAGGTCTAATCAAAATATCCAATTATCACAAGTCCGAACAACATCTATAATATAACCATGTCAAACAATATATCAACATCAATATATAAAAATGTCTCTAATAATCATCATGCATCATATAAGAATCAAAGTCAACAATAATCCATGATCGAACATCTAACATCATACTAAAATCAAAACTATAATAATGTCCATGATATAGTCAACAATGTCATGATCAATATCAAAAGGTGTCAAAGGGAAGTGGGCACTACACCGGTAGAACCATAATGAAGATGAACTTTACCCATTTGTAAGTATGGAACAATTGGGATCGTATATCTAAACCCTACCCCAAATCTAATTTTTTATCTGTGTTTTGTGATAAAACCTAAAAGTAAGATCAATAACCTTGATTTCTTTTCATATGTTATTTTTTATATTTTTATTGCATCATCATAACCAAAAATGCCAAAATGGGATCTTTGACCTGGTTGGCCCATCTAACAAAGCATAACAAAAGTTACTTATTTTTTGTGTTTATTCTTTCTTGGCCTCTATGTAACTATTGGTGGGTCTATGGGTGCAATAAATTTGAGATGGCCATGAAAAATTCCAAGAAAAGGCATTGGCTGGTGTTAATCCACCCATACAAACAATGTTGGATGTCTATAGGTCAATAAGATCTCTAAAAATAAATTTGTTTTGTTGTTTATTGTGGATGGTGCAATGAGAGTTTGAAACATGTTATGGGTATATGTATGGTACTGACAGGATGCCATGGGATACCATGGTTGAATATTAGTCATAAAATGAGTTGTTGATAAGGTCTTGAAGCTATTAAGCAAATGCATTAGGGGTGTACAACAAAACTCCACAACCTTTTTCATCACACATCAGATTGCTCCAAAATAAGCTTCAGACTAGGTATTGGAAACCATTAAAGCATGTTGGAAATTTTGTATATTTTTTTCAAATACTATAGTTGCAAAATCCTAGGTAGACAATTATGTACTTAAGGAAGCATATAATGAGGTAGGTGAATTTTTGACATAATTCCCTAAAGGAATGTTGTCCCAAGGAATGTGATGGTTAAGGATCTATTCAAGATGGGTTCATTGAAAGAATCATATAGGTGTTTGCATCACAAATTTCATTTGGAAAAGTGGTGAAATGGGATGTGGCCCTCAAAATGCATGTTCGCAAAATATGTACAAACGAAGCCCAAGACCAACCTTTAACAATCCTCAATCTCCTAAACATTGTTCCCTCTTCTTCTTCTATTTTACTTTCATACTTGCACTCTTTTCTACTAAGAATAGAGCTTTAATTTTAGAGCGAAGCATACAAAAAAATTCAATATCAATAAACCATAATGTAAACCTCTCTAAAATAAATTTTACACCAAGTTAATTCAACCATGAAAACCCCTTGTTATCGTTTGGATGAGGATTAATTAACCAATCAATTAAATATTGAAATAACCATTAATGTTAACATTAGAATATGTACTAAATAAAAAAATGAATAATAGTGACATATACTTATGTGGAAAACCCTTGAGGGGTAAAAACCACAGTGAAAAGAGATATTCCATTAATTGAGAAACATTACAGTCCAGTACAAATATCCCTCCTCACTTCTCTCCATCAATCCACATAAAAGTGAATAATAACAATGATCCAAGATCATATTTATTTGACCCCACGGGTCACAAACCTATTAAGTGATGGGATGTGACCTTATAAAAAGGCACCCCGATTTAATATATTGATTAATAATAATCAATTAACATAAAAAACTTAGTTTATATTAAATAATAAAGAATATAAATATTCTTGATTATTTAATTATAAAATAAGGTTTATAGGCACTTAATATTACGTTCTAACACTCCCCTTAATATTAAGTGGGGAACATATGCCAACATTACCTATTTATACAACAAGATTTACAAATCCATAAACCATAGTGAAGGTTTAGGCTAGCATATCACATTTGAAGGATTTATACACCTTCATCATGCTCAAATTACCTTTTGGTACAAAAGGATTTGGAATCCATAAATCAATAGTGAATGATTTAGGCTAAACATGATTTGTGAGACTACATCTAACAATTTCTCATAGAAAATATCTCAACCAACATCTCTAGGAGCATTTTATAACACAAGGACCTCCTTTACAACAGATGCAATACACTGGATTGTACACCATAAACTTAGAGTGACAACTTTACAAAGATCATAAAAAGGTCTTTTTACAATGCTTTACAATGGATCAGAAGTATAGATGAGAAGGAGATAACAACCGACTAGCCATTAGGAGGTGGCATTTCAATGCAAAATCCCCCTCAATGAAAATTCTGAAAGGTATAGCATTGTATGAAACTTGCGAGTTTTACGTCACACAATGGCTTTGTAAACATGTCTGTAACTTGATCTTTAGTCGAGCAAGGTATTGGAGATCTATATCACCATAGAGAACCTTCTCTCGGATAAAATGCATATGAACATATATATGCTTTGTTCTCTGATGTTGAACTAGATTATTAGCAAGAGAAATGCAACTCTGGCTATCACATAGAAGAGGAGTAATTCCTTTAGCTTCCATGTGTATCTCTTCCAACAATCGTTTTAGCCACATGGATTATTTCACTGCTTCCATTGCACTTCTATACTCTGCCTCAATAGAAGAAATGGAGACTATTGGTTGCTTTTTAATACTCGAGTAATGGCACTCGCACCAAACTTGATCACATATCCAGCTTTTTATATTTTGATCTATCACATCACTAACATGGTCAGAATTACAATATCCATATAAATATGCATTATTAGAAGAAGTATAATGTAAACCAAAATTAATTGTGCCTTTAATATATCACAATATTATTTTAGATAAATTTCAGTGATCTTGATATGGCTCTTGCATAAATCTTGAAGCAATACCTATTGCATAAGTAATGTCAGGTCTAGTAATAGTAAGATAAATAAAACTACCTACAAGTTTCTTGTAAAGAGTAGGATTAGCTTTTTCACATGCAGGTTTAGGATCAAGTTTACATCCAACTTCTATAGGAATAACAATATGTTTACAATCTAACATATTGAACCTTTTAAGAAAATTAGTGGCATATTGTGATTGAGATACAACAATAGAATTTTTATCTTGAAATATAGCCATGCCTAAGAAATGATGTAATAGACCTAAATCAGTCATTTCAAAGTATTGTTTCAATTTAGCTTTAATTTTCATAATTAAACTGTTAGAGTTACTAGTAATAAGTAAATCATCAACATACAATACAATGAGAATAATATAATTTTCTTCAATTTTTACAAACAAATCATTATCAGAAGAACAATTAGCAAAACCAACTTCATTAAAAAAGCTATTAATTTTTGCATACCAAGCTCTAGGTGTTGACATGTGTATAGTGAATTGTCATTGATGAAAAAGGAACATTAATGAAAAATCAGGATGTAGGAGAGTTGAAGGAGAGCTTGGAGTGATTCAAACAAGGAAAAACAGGGACAAAGGCTTGAGAATACATGATTAAACATTGACTTCTTGAGCAACTTGTGATAGGTATAGGAATGGTGATGACGTGAGATCATACCAGGATGATTTCATACATGTTATATCATTTATATGATGTGGAAACAAGGTCATAAGGATGAATACAGGGGTACATGAGTGGAATTGGTTAGACTAGCTCAGTTTAGCAAGCCTAATCCCTAGGCCTAGTTAGTAAAGTGACTTGGAAATGTGGAGCAAAGACATGAGACACCTATAAAATCATGGTAAAGGTATTAAACACATAATAGGACATGTATAAGGGGACAGATGGTGAAGAACATGCCATACATGTTGAGTTACAATGTAAACTAGCTCAATTTGTCCTATTTCAAGGACTTAGCATGAGGGTATAAAGAAAAATATATATATAAAGAAAATTCAAGCATGGGAAGTGTGTGGGGAAATTTATTAGATTCCTCAAATGAATACATATGTCATAAATCAATAATTAGAGGAATGTTTAGGGTCATTTGTATGACTGCCCTTCAGGATAAACAAGTTTAACATGCACAAATGAGATTTTTCAAGATGGTGCAGGTGTATTTACAAATTTGACATTTTGGATTATGTAGGAGGTATTCGTGAAGGTTTGGACTAAATTTTAGGACCATAAGATGAGTTTTGTGTAAGATATTGAAGTTTTCCTAAAACTGAGTTAAGTAAGGTATGCCAAAATAGTGCCCTGACTTCTTAGCATCCAATCTAAATTGAAAAGCATTATTTAGATAAATCATAAGACAATTTTTTTTATATCATAGAGATACAAATATTTTTCAAAAATTATGAAGTCAAAATGATGAAAGACAAGAAATCTCTATCCATGTTTAAGCACTATCTAAAACCCTCTTAAACCCAAGTTGGAAACAATATGGAGAAAATTGCTTTGTTATGCCTCCAAATGGATTTTTTTACCTTGAAAATGATTTGAGTGTATATATAACTCATCATAGGTCATGTTTATGGGGGTTTGATCTTATGAAATATGGTGGAACCCACAAGAAAATAATTGTTTTATGAAGAATTCAAAGTGTGTAGACAAAATTTGCAAAGGAACCCATTCTCAACTTTTGTGAAGGATGTTGGGAAGTTGATATTGATGTTCATGAAGTAATATAGGTTATTTATTTGGATAAATTTAATGATACATGTGTATTTTTCCCATACCGCTTGAAAATGCTAAACAAGGCAAAAACTAGTCTTTATTTCGAAAGGTAAATGTGTTTCTCTCCATATAATATTTGCAAGTGAAGGTTCTAGAGTGAATTATAGGTCCCATATGAAGTGTTTCATGATGTTATTTGGTTTAAAAACATGTTTTTAAGTGCTAGATGTATCAAGCAAAACCTAGTTTTGGATCTCGAAACTTAGTCTCGATCTGTCTTTAAAATGCAAGATTTATCATGCTAAGATATTTGAAATGAAACTTTCTGGTAAGGTTAAAAGTTACAAAATGTCAAGATATTTCCATAAAAGTATGGCATGAGCCATGATCAGGTGTTTAGAAAAATTTATACCTCTTTTTGTGAAGACTAGTTTTCTAGGTATGCAAACCCTTGAGAGACTTTGTTCAAATCATGCATGGAATGAATAATCTGAATGTTTTAGACCTCATAAAGATTCCTCCATCTGATATTTTTACATGAAATTAGTTTTGATGCCTCTTATACATCCAAGTTGTTGATTTGTGTTGTAAAGCTCATACTTCTAGGTGCATGCAAGCTCTAATGGATTCCTAAGGAGAAGTGGTGAGTTACTGAGGACTTCAAGGTGGTAGAAGACAATAGGATATCATTTGTAACTTACATGAATTTTTAGTACACTTGGTACAAGTCATATTTAGCTACAAGACAATATTACTATGTTGGAGAATAGGACAAAAAGATGACTGACATGACAGTTACAAATTAGGCCTACCAAGGTTAGTTTGGAATATGTGCTAGTGAATTCAGATGGTCAAGAGTTTTGAGCCTTTCATTTTTCATCATTTTCATTAGAGGTATCGTAAAATACCCTACAATATTTGCACATGAAACTAACTTTAATTTCAGTTATCATGATTGCAAGTGGACAAGTTTGAGGTGACTTAAAGCCTAGTTCAAGTTGAAGAGTAGGGAGTTAAAGAGTATTTGTTGTGTGAAGTGCAAAAGGTGTGAGGTTATGTTTAAAATATATATAAAAATATATTCTAACATATGAAAAATGTTGTTGGAATTATGAGAGATCAATGTATGAAGACTAGCCTATTGAGGTGAAGTTATATGTAAGAGTGTGTATGATCATATTTTGTTGATGACCATGTTTGTGAAAGAGCTTAGTGACATGAAAATATATGTAATGTCTTCATGACAGAGCTTGTTGTAGTAACATGAAATCATGAGAGTGTGAATGGTTGATATTGTGATTCAAGGAGATACCAATGACAATAATGAGTGTGTGAAAACAACCTTGTATGTCGAGCTTTGCAATAGATGAAAGGGATGAGAAAAGAGTTGAAGAGAAGATGTTGGAGCTGATTTAGTGGTCACAACTTTTTGTAGTAAGACAACCAATTAAGGGTGATAGTTTTTGAAGAATACTAAGTGGTGGCTTAATAATCAGGAGTTGAAGCTTCCTTGTAAGTGGTAGCTTATAGAAGATCAAGTTGAAGCTTGGTTGAAGTTTTGGGAGTTGTGGCTTCTAAGAAAGTAGAGGCTTGCAGAAGGTCAAGTGGTATCTTGACTAAATTTTGGATTTTTATCTCCATGTTGAGTGGATTCTCAATAGTGAAATCATTGTAACATTTACAGGACATTTTTCCAAGTTAGTTCTTTGGTTTCAGTGGGTTTTTCTCCCTTGAAGGGTTTCCCACATTAAATCTTGTCTCTCTATGTTTGTTCTCATGTTTATTGCTTGTGAATGATGGTATGGCTTCATCATAACTAAGTTAAGTGAATTTAATTATCTGTCAAATTTTGAATAAACATTGATTCACCCCACTCTCGGTGCTTAGAATTTCCAACATTTGGTATCGAGAACCTCGTCCCCTTACAAAATTTGTAATAACTTGGAGGAGATCCTTGAGGCACAAATGTGGGTAATCTATCAAAATAATTTGTGAAAAAGGAAGTATGATATTGCTCAGTCCCTGATTGATGGATTGAAGAAGGAAATCAAGCTTATGGAAGTTGATCATGGCCAAGCCCTCAAAGAGATGGAATCTATAGTTAAAAGTGTGGAAAAAGCACTAAAGGAAAAATAAGATGTTTTCCTTAGACATGAAGAAGAGTTGAGAACCTTGAAATCTTATCTAGAAGAAGCCAACAATAAGTTGAGAATGTATGGAAATATGGAGAAGAGTATTGAAGTTCTTGATGAAATTATAGAGATTCAAAGAGCAACATGTGACAAGACAAGACTATGATTCAAAGGAGAACCTATGGAAAAGAGATAGGATGACAAGGCTTCTCAAAGCATGAAAATAGGCATGAAGATAACTAAGGAGACAAACACGAGAATTCTTAAGTCAATTAGGCAACCAAAAACATCCAAGTATGAAAGGATTTTCAATGGTTACTATTTTTCTTGTTATAATTTTGGACATAGAGCTAAGGAATGTAGAAAGCATGTCATGGATGAACATCCATGGAGAGATTGCAGAGATGAGTACTTAAGAAATATAGTTTGTTTCAACTATCAAGAAAAGGGTCATACTATTAAGTATTGTCTCTATGAATCATATAGCCAAAATTGGAGAAATGAAGCTCTAAGAGGCAAGAATTATTTTGTGTTCTTCAATTGTCATGGACAAGGAAATTTTGTAAAAAATTTATGAACCTCCCGATATAGCAATAATTTTCATGCATTCAATAGGTAAGGAAAAAAGGTATTCAAGATGAATGCAAACTCTAAGAATGAGGCCAAGTCAACCATTTTTGAGAAAGACACTAGAAAGAAGAAAGTGAAGTACATATATAAGGTTAAGGAATTCAATTCTAGAGTTGAGGAAGAAAAAAATAACAAGAAAATAACATGGGGAGATGATGAAGAGAAAAATCAATCCATGTTTGTCATAGAGGAAGTACGTTTCTTGGAATGAAACCACAATCAGGGGACAAGCAAGTCCCTCCTCTTTAATGGGAGAGGTTCCCTTATTGAAAGCAGGGGCAAAACCTATGTACAAATACACAATCTTTCATTCAATGGTGGTTTTCCCGATATCTTAAAATGTGCTTTATGCTGGGAAAATAATACATGAGGATAGAAGACTTGAAGAGAGGAGGGAGGAAGAAGAAGATAATACTTTCAGGGAAAAGAGATGGCAGAGAAAACCCTTATATGTATTGAGCAAATGAGATATAGAATAGAACCATTCACATTTATAATGGGCACAATCCATAGACTCAAAGTTCTTGAGATTGTATAAACTAGAACACAAAGTTTCTAAGCATGCAAGGATTAAATGATTCACAGATCAGAGCAAGAAGGAAAGAGAAAACAAAGGAAAAAGGGGAAAACCCTTGTATTGATTTCTTCAGATTCGAAATTACAGTTCCAGAATATCAAAATTCCAACCCTATACAATGGATTTGAAATCCCATGAAATAGCTCGCAAGAGATGGTTACAACTTCCTCGAGCAAGCAAGAAACGGTTACAACTTATTCCAATCATTTACGCCCTTTCGAATTCTTGATTTGCAAAGAAATGTTAATGGCGGAAAAAATAGTTTTTAAATACATGGTCATTACATTATTTTTCAATTAAAACATGGGCCATTTGATTTACTTTACAACTTTAAATTTGGGTCACCCACATGGAAGGAATTGATTGGAGTGGGCTTGCGGATGCCTTTTGCATTTTTTCCTTTGAAGCTTGCACCAGGCTGACATGTGGAGAGCTCCACCGGTTCCTTTATACTTAGCTGATTTGGGCCTATTTTTTGCTTGACTTATGTTGACCCCTAGACATGTGGAGGGTTGGCGCTCATTTGAGTTTCCATTTTGGAAGCGCCTCTTAAAATTGTGCCAAGATGACACGTGTCTCCTTCCGCCGGTCTTGGAATTTTCAATGGCCAACTCTGTCTCTCTCCATTGACTTTAACCATGTGGCGAGCTGGTGCTCATTTGAGATTGACCCTTTGATTTCACTTCGAAATTGCGTCATTAGGGCACGTGGAGACTTCCACCAACCCGCCCATACTTAGTCAATTTTAATGATCGACTCTTTCTCTTTTTGGACTAGGACACGTGGAGGACTAGCACAAGTTTGAGAACTGCCCCTGGCTTTGACTCTTGAAGCTGTGTCGATGAGGCACGTGGCATCATCTGTTGAACCTTCCATACTTAGCCGATTTGAGCTTGTTTTACCTTCATTTTGAACCTAGGACACATGGAAAGCATGTGCTTATTTGAGGACTATCCCTTGGACCCTGCCCCTAGAGTTGTGTTGTTTGGACATGTGGAGGCTTTCATTGAACTTGAAACATGGCCAAAAATCATCCCAATCAAGAGATGCCCATGTATTACCCATGGATTTTGGGGAAAAAAATAATGGGAAGATACACCTGTCATTCCCGACTATGGGAAGAAAATAAAAAGAAGGAAAGAAACTTCACCATTACCAACTTTCAAATTGTTCTCCATGAATGGGAAAAATGCAAACAATGCCAGGCTCGACGTGATCCAATACTCCAAGGTATAGACTCAAAATTTTTGAAACTTGACTTCAAAAGAATGGAATTTTGGGGGACAATAGTTGGCTCTTTTTGGGGATGACTTGGCTTGGAACAAAGACACAAGGCAAGATCAAGAACTACAGATAACTCTGGGAAAGAGGACCAGTGCCTTATCCATTGGGAAAAGGATTCAAAAGAAAAACCAATACAAGGCAACACACACAAGATGGGAAAAGAAACAAAACAAACCAAAAGGGAAGAACATAAATGAAACACAAAGGAACGACCCAAAACCAAAACATTGTACAAAATATACAGAAGGACCACCTAGTCACCTAGGACTTGAACAACTTTAGATACTACCCACTATAAGGAAGTGGGAGAGGAGAACCATCCATGTAATCTAGATAAAAAGAGTTCTCTCTAGCAAAATGTCTGATTCTAAAAGGACCAAGCCAAAGAGAATCAAACTTACCATGACTTCCTCGTGGCTCATGTCTTTTGTCCCAAAGCAGCACAATGTCTCCCACTTGGAAAACTCTGGGTTTGGCTTTCTTGTCAAACAAAGCCTTCACTTTCAACTGATGAGCTGTTATCCTATCAACCACTTGCAATCTGTCCTCATCAAGCTTCTGAAGGTACAAAATTCTCTTGTCCAAAGAGCTACTGAAACTTGAATCTTCAATGGTTTTCATCAGATGCAAGGCTGGAAATTCCACCATGACTGGTAGTTGAGCTTCCACACCATACACCACTTGGAAAGGAGACATTCCAATTGCTCTCTTGGGTGTAATTCTATCAGCCCAAAGTGCATCATATAGCTTCTTATGCCAATTCCTCTGAGAATCATTTACAAGCTTTCTAACTATGTTCACCAAGTTCTTGTTTGTTGATTCTTCTGTCCATTCCCTTGGGGGTAGTAATCTGAAGAATGAGCAAGTGAGATCCCATACCCATAGCATAATTCCATCATCTCAAGCAGAAGAAAATTTGGAAGCATTATCAGTCACAATTTTGTTTGGGGTCCCAAACTTGATCAATATGTTCTCCTTAATGAAGTTACAAACTACCTCGGAAGTAGTGCTCTTAACTGGGATGGCTTCCACCCACTTGGTGAAGTAATCTGTGGTAGTCAACACATGGGTATGTCTAGCACTGGAAGGTGGGTTAAGAGTTCCAATGAAATCCAATCCCCATTGTTGAAAGGGCTCATCAATCACTATTGGATTTAGTGGCAAAAGCAACCAACTTAGGTCTTCCAACAAATGTTTGGCATGCTTCACATTTACCAACCCATTTTGATGCATCTCTGAATAGAGTGGGCCAATAATAACCAACATGAAGTATTTTATGAGTTGTTACAATAGAGGAGAAATGACCTCCACAAGCCTGGTCATGAAAAGCAGAGAACAACTTCTTTTGTTGCTCCTTGTCTACACACTTCAAAAACCTTCCATCTATGCCTCGTTTGAACAAAGCATTCTCCCATAGCACATATTGTGCAGACCTCAGTTTGATGGCTCTCTTCTCTTTGGAACTCAAGTGAGATGGACACTCTCCATAGGTCAGAAAGTGAGCAATGTCAGCATACCATACATCTAATGAGCTGAGGAACAAGAACAATAGGGACATCAACTCCATCTTTGGACAACTCCTTGGCTCTCCTTTAGCAATGAGTTCACACAGGCCCTTACCCCGAACCAGCTTTGTTGGCTTGATGTCAAGATCATACTCTTGCACCTTTGCTACCCAATTACCTCTCTTGGTTCCAAATTCTTGCTGAGTAAGAATGGATTTGATTGTTGTATCAGGCACTAACACCATAGAATGAGAATTAAGGATGTAAAACCTAAACTACTTGACAACTTTGACAACTAAAAAGCATGTTTCTCCATCATGGTGTACTTCAGCTCATGAGTTTTCAAGACATAACTCATGAATGCAATTGGGAGCTCATGATCTTCAGCATTCTTCTAGGCTAACACAACAACTAGGGTATTTTCAAGTGGCATAACAATAGATAATGAAATATTTGCTAAAGTCAAGGGCATGCCAAGATTGGAGTCTTTGTAATAGCCTATTTAATGTCCTCAAATGATTTCTTCCCTTCAGAGGACCAACCAAAAGTTTTCTTCCCTTGCATCATGTGAGCAATGCTCATAGTAAGTTCTATAAAATTGGGGATGAATCTCCTTAGGAAATTGATCTTACCAAAGAAAGAATGGACACCTTTCTTACTTGATGGAAGAGGAATTTGTTGGATGGCTTGAACTCTCTCTGGATCAATCTTGATCCCTTCCTTTGAAACAATGTGTCCCAACAACTTTCCTTTTATGGACACAAAAACATAGACTTCTTAGGGTTTAAATAAATTCCATGCTCTCTACACTTCTACAATATTGTTTCAAGGTGTTGGAAGTGATCTTTTCTTACTTTAGAAAAAACTTTGTCAAGTCATCCAAATACACAACAATGCATTTCCCTTTCAAACTACCAAAAGCCAAGTCCATGGCCCTCTGGAAAGTAGCACCAACATTGATGAGACCAAATGGCATCCTCTTGTATGCAAAGGTGCCCCAAGGAGTAGTAAAGGTAGTCTTATGTTGATATGTAGTATTCACCTCTACTTGATTGTACCCCGAGAATCCATCTAACATAGATAGCATCTCGAGCCTATGACAACTTGCAATACTTGGTCCATCATGGGGAGAGGGTAGTTGTCCTTCAAAGAACCCTGATTTAGATTTCTAAAGTCCACACAGATCCGGATCTCACCATTCTTCTTCCTGACAGGCACTATATTAGCAATCCACGTTGAATGGTGGATGGGGAAGATGATCCTAGCCTTCAGAAGCTTTTGTATTTCTTGGAAAATTGTATCAGCTATCTTTGGATTATATTTCCTTTTGCTTTTATTTGAAGGGTTTGATCCCAGCTTAAGAGGAATGAAATGTTGCATTTCTTTAGGCTGAAAATCCTTAAGATCATCATAAGAGTAAGCCAAAACATCAACATACCTCTTCAATAGATTCACCACCTTCTTTTTCTCTTCTAAGTGCAACATTTTCCAATGTTGACCATTTTGGGATCATCAAGACTCCCAATATTCACTTTCTCAGTCTCAGCAGATTTTCGGGCTCCTTGGGAAACTTTAGACTTCATATATCTATCATGTTTATCAAAAAGATCCTCCAAACTCACCAGCCCTTTAGGAATTTTGTTTCCTTTCAGTTTGATGCATCCATCTTGATCCATCTCTTCTTTGACACCCTCTTCATTTGATGACACACACTCTCTAGGTAGATTGTCACTTCCTTCAAAGTACTGACTGATCAAAGTTGTCTCTGAGCTCCAAGAAAGAAAGCAAATGCTGGTCATCATTGAAAACTTGCCAATTATTTGCATTATCAAGCACACTGGGTCTATGGATCAGCTCAATGGTGAATTTCTCTGAGGAAAATCAGGATGAGGAATCAACAAGGACCCCAAAATAGCTAGAGAGTCAGCCCTAGTGTTCCTTTCCCTTGGCACAACTTCAATGGAAAAAGCATCAAGGAATTCAATGGAATCCTAGACTAGATTCCTATAGTGTTTCAACCTTTTGTTCTTTACTTGATAAAGGTCTCTAACTTGTTTTACAATTAGCTCTACATCTCCATGAGCAAGAAGGTTCTTCACTCCCATTTCCTTCGCCATGCTCAACCCAAGAATAAGGGCCTCATACTCGGTAGTATTGTTGGTATTTTCAAACTGAAATTTGAAGGAGAAAGGATGAACCTTACCCCAGGAGAAATGAGCACTACACCAGCTCTAGAACCAGCTGAAGAAGCTTCCATCAAACTCCAAAGTCCACACACCATTAGGATCAAGCAACACTCCCTTTGGAGACTTGTCTCCTCTTGTGACATGATCATGTAGTTCCCATGCCCAATGTCTTCATATAGTATTTGTGCTTTAGGATCATCTGTCTTTTGCACAATATACTCTGCTTGTTTCTCAAGAAAGCAACTTCTTCATCTTCCCATTGATAGGGATCAAGGCATGTGACCAATCCATTTGGATCTCACCTCCAACATCTTTGCAAAATTTCCTACTTAGCACATGCCATAGGAAGGAGGGATATCAATAACCAAGATGGTAGCCAAGACCTTCTTCTCTGGTAAAGCAGCAAAAGCTACTTGTGCATCCTTGATTCTCCCAACCAAAGGCACTTCTCTACTTTCCATGGAATAACAAGATCCATAAGTGTGGGTTAGGGTTAGACCCAAAGCATGAGCCACTTTTGTAGGCATTACATTATCAGATGCACTAGAATCAATGACACAATTGCTAAGCTTGTGGCCAGCTATGAGGAGAGTCACATAGAAGGGTTTGATCTTCTCATTGGGTGAAGTGACTACAACCACAAGGCTAGGTTGAGGCGAGAGAAGGAGTGGGAAAAAGGCCTTTAGAAGAATGGGTTGGGGTTTTAGATTTAGAATTTACAAAGTTAACCATTTTGGCAAAGGCTTTAGGATGGGTTTGATAGAACTCTGCCTCAGAAATCTGAATCTTGGTCTTTTTAAGATGGTCTATAATGTCAAAAGATCCTAGATGTGGATGGGGAATCACTACTAGGAGTAGGAGGAGCTTTTGATCTATCAGCTTTATCATTTGTTGGACAAGAATTCTAGAAGTAGAAGTAGAGGAAGAAGGACTAGCATAAGCTTACCTTTTGGGTGGAAGTAGTAGGAATAGGAGCTCCTCTTCTTGCAATCACCGGGATGGTGATGGGGTACTCCTTGGATCTTTTTGCTAGGTTGCACCACTTTTTCCTTTTTGTTGGTCTGCTCTCCGGGTCATAACAACATATGACTCACTATTCATCTCAGCCACTACATCATCATAGTCATCTTCATCATCCACACCTTCAGTGGTGAGGAAATGAACTCGAGAACCACCAGGATCCTCCAGTTCTTCATCAACTTCCTCTTCTTGTTCATCATAGAGCCCATTTTCTTCCTCATCATCAGGCTCAAGAACCTCACAAGTAGCATTGACAGGCACCTTGAGGGGTGGACCTTCAATGGCCAACTTGGTTTGAGAAGAGGAAAGTGGTTCCTAGGCTGAAAGTTCTTCCTTGGAACATCTTGATATGGAGCATGTTGAGCCAATTGTTTCTTGATGGCAATGAGGTCATTAGTCACTTTTGCACCAATTGATCTGCATTACCTCCAGGAGGAGAAGGGGAAGAAGAAGATGCTTTGGATTTGAAAGACTCCCTTTTCAGCTTGCCAGACATGATCAAGTCATCTTCCACACTGATAACCAATCTCTGATCAACATCCAAAGTTGCAAGATTTTCTCTCCTCAGGGCATAGCTTACTTCTAGAAATTGAGCATTCAAGAAGAAACACTTCTGAATCTGATCAACAGGCCTAGTATCTAGTGGAATCTTGTTAACCAACTTGTTGAACTTGGCCACAAATTCTCTCATAGGCTCATGTGGCTCCTTCTTGATTTGAGAAATATGAGCTAGCAAAGCATGCACATCCTCAGCAGGTTTGAAACACTACTCAAATTCAGTCCTCATAGTATTCCAATCGATGATGGTCCCAGTAGGAAGATGGTAAAACCAATCATGACATTGTCTTGCAAGGTTTCCACAAAAAACCTCACAGAGACATCCTCATGTTCAACTCTAAGGACCCCACATGCAACAATGAAGGCTGCTAATGTGTTCATCAGGTGTACTTTGCCATCACCTCTAAATTTGGGAAAATTCTTCCTGTTACCCCTAGGTAACTCATGCAATGGTTGAGGAAGAGCTAGAGGCCCAACTCTTTGTCCCCAAGGCTGAGGTGTTGCCATCCTTGGAAAGATTTCTTGAAGTGGAACTGAGACACCAGCAAGAATTAGGGCATGGAGATTAGGGCTAAGTTGTGCTTGAGGAATGCTACTACTAGAAGCTCTGTCTTCAACAGGAGGTGTGCTTGTGGAATGAGCTCTTCTATTTCTTCTTGTTGGAGGAAGTTGAAAACCTTGTTGATCAAGAGTTGAAATTGGGGATCTTTAATTCCAAGAGCCCTTCTACCATGAGTATATCTTAGAGTCGCAGATCAAAGAAATGATCAAATTAGTTGTTCTTTTTAGAAAGGAAATTTGTTGAAAAAATTCCCAGTAGAGTCGCCAAAAACTGTTGGGTTTCAGATTTGCACTTGGAATGAAACCACAGTCAGGGGACAAGAAAGTCCCTCCTCTTTAATGGGAGAGGTTCCCTTATTGAAAAAGGAAAAACCTATGTACAAATACACAATCTTTCATTCAATGGTGGTTTCCCGATATCTTGAAATGTGTTTTATGCCTGGAAAGTTATCAATACATGAGGATAGAAGACTTGAAGAGAGGAGGGAGGGAAAAAGACAATACTTTTAGGGAAAAGAGATGGCAGAGAAAACCCTTATATGTATTGAGCAAATGAGATATAGAGTAGAACCATTCACATTTATAATGGGCACAATCCATGAGACTCAAAGTTCTTGAGATTGTATAAACTAGAACACAAAGTTTCTAAGCATGCAAGGATTAAATGATTCATAGATCAAAGCAAGAAGGAAAGATAAAATAGAGGAAAAAGGGGAAAACCTTTGTATTGATTTCTTCTAATTAGAAATTACAGTTCAAAATATCAAAATTCCAACCCTAGTACAATGGATTTGAAAGCCCATGATATAGCTCGCAAGAGATGGTTACAACTTCCTCGAGAAAGCAAGAAACAAGTTACAACTTATTCCAATCATCTACGCCCTTTCAAATTCTTGATTTGCAAAGAAACGTTAATGGTGGAAAAACCAATTTTTTTAAATATATGACCATTACATTATTTTGCCAATTAAAACATGGGCCATTTGATTTGCTTCTACAACTTTAAATTTGGGCCACCCACGTGGAAGGAATTGATTGGAGCGGGCCTGCGGACACCTTTTACATTTTTGCCTTTGAAGCTATGCTAGGCTGACATGTGGAGAGCTCTGTCGGTTCCTTTATACTTAGCGATTTGGGCCTATTTCCTACTTGACTTATGTTGACCCCTAGACACGTGGAGGGTGGTGCTCATTTGAGTTTCCATTTTGGAAGCACCTCTTAAAATTGCGCACCGAGCTGACGCATGTCTCCTCCTTCCACCGGTCTTGGAATTTTCAACAATAACTCTGTCTCCCCATTGAATTTAACCACGTGGTGAGCTGGCGCTACTTGGAGATTGACCCTTTGATTTCACTTCCGAAATGGCCTTTCGTTAAGGCACGTGGAGACTTCCGCCAACCCGCCCATACTTAGTCAATTTTAACGATCGACTCTCTCTCTTTTTGGACCTGGGACACATGGAGGACTGGCGCAAGTTTGAGAACTACCCCCCGACTTTGACTCTTGAAGTTGCGCACCGATGAGGCACGTGGTGCCGTCTCACTGAACCTTCCATACTTAGCCTGATTTGAGCTTGTTTTACCTTCATTTTGAACTGGGACATGTGAAAGCTTGCACTTATTTGAGGACTGTCCCTTGGACCCTACCCCTAGGAGTTGCATCATTTGGACATGTGGAGGCTTCGATGACACTTGAAACATGGCCAAACCACATCCAATCAGAGATGCCCATGTACTACCCGTGGATTCTGGGGAAAAAAATAATGGGGAAGATATGCCTGTCATTCCCGACTATGTGGGAAGAAAAAAAAAAAAGAAGGAAGAAACTTCACCATTACGCCTGAATTTCAAATTGTTCTCCATGAATGGGAAAAACACAAACAATGTTAGGCTCGACGTGATCCAATACTCCAAGGTACAAACTCAAATTTTTGAAACTTGACAGAATTTTGGGGCGAAAACAGATGTATCATGTATGCATGTCAGGAAATCCAATCGAGAAGAAGAATATATAGGAAATGATGTTATTACACCTAGAAGTGCATCCAAAAAGCGGCAAGCTCAACATGTTGCTTTGATGACTATCTATTGTTCTAAGATGATTCAACATGCATGGTGTGACTTCTCTAGGATTATAGGAGGCATGTGTCACTTGAAGGAAGCTTTATGAGTATTGTAAGTAATCTATTATCATGTAGCTACTCAAACTAAGTCTTCTCCATTTTGAATTTGTTGGGGTTAGCACACCGGTTGTATAGACAATATATCGATCTAAGTATACATCCAAATAAAAGCGAGATATTCTACGGAAGAAATATACAAAACAAGAGACAAATCAATGCATTTAACTGGTTCACCCAAAGTGTGGGCTACATCCACCAAGAAACAAGTCAATCTATTATCCAAAGCTTTAACAAGATATACAATGAAGATTTACAATCTTCTCGCACCTCTTAGATGTACAATACTTTCTTTCTCTCAAGATTTTGCTTCATCACCAAGATTTCTCTCTCTCACACCAACCTTTTGCAAGTTATTTCTAATTTTTGTTAATCATTTACTTCTAAACCCTAGTTTTTATGCTTATATAATTGTTTATAGACTTAGGGCACTTATCCATGCAATTACAATCAATAGATATACTTTAATGCTAAAAATAGATATAATTCCCAAGAGTTAATTAAAACATCCTCGCACAGTAACCGATGCGATTAGACCTAACCGCTGTTGGTTCCTCCCTCGCTGGCCGATGCTGGTCATACCGACCAATGCCATTCATACCTAACCGATGACGGTCCTGGGTGATCGATGTCGGTTCCCCCTTAATGACGATTACTATATTTTCTAGCAAGTTTCCATTGCATGCTAAACTGAAGTAATTGAGCTCCACAACTCAACAATCTCCCACTTGGAGATTAATATAGCACCATACATGTACATCATCATTCTTGGATGCTTCCTTAGCTTTGTTTCTTCCTCTTCAAGTCTCAAACTTGAAGACCAATAGAAGTGGAGTGTAGCTCCAACTTCTCCTTTGCTAATGGCTTTGTTAGCATATCCGCAGGTTCTTGCCGATATGAATCTTTTTAGATTCAATTGTTCATCCTCCAATACCTAATGTATGAAGTGATACCTCAACTGAATGTGTTTCATTCTTGAATGAAACACTGAGTTCTTTTCCAAATAAATTACACTCTGACTGTCACTAAATAGTTTACAATCATCTTTCTCCTTTCCCAACTCTTCCCGGCTGTGTGTGCATTATGCAACATACTCTGCCTCCTGTAGTAGACAAAGCCACAACCTTACGTAATCTTGAAATCGAATGAATTGACGTCCCACCTACTGTGAAAATATATCCAGTAGTGCTCCTCCTACCATCCAGATCTTCAGCCATATCCGAATCAACATAGCCACGTAATGAAATATCCAAAACTCCATAGCATAACTGCATGCTAGATGTCCCTTTCAAATACCTAAGTATCCATTAGACTAATTTCTAATGCTCTTTACCTAGATTAGCCATATATCTACTCACAACTCCCACTTCCTGTGTAATGTTTGGTCTTGTACAAACCATAACATACATGAGACTTCCAATTGCTGAAGCATATGGCACTCGTGTCATGTATTTGACCTCCTCATGTGATGAAGGACATTGATCTTTGCTCAATTTGAAGTGTCCAGCCATAGGTGTGCTAACAAGTTTTACATTTTGCATGTTGAACCTTTCTAACACCTTGTAGATATAATCCTCTTGAGACAAATACAATTTCTTGTTTTTCTTGTCTCTATGTATTTACATGCCAAGGATTCTTTTTGCAGCTCCTAAATCCTTCATAGAAAATGTGTGAGCTAGCTTTCCCTTAAGCTCACCAATGTCCTACATACTAGATCCTGTAATAAGCATATCATCCACATACAGTAACAAAATAATATAGCTCTCATTTTCAAGCTTCTTGAAATAAACACAATGGTCAAATTCACATCTCAAGTAACCATGCTCATGCATAAAACTATCAAACCTCATGTACCATTGCCTTGGAGCTTGCTTGAGCCCATATAGGCTCTTTTTCAACCTGCACACTAGTTTCTCCTTACCCTTGACTTCATACCCAAGTGGCTGCTGCATATAAATCTCTTCATCCAAATCACCATGAAGGAAAGTCGTCTTCACATCTAGTTGCTCTAAATGCAAATATTCTACTGCAACTAAACTCAATACAATACAAATAGAATTCATCTTAACAATAGGAGAAAATATTTCACCAAAGTCAATACTTGCTTTCTGTGTAAATCCCTTTACTACAAGCCTTGCCTTATACCTTTTCTGTCCACCCTCTTCTTCCTTAATTTTGTAAACCCACTTGTTCTGCAATGTTCTCTTACCTGCTAGAAACTTAACCAAATCCCAAGTCTGGTTCTGTTCCAAGGATTCCATCTCCTCATCCATGTCATGCTCCCACTGAACATGAGTCTTATCCTACATTACTTCTTCAAATCTCTTTAGTTCACCATTATTAGTCAATAATAAATAAAATAGAGAAGGTGTAAATCTTTCTAGAAGTTTACTTACCCTTTGTGACCTTCTCACAAGATTTTGGGGTACCGGAGGCTCAATCTGGACCTCCTGGACATTCCTATCCAAATATGACAGTGACCGACGCCGGTCACCTCTAACCGACGTTGGTTTTGCTAACCAATTTCGGTTTAGATCTTTTGTAACCGATACTGGTTCATTTGACCGATGTCGGTCAAGGGTCAACTAACACCGGTTACTGTGTAACCCTGTCAGTAATTCTTTTAAATCTGAGAGTTCATTTTCATTCACAAACTTCTCAACCGGTTCATCCTTGGGTACCAAAATTTGATCCCTGTACATTCTCTTTTCATTCCATTCAACATCATGACTCCTAATAATTTTATAATTCTCTAAATCCCAAAAATGGAAACCGAAATCACCAGATCCATAACTAATGAAAGTGCACCTCTTGGATTTTGCATCCAACTTCTTTCTATTTTCCCTATCAACATGCACAAAAGCTTCTGAACCAAATTTTAAGAAAAGAAAGATCTACCTCTTTTCTAGTCCAAGCTTCCTCTGGTATTCCTCCATCTAGTGAACTTGAAGGCCCACGGTTAATCAAATAAACCACCGTATCAATCAAGCTTCTTACCCAAAATTGCAAGGGCAATCTAGAATGTATCATCACACTTCTAGACGTTTCATGATTGTCCTGTTCATTATTTCTGCAACACCATTCTCTTGTGGTGTTTTTGAAACCGTTCTTTCTCTACGTATCCCATTCACTAAACAATAATCATTAAAATCCTTGCTACAATATTCACCACCATTTTCAGATCTAAGACACTTTAACTTAGAATTTGATTCATTCTCAACAAGGGCTTTCCATCTTTTAAAAGTATCAAAAACAACATATTTACGTTTAATACAATAAACCCATACCTTTCTTGTAGCATCATTAATGAAAGTAACATAATATGGGATCCATGAGAAGCTACCGAAAGCTGGTCCCCGCACATCTGAGTGTACAAGCTCCAATTTTTACTCCTTCTTAGTTGCCCCAACTTTAAGAAATCTCACTCTCTTTTTCTTTCCAAAGATACAATGCTCATAGAAATCAAGATCTAAATCTTTCAAATATGATAACTTACCCTTAGCCTTTAAGATTTGCATTCCTTTTTTACTCATATGACCCAACCGATTATGCCATATGCATGCATCTGAATCTGAAGTAGATAATGTAGAAAAGGAATCAGTAATACAAGTAGATAAATATAGCATTCATACCTTCTTACCTCTTGCCACAACAAAATCACCCTTGGTGACTTTCCAAGAGTCTCTGTAAAAGTAACCACGCAAACTGATTCACCTAGTTGCCCTATAGAAATAACATTCCTCCTAAGGCTTGGCACATTCTTCACATCTTTCAATACCCATGTATTTCCATTATGTAATTTTAGATGAACTTCCCCTTTACTAGTAATACTGCAAGGTTCATCATCACCCAAATAAACATGCCCAAAATTACCCTGGACATAATTTCTGAAATAACCCTTATTAGGGGTTACATGGAAAGAAGCTCCTGAATCTAAAACCCATGATTCAATTCTATTATCTAAAGAAAGAATAAGAGCATCTTGCATTACCTATGATACAACAAGATTTTTTTCTTTACCTTTGTCTGGTTGTTGGTTCTCTTTATCCTTTGACCAACAATCTTTCTTTGCATGTCCTTTCTTTCCACATTTCTAACAAGTAATTCCCTTACTTCTGGATTTAGATCTGCTATCCCTTGAATTTGATTTCCCATTACTCTTACTCTTTGATCTCTCTTTCGTATGCCCCTACTTTCTACATTCAAAACATTTCCAGATGATGATTCCTCTGTACTCTTCCTATGAATTTCTTCATTCAAGATTATACTAACCACATCATCAAACTTCAAAATATTATTAGCAGATGATGTATTACTAACATCCATTACCAAGTTATCCCAACTATCAGGCAAAGAACATAATAATAAAAGTGCTTTTACTTCATCATCAAATGGTATAACAACTAATTTTAACTGATTTACAATAGATTAGAAATCATTCAAATGACTAGATGTAGATCCACCTTCATGCATCTTAGAACTAAATAGTTTCTTCATCAAATAAACTGTATTTAAAGCACTAAGTTTTTCATATAAATTAGCAAGAGATTTCATTAATTCTACCGTAGAAGCTTCTTCTGTAATATTGGAAGCCACGGATGTTGTTAGGCTCAATATTATAGATCCCAAAGCCTTTATGTCAAGAATCTTCCATTCTTCATCATTCATCTTCGTAGGTCTAGAATTCTCATCCAACGGTAAATACAAATCTCTTTGATACAAATAATCCTCAATTTGCATCTTCCATAATTGATAATTTTGGTTGTCAAATTTCTCTACCTTGTATTTATTTTCTTCTATCATTGATGTAGCTCCCACTCAATCTAGAAAACCCTCTGTGAGTAAATCTATCAACACACAAAACCCTCAAACAAAGCTCTGATACCAGTTGTTGGGGTTAGCACACCGATTGTATAGATAATATATCAAATCTAAGCATACATGCAAATAAAATTGGTATTCTACCAGAAGAAATATACAAAACAAGAGACATAAATCAACACCAAATTTAATGTGGTTCACCCAGTGTGGGCTACGTCCACCAAGAAACAAGCCAATCTATTATCCAAAGCTTTGACAAGATATACAATGAAGATTTACAATCTTCCACACCTCTCAGATGTACAATACTTTCTTTCTCTCAAGATTTTGCTTCATCACCAAGAATTTTCTCTCTCACACCAACCTTTTGCAAGTTATTTCTAATTCTTGTTAATCATCTACTTCTAAATGCTAGCTTTTATGCTTCTATAGTCATTTATAGACTTAGGGCACTTAGCCATGTAATTACAATCAATAGATATATTTTAATGCTAAAATAGATCTAATTCCTGAGAGTTAATTAAAACATCCTTGCATAGGTAACCAATGCTAGTTAGACCTAACCGTTGCTGGTTCCTCCCTTGCCTGACAGATGCGGTCATACTGATCGATGATAGCGATCTTGTATTTTCCAGCAAGTTTCCATTGCATGCCAAAATGAAGTAATTGAGCTCCACAACTCAACAAAATTTGAGTAAACAATCCAAGGTATGTGTGTTGAACTATTCTCATAAAGTATTTTTACTTTCTTAGTCGTATAAGGCCTTGCTTAATTGTCCAAGAAGAAAAAAATGTGTTATGAATCATGTCCTTTTATGAGTTATTCCTGATTATCTTTTCAAATGTATCATAGGATTCTATGTTGGTGTTTCTCCAAGTTCCTAAATATGATTCATGAAAGTAGTGATCAAGGTATGTCTAGGTTTGTCATGAACCCAACCAAGTTGAATTGAGTCTTACATTTGATCCCAAGTATGATGAGTTTTTTTACTTGACAATAACACAATGTCATGTTGCTCTCAAAAAAATACACGGTTCACCAAGTAGTAAGAAAAATATATCATGGTCTGAGTCTAAGTTGTTAACTATTGTCTTAAAAGTGTGTGTATACCTCTCATGAACATGTAAAGTTGTGGTTATCCTCAAGAAGGAAGAGTCATGAATTGTTTCATAAATTATAAGAACTGCCAAGTAAGAATAATGTGTAAAATGATATGAGTTTTTCCAAGAAGGTCTTCAAATTCCATCAAGAAGTAGAAATTGAAGTTCAAATTTCTCCAAAACAAGTGGGTATTCCTCAAATTTTTGTGATGAAAGAAAAAGGAGAATTAGTTCATGAAGAAACTAAATGTGTTTTAGATTCATTGATACATGTGGAAGAGTATTCAAACAAAAATAAAAGTGTATCAAATTTCAAGAATCCTGTAGCAGTGGTTGTAAGATATAATCCAATCAAGGAAGCCAAGATCAGTGGAAAGAACTAGATCTAAAGGAAAAAATTTCAACTCACAATTAGTAAATGGACAATGCTATGCTTCAATGTAAACCTCATAAAATCCAATCTATAAGGAAAGAAATCAACTTGATATGATACACTCTTGAAATACATAAGTATCTCTCGGTTCAAGAAGGTGAAGTACAATAAAATTGAACTCAAATTTATACTTTAAGGAATAGCTATGGCCCATTGGTAAGATTGAAGGTTTGAAAATGTCAGCAATTTTTTTTGAAAGGTGTTTGGATCATTGGAGATAATTACAATTCATATAATGAAGAAAATACCATTACCAAGATGATAGAAAATAACCTACCTAAGGTTTAAAACATTAATCAAGTTGGGATGTTTAAACTCATTTCAAGAGCTGAAATTTTCATCAGACAAAATAAAAAGTTTCCTTAGTCGAATTGACAAGAAATTTACTTGGAGAAGTGCTTTTTAATGAAATTTTCTAACGAGTCTCTTGAGAATCCTGTATACATGCAGCTTAGAAGACCTAACCGAGTTATGAAATTAAGATTTTGAAGAACTTGTTACAAAGAAAGAAGTATTGAAACTTGAATCGTGAGACTTTACTCAAATGGGTACCCAAAAATATCAACATTTTTTCATATGGGTCTAAAATATAAGAGTTATGTTAGAAAATAGCTTCAAAAAGGGATAGTAGAAAAATGTCTTAGATGTTTGTATAAGTCTCCAACCATGAATTCACTTAGAGCCTTGCTCTTAAGAATACTCTTGTGCCTTTCGATGCAAAGCTTAGATGATAGTATGTAATGTTTAGTGCTTGGCCATTCCTTTGGGAGCTATAACTATGTATATGTACGATTCCCTTGTTTGAATTTTGTAATTGGCAACTTGAAGGTCAACCCATAAGTGTAAAATATGACCCAAAAGTAAAAGAGACCCAAAAGAGTAAGAAGGAAGCAAAGAGGGTCAAGAGTTCCCAAATGAACATGAGCACTTGGGTGCTTCTGTCATAAATGGGTGCTAGTGTCCGAGGCCATAAAATATAAATCATTCAAATATCGATAGGTATGTAGGGTGTGTAAGGTCAATAAAAATATAAGAGACAAAGAAAAAGTCCCAAAATACATTGTCAATTACTATTTTTCTCACTTAGGAATCATGTATATAATAGTATGCTCTAGGACCTAGAAATGTACCCAAGTGCATAGATTTTTTGTCTATATTTTCCCCCCACTTTATGTTATTGAGTGAATACTTGATAGCATAAAGTAGATAGAAGATGTGTACCTTATGATCTTGTAGAGAAGTATGTACCCGATAGCATGCCGAGTGGACAAGTGAAGCATGAAATGATCACAATGTGAGCATGGAAACTAGGAAAGGGAAGTGGATCCTAGGAATGAACCATATGTGTATTAGTGTGTTGTGGTTGTTGATGTAATCTCCTTCTTATTTTGTATTGAAGATAGACCTACAAAATAAGAGTAAAAGAGTAGTCAAAGTTTTGTATATGAGAAATCAAAGTAACATGTGTATAAGTAAGTAAAAGTGTGAAAGTATGTAAAATGAAAGTGTGCACTGATGTATAAGAGTGTAAGAGATAGTGAATTGTGATTATTTTCTTGTATTTATTGGATTTATTTCTGAATGGTGAGGTTTTTGGGTGATCTCATGCTTTGAGAGAAATATTTTTGGGAGATCTCACGCCGAGAGTGAGCTTTTGGGAGATCTCATGCCGAGAGTAAGTTTTTTGGGCGATCTCACACCAAGAGAAGAGTGTTGGGAGAGAGGTCTATCTTTTCTCTCCTTCCATGATGCTTCTTGAATAAGCACCACTATAGATGGTACTTCCTTGATTTGTTTCGATTGTTCGATTGTTCCGATTTTTCCAATTTATTCGATGCATTCGATTTGTTCATATTATAACTAAAATTTGATTGATAGATTGAATTTTATACCTTGAGTTAAGTGCCTACTACTAGAGAACTAATCGACGACTGATGTAAACTGTGATGAAGTGAGAAAATGATTGTTTTTACTGCCATGACATTAGCATCCGTGGGGTACACAAGTGCCCGCTGCTACTATCCAAGTTTGGGTGTTAGGTGTTTTCTTTTTATTTTGGGCCCAAGTTTGTTTTTGAGCCAATTGATAAGTATGTTCTTGTGCTAATTTTGTATTGTAGTGTATTTTATCAAGATCTAAGCTACTATAAGGGTGATTTTTTCACCCAATAGATGTCCCCTCATTGGGGGTTCATGTGACGACTGTAGGAGAATGCGGTCCAAAGGAGAGGATCTAAAGATGATATGAATATGTGAGTGTGAATTCCTGTAGGGGGTAGGGAATGTGCATGGTAGAAACCAAGGCACATGTAAAAAAATAGGTTAGCATCAAGTGTTAGTGTAAACAAAGCTAGCATGCAATAGAGAACAATGTAACAAGCAACTAGGAAGACAAGATAAACCATGAGAAGTGGGTTTCATACAGGATACACCACTCAAAATTTCATGAGAAAATCAGGGCTGAAGCGGCCAAAATCATACAAGGATCAAACAAGACATGGGTCATATCCTGAAAGTAATAACATACAATAGGAAACAAACAGTGAAAGATAACCATGGTTATATATAATCCTGTAAGGCAAATGCTACACATGAAGCACCCATTACAATGTTAGAAAGATAGATAGTATGTCAAAGTGTGTATAAATCAATGAAAAGTAAAGTGATAGTAGTGAGAAGTAGTGAAGAATGTATCAACAAAACACGTGTGTAATATGTGATAGTCATAAAAGTAGATTCCCCTAGGAGCCTCATTGGGATTGGTAAGGAGTTGTGTCAAGTATCATGTATCATGTATGAATATATGAAAGGTCCTACATTCACCTCAAGATACCAAGTGAACGTGCATGTGTATATAGAAAAAGATAGTGACATACTAAGAATCGGGATAACATGGGAAATAAGGTGAACATATAATTAGAATAAATCAACAAGAGTAAATGCAACCAAGATATGCAAATGAGGTGTAAGTCTAATGATGTGTTGTGATGTGATATGTAAAATGTGTGGATGAGAGGATTCATGTTTCCCTCCATCAAATGTGTATGATATGAGGTTAATTTATAAATACACCCTCAATAGTCAAGAATGAACCATAAAACAAGAGTGCATCATCAGGGAATGAAGGTTTGTATTCGATCGAGATCATATGCTAGGAAATATATATCATGAAGCATAAAACGTGAAGTGTAGATGATGTGGGGTTCATTCAAGAAGTGTTACCTTAATAATCAAGTGTGAACCATATCATGACAAAGGCGTCATAGGGTAATGAAGGTACAATGTAGGTACCAAAGATTGTAGGATTGTTTGGAAATACTATCCATGAAGCACAATATACACTAGAGAAAACCGATCAATTTTTTTGGTAAATAGATGTTATCATTGTGAACAAGAGTAGTTAGAGTACATATAGTACATGGAATGATGTATACCGTACATAAAAAATAGTATGTATATCATGAGTATAAGGATCCATGAGTAAGTATGAGTAACAAAGTGTGTAGAGAGAGCATAGATAGAGCATGGATAGATGTAAAAGGCTTACACATGGTGTAGATAAGAGAAAGTTCTTCTAGAAAGATTGACGTAAATTGCAAAACAAGAGTAATGTATAGATATTGTAACGACTTTTGCTAAAACGACCACTTGAGACCCAAGAACAACCTAGGTTTAGATAGAAAAAAATTATGGAATAATTTTTTTTGAAAAGCATGACCACTACTACTGTTCAAGCAACAGATTACACAACAAATATCCTAAGTCCAATATAATTTACTAAGAGAAATTTTCTCATGTAACCAACACTAGATCCATATTACAAAATTGAAGACTAGTTAAATTTCTCTTAGGAGTTAACTTAATAAGTAATTAAATTAGCATTATAGTTAAATATTCCCTAATCAATTTTAGAGGGTCAAAGGGCCAAAGGAATTAAATACCTTGGGTATTTAATTCCACCAGGTCTAAACAATAAACAAGGTTCCTATTTGCATGAAATAGGAGAACATTCCCTTATCCCCTAACGTGGCCCTTAAAAAGGTCAACCCATGCTTTAGAATTATACATTTAAGTTAAAAAGGGGTAATTTCCACTTACCCACTCTCAGACTCATCTTTGCACTTCAACCTAATTTTTCACATAATTAATGCACTTAAAGTTTCTTGAAAAACATTTCCATTAGATAGGAAATTTCTTCCCCTTTCCAATGATATAAAGAAGTCCTCCTAACTCCTCATATTTCTTAAGTTACAGGCGTGAGGCTTGGGAGGAAAATTTTCCCAAAGGTGGGCCAGCGGGCCTGGGGAAGAAAATTTTCCCAAAGCCGAGCCAGCAGGCCTCGGGAAGAAAATTTTCCCAAAGGCGGGCTAGCAGGCCCCGGGAAGAAAATTTTCCCTAAAGCGCAAGGGACACGTGGCACGTTAAGCCCACACGGGAAGGCGGGTCATCGGAGGTAAATTGGATTTTAACTCTTTTTGTTTAAAGGGGTAAAAATGTTCAAAAACCCCCGCACCTCTCTCTGCTGACGCCCAAGGATGCCACATGTCCTGCCCAAAATCTCAAGTGGGGAAGCAGACTTTCGGGGAAAACTTAGAAATATTAGCTTATGTGTTAAAAAAGCGAAGGCTAAAAATAACCTGCGCGCTCTGCCAATGCCAAGCGAAGCCACGTGTCAGTCCAACATTGACCTATGGGAAGGCGGGCCGGCGGGGAAACTTAGGAATTATTGCAAATCTTTTTCCAAAGGTGATAAGGTCCAAAACCATCTGCGCAACCACCGATGCCTAAAAATGCCACGTGTCAGACCCGTAGTGATAGGCGGGGAAGCAGACCGATAGGGAGACTTAAGATTTTTTGCCCTTTTTCAAAAAGGTAAAGTTTGAAGGTGCGGGCCCATGAAGGAATTTTTTCCCAAAAGAAAAATTGCAAGGTTGTGGGGTGCAGAGGAAATTGTGACTTTTTGCCTTTTTTTAAAAAAAAAAGTGCCCTAAGTAATTTTCAGGCCCATGGGTATGATTTACAAAAATTTCCCTTTTTTAAAAAACTAAGCAAAGTAAAAACTTTAGAAGGCCATAAATTGGAAGCTCGGATTTGGGAAAATGAGGACTTTTTGGAAAGGGCTCAAACTCCTCTTTGCATAGGAACCAACAAAATTCATTTTTGACAAACTTAAGTGGGTGAATTTGACAAAACGTCTTTCCTGCCATTAAAATGTGAATTGGACTTTTTAACTTAATAGAATTAATTCAATCCGCCATTCTTTCTTCCTCAACATGCCAAACTGACATGGAGGATTGCACTTGGAAGGATTTAGACAAATTTTGCGGGGTTAAATTGATGGATTGAGTTTCAAAATGAGTTTCCCCCTTTTTTTGTAAAACGTCTGAGTTTTTTTTGTCTAAGTTTGATTAATTGAAGTCTGATAAATTTTCTTGAGCAATTCAACTATTTGAAAATCATTTTGATCTTCCTTAGCTTACATTATTATTTCAATTTGTCTTTCAAGTTGTAGAGTACTCTGTAAATTTTTTTGATAAATATTTGCAGTTTTACAGTGAATCAAAATTGAAATCATACTTAAACCCGAATGGATCTACTTTTTGTTATCATCCTCTAAATATTTAAATTCATTCAAATCTGATTTACAAAATTTAACTTTACTTCAATCAATATGTGAAGACCCAAAATGTAGTTCTACTTTCAAATCATGCATTTCAAATGAAACAGAGAAATGTAATATTTCTTCATACATTTTTTTTTCAATTTTCAAACAAAAATTTGATAATTCATTTCAATCATGATTTCAAATGAAAACCATACCATTTGTGGTAATTAAAAAAATTCTATTGAACTCCAAAATTCTTTTACAACTTCCTTTTTCATTCATCAAATACAACTTACAAAATATACATCTTTCACATTCGAATGTAGATTCCATTTCCAAAATAGAGCAACTTTCCACCACAAATAATATTACAATTCCATCCACTTGAAGTGGGAATTTTTACAATAAGGAAAACCCCAAGGGGACTGAAATTTTCTTCATCCTCAGCTCCAGAATAGTAATAAGAAGATCCACCATATAGATTTTGATCACAACAAAAAAGGAGGAGAGGCAACACTCTCCACCCAACCAAGAATTCCAATGAAGAGGAGAAGTCGTCCTCCTCATTGGCCCCGAGCCCTAACCACAAAGAAATAAGAAATGTATTTCAACTCATGGAAACAAATAGGCTTCCACAACACAAACAAGAATTCACATATAAGACACATCTATTACATATTGCAGTTTGAACCATAGGAAGAACAACAAACAATACTCTGGCTTCATCATGCACAAGCCAAAGGAGAAAGACCTATGGGGGAAGCTGCTTATACCTCCCAATGGGGAAATGGGTGTCCACCTTAAAATAAACCTACCAATACATACATACATACACACACACACACACACACACACACACACACACACACACACACACATATATATATATATATATATATATATATATATATATATATATATATATATATATATATATATATATATATATATATATATATATAATTTCAAAACCCCTACATGCCCTTATGCCTCCCCAAGTACCCCTTATACCTCCCATTCTCTTATGCCTCCCCACACTCTTATGGCACCCCATAATGAGTAAAGAAATGCAAGCTATTTCTTTTACAAGGTGGAACCCAATCCCAAAATCCCTCCACAATAACACTTATACCTCCCCAAAACTCTTATGCCTCCCCACAAGAGATCCCCATAGTCTTCTCCTACACCATACCTAGGCAATCTACCCAACCAACCAACAACATACCAAAATATTCAAGCATTCACATATGCATAAATAAAAGAAGAACATTTTAAAGAGCCAAGCTCCTACCTCTCCATGGTAGAGTTTGTTCCAAAGTTCAATAGCAAGATTTTTCCAATCCAAACAGTCTAAAATCTCCAAAGAATCCACAAGCATTCAACAAAAATATCTAACTCTCTTCCAAAATTACAAGAGCTCAAAACCAAAAGAAGTAACCAAAAATGAAGTCCCCAAAATGAAGTAACCCCAAAACAAGCCAAGGAATTTGAATAAATAGAAGAGGGAGAGAGGAGGATGAGGTGGGTCCATGTAGGATGCCACATCACACATCCTCAACTCCACCTCACAAGTCAACTTCAAACTCCAAAGCATAATTAAAAGGTGGGTGAATAAATGACATTTTACTTACACACACAAACCAAGTCCACACCCCAAGGACCAAAATTAATTTTATGTAAGAAGGTGCAATAAAAACTACAACTTGCCTTCCCAAAATACATAATAATGCCTAATTTTGACTCCCCAACCATAGGTAAGGTTGGTATACAAATTTAAGAGGTGTGGGACAAGTTTAACTTGTCCCACAAGCCTCCAAAATCAGCCCTTAAGGACAGATCCGAATTTCAAAAGGAAGGTGGAGTGTTTCACACTCAAATTTACTTACACATATCTTACAACACATAATCCAAGAGCCATCAACTCTAATAAATGCATTCTTATGACCCTTTAAATTAATTAAAAAAACATGATTACTCACTAATCTTGACATAATTTAAACAAATAATGAAGGGAAATACATCACCAAATAATCACATACAAAGATTAAATAAAAGGGAACACAATAAAAGAATACACATAACCCTTGTTGGTGCTCAAAATGGTCTCACCCAAATTTTCCTTTGAAACCTATTGATTTACGGCCTTTGCCATTTATCATTCCCCTATGTTGTGCTTGGGAAAGTCTTTGCTTTCTTTTTGTTGCCATAATTAATGTTCCTGGGTCGAGGATCACGTATGGGTCCATTTGTGTTTTCTTGTTTCTTTGTCTCTCTAATAAGTTTGTAATTTGGGTCTCCCGTTCTCTGTTCATTCAAAAACTCAGTTTTCCCGTTCTTTCCATTTTCCACTATCGATTTGTTTCGCTTGTTGTTTTTGCCCCAAATAATTGATAAAAAATGAATGGATGTAGCTCTGAAGAGCGTATTTGAGCCTTGTAACATTTCTAAATCTTGTCCTTGAAAAAATTTCATCTCCGGGCTCAAATGGTCATTTTTCTACATTTTGTTTGACGGGCATTTCTCCCATCAAATTTACATCCTTGCATCTATAGGGAACGTGGCCTCTTTTGGTTGGACACACGGCTCAAGGGGTACTTCATAATTTTATAAGTCACCTCAACTTGAAAACCAGCCTACGTGGAGGAACAACGCTCATTTGAAAGTTTACTTTTGGGTTTGGCCTCGAAGTTGCACCGGAGGACACATGGAGGTTTCCGCTACTTTGCCTAAACTTAGACATATTTTTATGCAGCTTGATATAGTTTAGTAGAACAGAGACACGTGGCGAGCCCACGCTCATTTAGGGTCTCCGCTTTGGCACCATTCTAAAATTGTGCCATGAAGACACGTGGAGGCTTCCACCGGGTCTTCCCATACTTAGTCATTTTTCAAAAATGTTTTGGGAGGTCTGGGACACGTGGAGGAACCACACATGTTTGGGACCTGGCCCTTGAGTTTTATTTTAAAGAAGCGCTAGGAGGACACTTGGAGGCCTCCGCTCACTTTGCATTTTGCTTGGACTTTTCAATGGCCAAAGGAGATTGTCTCGGAATCTGACACATGGTGCCTTCCGCTGAGCTTCAAGCCTTCAAACAAATTTTGTTGGGCCAAGACACATGGTGAGCCCGCACTCTTTCAAAGTCTCAAATTTTGGGAACCATCTCAAGATGCGCCATTGTGACACGTGGCAGTTTGAAAAGTTAGAAGGGCGGGGAAGCGGACCATCGGGGGCAACTTAGAATTTTTTTCCTTTTATGCTCAAAAGGGTTAAAATACCAAAAATGGCCCACAAGCCTGATAGAGGAAAGGTCAAAGCTTGCTCCAGTCAATGGTGGAGGTGCGGACTCTCGGGGAAATTTGGAAAATTTCCTTTTGGGAGAAAAGAGTTAAAAGTGAAAAAGGAAGCACGGTTCCACTGGGACCCACATTGG
Source organism: Taxus wallichiana var. yunnanensis (assembly GCA_018340775.1). Lineage (NCBI taxonomy): Eukaryota > Viridiplantae > Streptophyta > Pinopsida > Cupressales > Taxaceae > Taxus > Taxus wallichiana. Next base: position 1,026,607,541 of record CM031239.1, read on the forward strand.
GACACGTGTCAGGCCCATTTTCAAGGGCAAAGCATGGGGAAAACTTGGAAAATTTTCCCTTTTCCAAAAATGAGGTGAAATAGAAAAATTTGGCCGTGGTTCTATTGGGACCCACCTTAGGACACGTGTTAGGATCATTTCTCAAGGGCAGAGGTGTGGAACAAAATGTGGAATTTTTCCATTTCTTCAAAATTTTGTAAAAGGTCAAAGGAAACGCCTGCCCCATTTTAAATTGAATCTTCCACGTGGACGACCCAAATTCAAAGTAAAGATCAACGACAACTAAGAGTCTGAATATGATTTTCCCCCATTTTACTGAAACACGCCTAGAAGTGTGAGTCTTCATGATTTCTTGGTATTTCCTACATGCCAAACAAAGAGGAGAGTTAATTTTGATATCTAAGTTTGGTGGAGAAGATTTGGAGACGTCTTTCGCCATTAAAATGGTCTGGCTATTGGGCTTGATGTGATCTTTTGTTTTTCTTCTCCCATGCATAAAAGAGCCAGAATTGATAGATTAGGGGTGGAAGTGGTTGGTGAGTTGAAGAAAGAGTGATCTACCAGAAGGAGGAGTTGAATGCGGGAGATATTCAAAGATATTTTCCCCTAAACACTGGTGACCTTTTACTGATTTGATTCTCGGAAATCACGATCATGATCATGAGCACTAGTAGCACTCAATGTCGGGATTTTTTGGGGGAAAGGGGCTCTATTGTAAATATTATAAATGGCACAAATTTTTCATGCAAATGGTTGGAGTGTTAGAGGTCAAAGAAAATTCCCAAGAGGAAAATTTGACAAAGCCTGTCTTTTTTGAGAAGCCTGTATATCTCTTTTGTATTAAGTTTGATCATGTCAAGGTGGTTGCAAGTGTACAACCATTGACAAGCTCTAAGATTGTTCTAGAAACTTTCCCCCTTGATAAATTTAATCAAACTTGAGTTATTTTGTGTTGATCTTGAGCAAAATGTGTTTGTTTCATTTTTGAATGTCTGCAAATAGTTTTTCTTGTTCTTATTGCAATCTTGTATCAAAATATGTCTTAATCACACAGGTCTCAATCCTTGTGATAGTTTAGTGGCATCTGTAATCTCATTTCTCAGAAGAGATTTCATCTGGGAGTGAAATAAATGATTTAAAATCACTTTTCTTTCATTTGTTGACAGAGATTATTTGTAATCCTCTGGGTGTACCTTAGGCGTGATTGATCTTAGATTTTGATGTTTTATTGGGTCTTCTAACTCGAGCCTTCATGTTAGAATCTCATAGATTGTGTGAAAAATTGCTAATCTGGGCCTCCATTGAAGTACATATTCTAGTTAAAGGAACATTTTAGCTATTCTGAAGTATTATGTTGTCTAGACTTTCCATTTTGTAAGAGTTCTCAGAGATTTGGCAAATCAAGTTTATTTTGCCTCACCTCCCACCAAAATTTATTTAAAAACAACTCATCCTACCCATACTACCCTTATTTGTCATGTGTGTATACAAATGCACGAATTTTACTACCAAAACATGCAGAAACAATCAGGATTCCAAATGTCTTTAGTAGCCTGAACCTTGCTTAGAAAATATCTCCACTATCTAGAGTGATAACTCGTGAGAGTTAGATTTTGTTTGCATTGATCATATTTTCTTCAAGGTCTCCTTAACAACTTCATTAGGAAGGATATCTCCATCTCCTCCATAAACAACATGCTATAAAGGGGTTCTCTTACCTTGGTTGAAAGGCACAACCTAAAATAGTGAGGATAGATCAAATCCTCTTGAGGGTGCTATCCATTTCTCCACATCTGAGTGATTAAGGGCCAATTAGATCCCATCCCTGCTACAAAATGACTCATCATGATCTATCTGTCTCTAAGATTCTTGCTAAACCTGTGATGTTGCTCAGAATTTGAAGGAGAATCAATTTGGGTACCAACACTTTACTGGCACCGTTGTCGGGACATAGTGGTTATAGTTTCACATTCAGACCTTGGTAAAACACTTCTTATATACTCCAAGTGATGTGTGCAATTCTTTGATTCGACACCTAATGCACTAACTTTCATTGATAAATCTGGGTAAATAAAAGTAAGAGTCTTTCCATTTCCAGTTTCTAGTGTTGACAAACATTTGACAAATCATATTTAGTGCATTTACACAACTAAGGTGGAAATCCTTAGTGGTGACTCCCTGTTGATCTGATTCTTAATGAATACCAGTGTCTTAACCTTTGTCAAGTGAGATTTGTTACTAGCCTTTGCAAAGCTAGAAGGAAGAAGATCTTTCTTTTCTAGGGATCCTGCTAGGACATTATTTCCAGAGCTCGGAAAAGTAAAATCAGAAGGGAGAAAAGCTTTGAGAGATGTGGGAAATCAAAATACAAGAAGAGGGATCTCCATTGATGAAAGTGATCGGCCTATCATTGAAGACTGCTACTCAAGTGCTTCTGAATCAAGTAGCCTCTTCGTGGAATTGAATTCTCCAACTAGAAAGGGTCCTTCATTTGATTTTGAGAAGTTTGCTTCTCATTTTGCCCTGTCTTTTCAAAATTTGATAGGGATTTCCAAGAAATAAGGCCTTTAGGGATATCCACTTGAAAATTATGCCCCTATGTTTCGAGAGACCCTTTTCCCCTTATCAATCTATCACCCGTCCAAGGTTGCCTCCTCAAAACAACATGGCCCTGCCCCCACCCAAACCTCCATTTGTTGTAAATACCTTTGGACCTATAAATTTTGTAGGGATGGCTGGTTATCCAAATACAATTCCTCAAGATGTAAGAAACAAACTACCAAAGTTCCAAGGAAACAACACTATAACTGGTGATCAACATCTAAAGATTTTTATCAATATGATGGAAGACTTTGAGATTGAACATGAAGATGTATATATCAAGTTGTTTATCCATACTCACGGAAGAGGATGCAAGGGACTAGTATCAATCATTTCTAGATAACTCTATTGATTCTTGGTGAGATGAGCAATGCATTTTAATTACAAAAGTATGGTGATAGAATTAGCCCTAGGTTTCTTTTGACAGAATTTGAAAACATCAAAAAGAATCCTAATGAGTCAGTACATGATTTCAACACAAGGTTTAACAAGACCTTGAGAAGGCTGCCTATTAGGATAAGGCCATGTGATGAATCATGTTTGATCAAATATTTAGATGCATTTGATAAAAAGGATGCTTACTATTTGAGGGACAAAAACCCTGCTAATTTGAGGCAGGCCTTCACCATGGCTCTGCAAATAGAGAACAACATCAAGGCAATTGGAAATCCCCAAAAAGGGAAGGTGTAAAACTAATTAACCCAGAAAAACCTCAGACAAGCAAGGATGTTGATTTGGAAGAAGTTGTGAAGACTTTGGCAGGGGTTGTCAAAGAAATTTCCTACAAACTAGCCCAGTGAAAAGGGGATTGGGTAGAGTTCACAAGGTCAACACAAGCAGAAAGTCCAAGACAGGTTCAAAATCACCAAATATCTTATGACAGAGGCAAGGGACATGTTGGATTTGGAAATAGGTAGCCCCAAGGTAGGGAAAACATAATGATGCTTGATCCTTTGGTTGTTAGAGTTGATGTTGTGGAGGAAACAAATGTCATTGATTAGTGTGACAGATGTTTCATGCCCCATGCTCTGTGTAAGGAAGATTAGCAAGAAGAAGAAGAAGCTTATGATGACAATGATGATGATGTATGCATGATGGGTTGCTCCACAAGCTCACAACAAGGGGCAACTTCAACTGAAGTGATAAGTTCTCAGATTGCTGCCACTTTTTGGGACTGCATTCATAGGGTACCTATTCTTCCTCCCTCTCATACTTTAGAAGTAGATATTGTACAAGATTTTGAATTGCCCAATAATGACTTGAATATTTAAGGGCTTTAATGATAAAGAAGTATGATGGAGGAATCCCATCTGAGGAAGATAGACAATTATTGATGAATGTTGTTGTTGCTCAAGAGAAGGAATATAACACAAGAAGTAAGGTTGTCAAAGGGATAAGGCCTCAAGCCAAGCCAAAAGCTCCCTTACTTTCAAACATTCCTAAAGAGGCTCCTAAGAAAGATGCATTTTCCAAAAGCCCTACAGTTCCAAACAAAAATTATACCCCTCCTCATGCCCAAGCTATCAAAAATCTTGTACCGCCTAGTGAGTGTGTTAGCTTTCCTTCCAATATTGCCTTGCCATCCAATGTTGCCTTGCCAAAGAATGTCCCATATGACATTGCTCAAGTTTTAAGTCAAATCAAATTTTCTGTTCCAATTTTTGAGTTGCTTAGGATTCCTGAGCACAAAAAAAGAGCATTTGAATACTTGGGATTGAAAGAAGGAAAGATTACCCAGGAAAAAATATAAACATTGTGGGACACTCCGGTCATGGAGGAATTAGAGGCACCATCAGCATCAAAAAATCTAGATGAACCACCTGAGGTTTATTTGGGAACATCCTTGGTAGATTCTCAGTTGAATGTGGACCCATTCTTCACTACCCTGATCATTAAGGATAGATTGTTGCATAATTATATGTTTGATTCAGGGGCATCATGCAATGTTATGCCTTTGGAAGTTATGAATGAATTAAATATCAAAGTAATAGCTGCATATGGGAAGTGCACTGCTATGGATTCTAGAGAGGTGCCAGTGGTGGGGTGTGTGAAGGGTCTGGTGGTGCAACTTGCAGCCTATCCAGGTAGGAATTTGAAACTTGATGTAGTTATTATTGACTACCCAGCTAAGTGGGGTATGTTGTTATCTAGAAGGTGGGTTGCAAGTGTTGGTGGGAGTGTTCAAATGGATATTTCCTATGCTACCATCGTAGTTGAGGGCAGCCTTGCCAAGTTGTATGGGGAAAAGAAGATGTTGCATCTTATTGAAGATCCCAACAATGCATCCTATGAAGTATTATTGTACACAAATGTCGATGCTGATAACTTTGTGGGATTTGTTGATGGAAAGAAGCACAAGATTGAGGAATGCAGGTGTCTTGAACAAGTGGGCTCTCCTTAGATTCTATTGTTTGATGGATCTTGATCCAAGTTTGGGAGTGGTGCTGGTGTTGTTATGCTTTCTCTAGGTCAGGAAAAAATTGTTTTTTCCTTCAAACTCAACTTTGAGTGCACTAACAACACTGCCAAGTATGAGGCATTGTTGTTGGGTTTAAGAATTGCTTGGAAATATATTAATTGTAAAACAAGTTAGAAAACTATATGCCACAAAGAATCAAGTGAATGAAACAATACAAGCATGCAGTTTGGGATTTCATTGAGATGTTTGATTCATTCAACATTGTGCATCATGATAGGAAGTTCAATGACTTGGCAGACAAGCTTGTAGTGTTGGGGTCTCGTTTTGACAATTGTGCAATATCCCCATATTGTGAATATGATGTTGAGGTGTTAAAAAGGCCATCTGTACTGGATAATGTTAAACATTGGCAGAGTTTTTGATAATAATGCTCAGATCAGAAAATTTCTGCAAAACAAGGGAGAGTTTTCTGATCAAAGTATTGATTTGGAGCCAATGGTGTGTATAGCAGAAGGGAAAGAAACCTTGTTTGGCAAGGGAATCATCCAGCTAAAGACTAATACCATTCCTAGAGGGTTGGTTGCTCTTGAGTCCAATTTTGATAATGTTGATCGCATTGTTAACAGATGCATGATAGCCTCTAGGGATATTGAGGAGCATGACCTTAGCACAAAGGAGAAACCAAGGAAAATTTGTTTAGGCAAAGCAATCTCATGAAATATTTGGACAGATTTTTTTATAGAATTTAGAATAATGCGAATTAACACCGAGTATATTAATATTCAAATTCTATTCATCGGGATATTGTATTCATCTAGAGATAGCTTCTTATACAAATGCTTGATCCTATAATCTAGGAGTCAAGTCTTATCACTTATTCTTCCTCATATCTCTCTCCATAAATCTCTCAAGCTTATCCCTAGGATCACTCACACTCCAAAATAGCTACGTGAGTTGTTTATTCAACAACTTCACTCACACACAACTATTAACTATATTATTAATATGAGTTGTATTAACTCATTATTAATAATATTACAATTTATTAATAATGTCACAATATATTTGTAACATTCACTCCCCTATTGTTAACATTATTAATTCCTAATATACACTCCCCTAATGTGAACAAGGTAGAAAAATGTTTACACATCTCAGCAGAATGCCAACCCCTGTGGCACGCCTGTAGCTCATGACCTTGATATAAATGAAGGGAGCAATACTCAACCTTCTATGGTTTTACAACAGGTTTACCACCAACCTGGACATGAACAATTCTCCACTCTATTGTTCACCTCATGTGGTTTTTTGGATCTCCACGAACCGTTTCAAGATCCATGTCTGCATGTGTTTTTTTACTTCCCCACTATATTTTTCATCAGAAGGTTACATATAGGAATTTGTCACACATTACAATAACAAGAATGTATCATCTGTTTTTATTATCTACCACATGCTGAAAGCAAACACACAACTGAAAATACTTGGCCACCAAATCAGTACCGCGGCCTCGTCGATGGTGCCTGACGAGAGGTCGTTGATCAACCTCCTTCCTCCGTTGCCTCCAGCCTCCAACTATATGCTATTAACTCAGTTGAATTTGATTATGAGGCTCAATTTTACATACCTCAATCAGACGTCAAATTCCACTGAAAATGTGTCCATAAGGCAATTTTTGTTCACAAATTTTGACTTTTACACTTGAGACGATAAAAATAACGACAATACAAAACTTACATTACAAATGACTATTTGACAATAACACACACAAAATAATAATAATAAATTTGATAATTAAAAAAAAATCATTTAGAATAAAGGTGACTCCACACTTAAAATTATAATAAAATTAACAAACTAAAACAATTTTAACTTTATTTCCACTTTTCACGTGGATGACAAAAAAACAAAACTTAAATAATTAAATGTCTAAATAACAAATTAAAAAAACATAACTTTTAAGTTTAAATATGTTATTATAAATTAATTAAGTATAAATAATAAAACCAAAATACCGAAAAAGTAATAATAGAAATTAGTTTTTAACAAACTAGACTAAAGAGTTTAAAATAACATAAGACATTAAAAAATATTATAAAACCTTAAAAACAAAACAAAGAACCTAAATAAAATACCAAACAAAACAAAAAGGTGGACTTTAATTAAAAATGGTGAGGTAGAAGTCAAATGTGGCCATGTAATGCATGTTGGGTGGTCAAATAATCCTTAGTGACTTGATGGAGGCAATAGGACTGTATTTTTTTTTAACTTTTCTGAGTTTGGCCCAAAAACACAGCCTCTCTACTCAAGAAAACCATGGGTTGCTATAATTCTAAATTTTAGCATGCAAGTTAGCACCTCGGCCACACGTCCAGCTTGTGAATAAAACATGAGTTGATCTCACAATCGAGACTTGAGTATGATAAAATTCTGCTCACACAATTTTGTTAATTTAGATCAGTGTAGGTAAAATAAAGGAAAGAAATCACAAGGGCACACTTCTGAAGATGGCGTTCTCACTTCCTTGGCTAACTAGCACTTCCAAAATGTTGAACGCTACTCCTATTTGATCGGCAAACCAAATCACTAGTGCAGAGTGTATAAGCCTCAACCTTCTTACATTAATAATGCACCCAGATTTTTCATCCTTCATGCATGCCCAACATATCAACCAATGCTTTAATAACAATAATAAAAATGGTGTGGCCTGAGAATCATATAAAGTAGTAGTTATTTGAAAAATCCCACTGCTGTTGAGGATCTTCAACATGTCACCGACATCTTTTTCCTTCTATTTTTCCATAACAACATTTCTCTAAAAATGCCTGCTCTAATACCAAATGAAATATTTGGAAAGAGTTTTTTTTATAGAAATTTAGAATAATGCAAAATTAACACTTAGTATAATAATATTCAAATTGTATTCATTCGGGATATTGTATTCATCTAGAGATAGCTTCTTATACAAATGCTTGATCCTATAATCTAGGAGTCAAGTCTTATCACTTAGTCTTCCTCATATCTCTCTCCATGAATCTCTCAAGCTTATCCCTAGGATCACTCACACTCCAAAATAGCTATGTGAGTTGTTTATTCAACAACTTCACTCACACACAACTATTAACTATATTATTAATATGAGTTGTATTAACTCATTATTAATAATATTACAATTTATTAATAATGTCACAATATATTTGTAACATCTCAAATAGGAGGAGAAGCAGTCATACATCCAATTGTTGAAAAAGTATCAAGATTGCATGGCATGGACCTATTTTGAACTAAAGGCATACAGAGAGGATCTGTTTCAACATGAGATTCCCTTGGAGTCTAATGCAAAGCCATTCAGGAAGAAACAAAGGCCAATCAATCCACTCTTATCTCTTAAAATGCAAGAAGAACTGAAGAAGCTAAGAGATGGAGGGATTATTCAGCCCACAAGGTATTCTTCTTGGGTTGTAAACCTAGTACCAGTAAGAAAGAAGAATGGTGATATTAGGTTGTGTGTAGATTTCAAGAATCTAAACAGAGCATCAATGAAGGATAATTATCCTTTACCAAATATGGAAAACATGCTGCAATTAGTGATTGGTTCTGAATTTCTCTCTACCCTAGATGGTTTCTCTAGTTATAACCAAGTTGTGGTGAAGGAATTAGAAAGGATCAAGACAACCTTTACTACTCCTTGGGGAACCTATGTATATGTTAGGATTCCCTTCGGTTTAATGAATGTTGGTGCTACCTTTCAAAGAGCAATGGATGTTGCTTTTGCTGGTTACATCAATGATTTTATTGTTGTTTATCAAAATGATGTAACTGTATTTTCCAGAAAGAGAGGTGATCACTACACTCGGAGAAGATGCTAATAAGATGTAGAGAGTATGACATCTCACTCAATCCAAAGAAGTGCCATTTTGGAGTGTAGAAGGAAAAATTACTTGGTCACATTATGTCATAAGAAGGGGTGATGATTGATCCAGAAAGGGTAGAGGCCATCATCAAAGTCCCAATTCTAAGAACCAAGAAGGGAATTCAGTCTTTCTTTGGGCAGATAAACTCATCAGGAGATGCATATCAAAATTTGTTGAGTTGACCGTTCCAATCACTTCCATGCTAAAGAAGGACCAGGTCATCAAATGGGAGGAGATTGCCATCCAAGATTTCAATGGGATCAAGGAGGCATTAAAGCATGCACCTATTTTAGTAGATCCAGATTATAAGAATCCCTTTCAATTGTTCTCTTTTGCTTCAGAGAACACTATTCCATTTGTCTTGTTGCAGAAAGATGATGAAGGGGTTGAGAGGCCAATTGTCGTTTTCAGTAAGGCCTTGTAAGGGGTTGAGGTACACTATTATGGAGAAGCAAACATTTGCCTTGGTAAAAGCAACAAAGGTTTTTAGACCTTACATTCTAAGTTCTAAAGTGGTTTCTTATGTTCCCCACACCATGGTAAAGGACATCTTATCAGAGATGGAAGTCTCAAGCAAAAGATGCAGGTGGGTGAACAAGTTGCAAGAATATGATATGGATATCCAAACCATGAAGTTGGTGAGAGGTTTGGGCTTGGCTAAGCTTATGGCTGAGAGAAACTTGCAAACTATTGAGGTAAATGAGGTAGAAGAAGAAAGGGCAGGTGTTTTTGAAAAATTGATGAGTTCTGAGTGGTACAAAGATGTAATTTTTTATCTCAGACATCTGAACTACCCTGAGTATTTAAGTAAGAACCAGAAAAGAGCCCTTAAGTTGGCTTCCCAAAAATATGTCATTACTGATTATGGGTTAGCTTGGAGAAACCCGAAGGAGTCCTCTTAAGGTGCATTACTGAAGAAGAAGCCCCAAGATAATTGTTGATCTCCATGGAGGAGTTTTGGGGGAATTTTGTTGCAAGAGTCATAGCACACAAGATCCTAAGGGCTGGTTATTGGTGGCCAACTCTCTTCAAGGATACAACCTTGTTGGTTAGAAGATGTGAGAGTTGTCAGTGCTTCTTTGGAAGACTGAAAGCTTCAGGATCCCTTCCTTTGCAGCCTGTATCAATTGAAGCTCCATTCAAGTAATGGGGAATGGATTTCATTGGTGAGATTTTAGACCCTTCAAGTGTTGGCCATAAGTGGATTCTTGTAGCCACTGATTACTTTACCAAATGGGTGGAGGCAATCCCCACTAAGAAGGCAACACACCAAATTGTCATGGACTTTGTGCTAAACCACATCATCTGCAGGTTTGGGGTGCCAGTCAAGATTGTTGCTGACAATGCCATGAGCTTTAGAGCTAAACCTTTAGTGGCAATGTGCCAAGAGTATGGGATCAACTTGACATATGCATCTAATTACAATCCCCAAGGAAATGGAAAAGATGAGTCCAGTAATAAAAACCTGTTAAAGATTATTAGAAGAACCTTAGAGCTAAATAAGAGAAAATGGGGTGAACAGTTGAAGTTTGTTGTTTAGGCTGATAGAATCACTGTTAAAAGAGCCACTGGAAAGAGTCTATTTGAGTTGGTGTATGGAACTCAGGCCTGTTGCCCCTGCATATGCAATTATCCTCATATCATTTCATTCAACAACTGGAGAATCAAGAAGTAAGTCCGTATGATTCTCACATTAACCAAATTATCGAACTTGATGAAGAAAGGAGGGCATCCCACCAGAGGCATGTAAAGTTTAGAGAAAAGATGAAGAAGTTATTTGACAAGAAGGTCACTCCCAGAGCTTTCAATGTTGGAGATCTTGTGCTACTATGGGATAACAAGCATGAAGATAAGGGCAAGCATGGCAAATTTGACTCACTATGGATGGGCCCTTACTCCATTGATATCAGGATTGGTGAACATACCTTCTTATGAAGGATTTAGATAGTGAATTTCTTGAGATGCCTCTTTATCGCAGCATTTAAAGCATTTCTTGGATTGATTCCCTAGAATCAAGGTAAAAATATTTTGTACAGTGTATAACTACTTGTTTGTTTCCTTTTTTTGTGTTTTTTCTCGTTCTGGTCCTTGGTGACCTGTTTTTATTGGTTTCTCTATTTTGTTTTGGGAGATGGCTATGTTTCTTTACTCTCGCAAGCTAACCCTATCACCCAATGGATATTTTTGGCACTTGGTCTACCTTTTTTCTTGTGGCACTCACAAGGAGTGCCCATCCCCGAGTCAAGCTGATGTTAGTGCTCAAAATGGTCTCACCCCATTTTGCCTTCAAAACCTATCGATTTACGGCCTATGCCATTTATCATTCCCTCGTGTTGTGCCTAGGAAAGTCTCTGCTTTCTTTTTGTTGCCATAATTAATATGTTCCTGGGTCTAGGATCATGTATGGGTCTATTTGTGTTTCCTTGTTTCTTTATCTCTCTGATAGGTCTGTAATTTGGGTCTCCTGTTCTCTGTTCACTCAAAAACTTGGGCTTTCCCGTTCTTTCCATTTTCCACAGTTGGGATTTGTTGCCCTTGTCATTTTTGCCCCAAATACTTGATAAAAATGAATGGATGTAGCTCTAAAGAGCGTATTTGAGCCTTGTAACATTTCTAAATCCTCTATCCTTGAAAAATTTTCATCTCCGGGCTCAAATGGTCATTTTTTTGCATTTTACAGTTTGACGAGTGTTTCTCCTAATCAAATTTACATCCTTGCATCTACAGGAACGTGGCCTCTTTTGGTTGGACGTGGCTCACAGGTACTTCATAATTTTATAAGTCGCCTCAACTTGAAAACGGCCTACGTGGAGGAACGACGCTCATTTGAAAGTTTACTTTTGGGTTTGGCCTTGAAGTTTGGGAGGACACATGGAGGTTTCCGTTGCTTTGCCGAACTTAGACATATTTTTATGCAGCTGATATAGTTTGGCGGAACAGAGACACGTGGCGAGCCCGCGCTCATGCATGGTCTTCATTTTGGGCACCATCCTCGATATTACACCATGAAGACATGTGGAGGCTTCCGCCGAGTCTTCCTATACTTAGTCATTTTTCAAAAGGGTTTTGGGAGGTCTGGGAAATGTAGAGGAACCGCGCATGTTTGGGGACCAGCCCTTGAGTTTCATTTTAAAGAAGTGTCGGGAGGACACTTGGAGGCCTCCGCTCACTTTGCATTTTGCTTGGAGTTTTCAGTTGCTAAAGGAGATTGTCTTAGACTCTGACACATGGAGCCTTCCATTGGGATTCAAGCCTTCAAAAAAAAAATTTCGAGCCAGGGACATGGCGAGCCCGTGCTCTTTTAAAGTATAAAATTTTGGGAACCATCTCAAGATGCTCCATTGTGACGTGTGGCATTTTGAAAAGTCAGAAGGGGCGGGGAAGAGGACCATCATGGGCAACTTAGAATTTTTTCCTTTTATGCTCAAAAGGGTTAAAATACCAAAAATGGCCTGCAAGCCCGATAGAGGAAAGGTAAAAGTTTGCTCCAGTCAACGGCAGAGGTGTAGACTCTGGGGAAATTTGGAAAAAATTCCTTTTGGGAGAAAAGAGTTAAAAGTGAAAATGAAGCGCGGTTCACTGGGACCCACATTTAGACACGTGTCAGGCCCATTTTTCAAGGGTGGAGCTGCGGGGAAAACTTGGAAAATTTTCCCTTTTCCAAAAATGAGGTGAAATAGCAGAATTTGGTCTAGGTTCCGTTGGGACCCACCTTAGGACACATGTCAGGCTCATTTCTCAAGGGCGGAGGTGTGGAACAAAATGTGGAATTTTTCCATTTCTTCAAAAGTTTGTAAAAGGTCAAAGGAAACGCTCGGCCCGTTTTAAATTGAATCTTCCACGTGGACAACCCAAATTCAAATTAAAGATCAATGACAGTTGAGAGTCTAAATCTGATTTTCCCCCCATTTTACTGAAACACATCTAGAAGTGTGAGTCTTCATGATTTCTTGGTATTTACTACACGCCAAATAAAGAGGAGAGCTAATTTTGATATCTAAGTTTGGTGGAGAAGATCTGGAGACGTATTTCACCATTAAAATGGTCTGGCTGTTGGGCTCGATGTGATCTTTCCATTTTCTTCTCCCATACATGAAAGAGCCAGGATTTATAGATTAGGGGCGGAAGTGGTTCAAGTTGAAGAAAGAGTGATCTACTAGAAGGAGGAGTTGAATGTGGGAGATATTCGAAGAGATTTTCCCCTAAGCACTTGACGACCTTTTATAGATTTGATTCTCGGGAAATCAAGATCATGATCATAGTGAGCACCTTGGTAGAACTCAATGTCGGGTTTTTGGGGGAAAAGGGGCTCTGTTGTAAATATTATAAATGGCACAAATTTTTCATGCAAATGGTTGGAGTGTTAGAGGTCGAAGAAAATTCCTAAGAGGAAAATTTGACAAAGCCTGTCTTTTGAGAAGCCATCTGAGAAGCCTGTATATCCCTTTTGAATTAAATTTGATCATGTCAAGGTGGTTGCAAGTGCACAACCATTGACAAGCTCGAGATTGTTCTAGAAACTTTCCCCTAATGATAAATTTAATCAAACTCGAGTTGTTTTGTATTGATCTTGAGCAAAATGTGTTTGTTTCATTTTTGAATGTCTGTAAATAGTTTTTCTTGTTCTTATTGCAATCTTGTATCAAAATCTGTCTTAATCACACAAGTCTCAATCCTTGTGATAGTTTAGTGGCATCTGCAATCTCATTTCTTAGAAGAGATTTCATCTGGGAGTGAAATAAACGATTTAAAATCACTTTTCTTTCATTTGTTGACAGAGATTGTTTGTAAGCCTCTGGGTGTACCTCAGGCATGATTGATCTTAGATTTTGATGTTTTATTGGGTCTTATAACTCAAGCCTTCATGTTAGAATCTCATAGATTGTGTGAAAAAGTGCTAATATGGGCCTCCATTGAAGTACATATTCTAGTTAAAGGAACATTTTAGCTATTCTGAAGCATTCTATTATCTAGACTTTCCATTTTGTAAGAGTTCTCAAAGATTTGGAAAATCAAGTTTACTTTGCCTCACCTCCCACCAAAATTTATTTAAAACCAACTCATCTTGCCCATACTACCCCGGTTTGTCATGTGTGTATACAAATGCATGAATTTTACTACCAAAACATGCAGAAACAATTAGGATTCCAAATGTCTTGAAGGCCTTCTCATATCTCTGTCTGACCAAACAAACTTATTCCCTTTCCATTGAAGGGAAGTGATGGGGTGTGTAACCCGAGAGAATTCCTAAACAAATCTCATGTAGTATCCTACCAAGCCCATGAAGCTACGTACCTCTGTCACACTAGTGGGTGCTAGCCAATCCATAATAGCTTGAATCTTGGAAGGATCGACTGCGATACCTTCCCCATAAATGATGTGGCCCAAATATTGCACCTCTGTCTGAAAGAACGCACACTTCTCTAGGTTCCCGTAAAGTTGTTTCTCATGAAGACACTGAAGAACCTGGCAAAGGTGCCCCTCATGCTCCTCACGCATACGTGAGTAAATCAAAATTTCATCAAGGAAGATGAGCACGAAGCGATCCAAGAATGTCTGAACACTCCATTCATCAAGCTCATGAACACTATGGGGGCATTCATCAAACCAAAAGGCACCACGGTGAACTCGTAGTGGCCATATCTCATATGGAAGGTGGTCTTATGAATGTCTGCCTCCGTAATCCTCAACTGATGATAACCGACTTAAGGTCTATCTTGGAGAAAACTGTGGCCCCCTTCATCTGATCAAACAAATCATCAATGCACGGAAGGGGGTAACGATTCTTGATCATTACTTTGTTCAATGGCAAGGTAATCAATACACAACCATAGAGATCTGTCCTTTTTCTTTACAAATATCACCGGTGCACCCTAAGGGGATACACTAGGATGGATTAGGCCTTTCTCCAAAAGTCCCTCTAGCTGCAACTTGAGCTCGTAGAGCTCAGGGGTGGTCATCCGATAAGGTGCTTGTGAGATAGGCTCTACTCCCGGAACCATATCTATGTGAAAATCTATTTCACACGGGGGTGGTGACCCCGATAGCTCCCTTAGAAAGACATCAAAAAACTCTCTCAAAATGGGATGGTCATCAAGCGATGGTCCACTAGACTCATCCTTCGATCTATCACTAACTATGATAACATACATTTGAAAACCCCATCGCACACATCACTTAAGCTGCATGGCGGAGATGGTGTGAATGGAAATGGGTCTCCTAACCCCTACTATCACTGACTCAACTCCTAGATCATTTGTACATGATATAATCTTATGGTAATAATCCACTTTGGCTATATTTTTAGATAACCAGTCCATGCCCAAGATGACTCCATATGAACCCAATGGAAGGATACAAAGATCTGAGGTAGTAGTGAAGGGTCCCAAATCCACTACACATTCCTTAACTAAGGAGTCTACAAAGATCTTGGCTTGAGAAGCCATCTCGACGTCCCAACTAAGACCCTACCTGATTGTTACCAGCTTACATCGCTCTACCAAGGATGGTGTAATAAAAGAATCAGAAGAACCAGAATCAAATAGAATGGTGGTAGGAACACCACCAATGCTACCTGTCATCTTAATCACGGTACTCTGGTGCTCAGCCTAGCGGTTCTCGACCGCTTCATAGATCCGATGACCTCATCCCATGTCACCAACAATAGGCTTTGATAACTACACATTACCCTTGTTACTAGGGTTCTATGGGCAGTCTCTCCAAAAATTTCCAACAACACCACAACCAAAACAACCACTCGATCCTCTCCCATGAGTAATAGGTCCGGTCGGTACTCTAGAGGTCTATGTTGTGGATCCTGATGATCCGGCTATGGACTGTTGAGGTCTCTGCTGATGAGCTCCTATTGACTAAGCTCTTGGTGCACCCTATGTCCTAATGGGACCCCTAGGAGGAGGCCCCATACTCCGACCCTCTGTGCATCAAATATCTATGGAGGTCTATATGGTGGGTGAGACTATTGCTGTTATTGTTGTTGTGGTCTAAAAGATGATTGTGATGAACCCTGTCCACCACAAGGAGGAGGAGCCGACCCCCTCGATCTGTTGTCCCGCATCTCTCTGGATGCGGCTCCAAATGTTGTGTCTTTCCCAAGTCTCCTCTACTATATATGCCTTCTCAACAACCTTAGCTAATGTCTGTAGAAAATGGATATGCAACGCGACTCTAATGTCTAGATTCATGCCCTAGATGAACCTGTGGATACGTACATGCTCATCATCTTGCATGTAGTCAACATACTAGAGTAGATCCAGAAATCGACTCTCATACTTAGCTACTGTTAGAGATGCCTGCCAGAGGTCATGAAACTCATCTATCCTCTGTTGAATGAACCTTTGTGATAAGTACTGCTCCGAATCGCTCCTCAAAGAGCTCCTGTAGCTGTCTATAAATCAATGTGGAGCTTCTACTCCTTGGTCCTCCACTAGACACCAACTCCATTCCTCAGAAGATGGATTGCAACACGAGCCTTCATGTTGCTAGAATAAGGGAAGAGCTTAAAGCACCCACTCAAACTCACCAACCAGGCCTCTTCCTGAAATCCACTTATATCACCAGAATAATGAGATGGTCATAACTTTAGGATCTCCTTGATGTGGTCTACATCTGTAGTCTGGTGACCCCTAGGCCTCTCTGCATGCTCATCCCTAAGCCTAGGGCTCCGAGACCTATCCCTATGTCCAGAAGTCTGGTCTCCTTATCCCCTCTATGGTGACTCTGCTCTATCGACTCTACGTGGGATTTCTCTCCTCTATACTCCTCACTATGTCAAGGAGATACATGAGCCTCAACAAATGGCTCCCCATCATGTCGGCTAATTGACCTCCTACGGACCCTTCGCATAAAGCGGGATTAACCTCCTGAAGCGTTTGTAAAATCTGGGGTAGGATGGCTGCTACAACATGATATGGAGGTGGAAAGTCTAGATCTATGTGAAAGGACCCCTTGTCTTGTCCGCACCTCTTGCATAGACCCAAGCGAGAGTTAGTTCATTATCCTAGGTTTTATTCAGTTTTCCATGTTTACTAAAATATGCAAATTCCAAACAAAGTTGTTTTCTAGGTTTAAAAGTGTGCTAGGTTTAATATTCATGTCTCAAGTTTTCTAGTGTGCCCAAGGGTCCAAGATTTGAACCCACGACTCTGATACCAAGTGTAACACCCGCTAAAATGACCACTCGAGACCCAAGAACAACCTAGGTTTAGATAGAAAAAATTTATGGAATTTTTTTTTGAAAAGCGTGACCAATACTAGGCTTCAAGCAAAAGTTTCTACAGTAAAGATCCTAAGTCCATTATAATTTACTAAAAGAAATTTTCTCATTGTAACCAACATTAGATCCACATTACAAAATTAAAGAGTATAGTTAAATTTCTCTTAGGAGTTAACTTAATAAGTAATTAAATTAACATTATAGTTAAATATTCCTAATCAATTTTAGAGGGTCAAATGGGCCAAAGGAATTAAATACCTTGGGTATTTAATTCCACCAGGTCTAAACAATAAACAAGGTTTCTATTTGCATGGGATAGGAGAAAATTCCCTTATCCCCTAATGTGACCCTTAAAAAGGTCAACCCATGCTTTAGAATTATACATTTAAGTTAAAAGGGGTAATTTCCCACTTACCCACTCTCAGACTCATCTTTGCACTTTAACCTGATTTTTCACATAATTAACGCACTTAAAGTTTCCTAAAAACATTTCCATTAGATAGGAAATTTCTTCCCCTTTCTAATGATATAAATAAGTCCTCCTAACTCCTCATATTTCTTAAGTTACAGGTCGGCGGGCCTGGGGAGGAAAATTTTCCCAAAGGTGGGCTAGCGGGCCTGGGGAAGAAAATTTTCCCAAAGGTGGGCCAGCGGGCCCTAGGGAAGAAAATTTTCCCAAAGGTGGGCCAACGGGCCCCGGGAAGAAAATTTTCCCTAAAGCACAAGGGACACATGGCACGTTGTTAAGCCCACATGGGAAGGTGGGTCGTCGAAGGTAAATTAGATTTTAACTCTTTTTTTTGTTTAAAGGGGCAAAAAGGTTCCAAAACCTCGCACCTCCACCGACGCCAGAGACACCACATGTCCTACCCAAAATCTCAAGCGGGGAGTGGACCATTGGGGAAAACTTAGAAATATTGGCTTTTGTGTTAAAAATGTGAAGGCTAAAAACAACCCACGCCTCTGCCGACGCCAAGCGAAGCCACGTGTCAGTCAAATAGTGACCTATGGGAAGGCAAACCGAGGGGAAACTTAGGAATTTTTGCCAATCTTTTTCCAAAGGTGATAAGGTCTAAAACCATCCGTGCCTCCGCCGACACCTAAAGATGCCACGTGTCAGACCCACAATGATAGGTGGGGAGACTTAAGATTTTTCGCCCTTTTTAAAAAGGTAAAGTTTGAAGGTGCGGGCCTGCGAAGGTGTTTTTTCCCAAAAGTGAAATGGTGGGGCTACGGGGCCACAAAGGAATTTGTGACTTTTTGCCATTTTTAAAAGTTCCCTAGGTAATTTTCGGTAAAAACAGAGGTCTGATTTACAATAATGGAAGCTCAGATTTGGGAAAATGAGGACTTTTTGGAAGGGCTTGAACTCCTCTTTGCATAGAACCAACAAAATTCATTTTTGACAAACTTAAGTGGGTGAATTTGACAAAACATCTTTCCTGCCATTAAAGCATGAACTGAACTTTTAACTTAACGAAATTAATTCAATCCGCCATTCTTTCTTCCTCAACATGCCAAACCGACATGGAGGATTGCACTTGGAAGGATTAGGACAGATTTTGCAGGGTTAAATTGATGGATTGAGTTTCAAAACGAGTTCCCCTTTTCTGTAAAACGTCTGAGTTTTTTTTTGTCTAAGTCTGATTAATTGAAGTCTGATAAATTTTCTTGAGCAATTCAACTATTTGAAAAGTGTTTTGATCTTCCTTAGCTTACATTATTATTTCAATTTGTCTTTCAAGTTGTAGAGTACTCTGTAAATTTTTTTGATAAATATTTGTAGTTTTATAGTGAAACAAAATTGAAATTATACTTAAACTCGAATGGATCTACTTTTCGTTATCATTCTCTAACTATTTAAATTCATTCAAATCCGATTTACAAAATTTAACTTTACTTCAATAAATACGTGAAGACCCAAAATGTAGTTCTACTTTCTGTAACATGCATTTCAAATGAAACAGAGACCTGTAATATTTCTTCATACATTTTTTTTTTCAATTTTCAAACAAAGATTTCACAATTCATTTTAAACACAGATTTTAAATGAAAACCATACCATTTATGGTAATTAAAACAACTTCTATTGGACTCCAAAATCCTTTTACAACTTCCTTTTTCATTCTTCAAATACAACTTATAGAATATACATCTTTCACATTCGAATGTAGATTCCATTTCCAAAACAGAGCAACTTTCCACCACAAATAATATTACAATGCCATCCACTTGAAGTGGGAAATTTTTACAACAAGGAAACCCCAAGGGGACTGCGAAATTTGTCTTCATCCTCAGCTCCAGAACAACAACAAGAAGATCCACCATATAGCTTTTGATCACAACAAAAAGGAGGAGAGGAAATGCTCTCCACCCAACCAAGAATTCCAATGAAGAGGAGAAGTCGTCCTCCTCATTGGCCCTTGAGCCCCAACCACAAGGCAATAAGAAATGTATTTCAACTCATGGCAACAAACAAAGCTTCCACAACACAAAAATAATTTTCACATATAAGACACAATGCATTACATACTGCAGTTTGTAACCACGAGAAGAACAACAAACAATACTCAAGCTTCATCATGCACAAGCCAAAGGAGAAAGACCTATGGGGGAAGTCTGTTTATACCTCCTAATGGGGAAATGGGTGTCCACCTTAAAATAAACCTGCCAATATATATATATCATTTCAAAACCCCTACATACCCTTATGCCTCCCCCAAGTACCCCTTATATCTCCCATTCTCTTATGCCTCCCCACACTCTTATGGCACCCCATAACGAGTAAAGAAATGCAAGCTATTTCTTTTACAAGGTGGAACCCAATCCCAAAATCCTTCCACAATAACACTTATACCTCCCAAAAATATTATGCCTCCCCACAAGAGATCCCCATAGTCTTCTCCTACACCATACCTAGGCAATCTACCTAACTAGCCAACAACATACCAAAATATTCAAGCATTCACATATGCATAAATAAAATAAGAACATTTTAAAGAGCCAAGCTCCTACCTCTCCATGGTAGAGTTTGCTCCAAAATTTCAACAACAATATTTTTCCAATCCAAATAGTCTAAAAGCTCCAACAATCCACAAGCATTCAACAAAAAAATCTCTCTTCCAAAATTACAAGAGCTCAAAACCAAAAGAAGTAACCAAAAATGAAGTCCCCAAAATGAAGTAACCCCAAAACAAGCCAAGGAATTCAAATAAATAGAAGAGGGAGAGAGGAGGATGAGGTGGGTCCATGTAGGATGCCACATCACACATCCTCAACTCCACCTCACAAGTCAACTTCAAACTCCAAAGCATAATTAAAAATGTGGGTGAATAAATGACATTTTACTTACACACACAAACCAAGTCCACACCCCAAGGACAAAAATTAATTTTATGTAAGAAGGTGCAATAAAAACCTATAACTTGCCTTCCCAAAATACATAATAATGCTTACTTTTGGCTCCCAACCATAGGTAAGGTTGGTATATAAGTTTAAGAGGTGTGGGACAAGTTTAACTTGTCCCACAAGCCTCCAAAATCAGCCCTTAAGGACAGATCTGAATTTCAAAAGGAAGGTGGAGTGTTTCACACTCAAATTTACTTACACATCTCTTACAACACATAATCAAAGAGCCATCAACTCTAATAAATGCATTCTTATGACCCTTTTAATTAATTAACAACATGATTACTCACTAATCTTGACACAATTTAAATAAATAATAAAGGGAAATACATCACCAAATAATCACATACAAAGATTAAATAAAGGGAACACAATAAAAGAATACACATAACCCCTTGGTCACATTTGAAGGTGATCCCCCCATGGGAACCCCTAACATCAATTCAACATACACAAATAACAAATACACGTTGCCATGGTGACCCTTGTTGAATTCATCTAGAATTCCAATGTGGTTGGTCTCCAATCCCCAATGTTTGTTGTGACATGTTTACCTGCAAAACACAAATACCTCCTTCGGCCTCGTGGCCACATCAAAACATCCAAAATAAATATAAAATATAACTCCAAATCATCTATATATATGAATCAAAACATCATCCAAGCAAGCAACAATCTCCTTTACAATTCCATCCATAATCATATGATCACAAGATTAGTTCCATTTTCTAGGTTTACTCGATATGACAAAATATCACATGTACGAAAAAAACACACACACACACACACACACACACACACACACACACACACACATACTAACCAACCATGCCAATCAAAGTGTATCAACATCAATATAAAATGTCTCTAATAATCCACATGCATCATATATGAATCCAAATCAACCACAGTCCATGATTTCTAATGTCTAACATCATACCAACTCAAAGGCTACAATAATGTCCATAAGTATAGTCAACAGTATCATAATCAATATCAAAAGGTGTCGAAGGGAAGTGGGCACTACAGATGTTTATGTGAATAATATGGATAGGTAACTACTTATTAGAACATGTGACTATGAGGGGGAATTTGATGCTCCCAAGTGTGTAAGTAATGGAGATATATGTGATGATGTGAGAAGGATCATGCCATGGTGGTGGAGTTTGAAATGTGTCATAAGAAAACATATGGTCATCATAATGGTAGGTAGGAGAAATAGTAGGACTAGGGTTGGATTTTGGGTTGACTGGAGGAAGTTTAAAAGAGGTTGGATATTACAGGGTGAATTGGTTGGTCTTACTTCGTTAGTGGTTGCTTATTTAGAGGAATTGAAAGGAGGAGGTGATGGGGAACAAATTTTTAAAGGTGGTTGCTTAGTTGGAATTGGTAACATTATAGAGGACTTGATAGGAGGAGGTGATGGGGTATATATTTTTAAAGGTGGTATGACATTGGGTTAGTTAGGTGGCTCTTAACTGACTAGAGAAGGAACATTAGTAATTGTGGCATGATGCTCATTAGACATGGAGGGTTGAATTTGGGATGACGCGTACCCAAAATTGTAAGGGTACTACGCTGCCAAAATGATGTTACACATGCCCCAATGATGATACAGGTCTCCTTGCAAGGTGTTTGGGATCCGAAAAATCTCTCCAAGTGTACGTTAACATCCCGCATGCCCCGCTTAGCCTCCACATGCTTTGTTTTGCTCTTTTCCCCTCTTTTCCTTTGCATTTTTGTCTTGATGATGAAACTATCGCCCGCACAGGCGGTGGTCTCGTGACCGCCACCAGCGGACGGCATGGTCTCAGAATCGCCCCCGCTCAAGGCAAAGTGGTCCTTCATGCATTTTCCAAAGACGTTCTTCTGATCATGACTCATGTAAATTTTCAACTTTTACCAGCTTTTTTCCACCGCCTTGGCTTGTATTTATGTTTTATGTCCCCTGGAATAGTGTTTCTCCATTGTTTAATGGTAAAAGAGTCCTAGTTGGAGTTACCTTTGGGTGAATGGGAATTCTATAAATAGCTGGTTTGATTACAAGCAAATGGCCCCTCAAAACTGCCCCTCATCCTCTCATTTCAATAGTTTAGTCTTTCAGTTCTTGCTTAGGAATTCAATAGTTTTCATTTGTTGCATGCATAGTTAGTCTTATTTTGCTGTTTAGAAGCCACATGATCTTCTTGTTCTAGTGTTATTACTATTTCATACAATTAATTGAGGTAGGATAATTTTATTTTCAATCTGAAGCCATTAGAGTTGCAGGTTTTGTTCGTCAAGAAGGATAGTTTCAGGTTCTGGATATTTTGTGTTGTATGACTCGCAATAAATCCCACTAAGAATTACATAAGCCAAGCTCTGTTCTCTTGCGCTATCCCTCTCCTACTCGCATTGTATTCAGTCTACATCCAAAGTTGCCATTGTTCCAATACCTACTTCTGTTGATGCTAGCATTACATGCTTTTCCGGATTCACATGAGCATGAAGGAACGAGGAGACCACACTGAGGGGACAAAGCCACACACAATCGGATTCACCACTATTCTACAAAATCTAGGTTCAAGCTTTCAAAGTTCTAGTTAAAATATACCAAATAAAGTAGTGAATTATTGTTGTAAATATCTCCCCCCCGGGTAGATATAGACAAACAGAAGAATATGGAAATCGGAAACTCAGAGCCCGATTTTTATTGCGCCACCAATAGCCCTCGGCAGGTAAGAGGAGCACGGCGAGAAGGTGTTGACACGAAAATGGATGCGCCCTTGGCACAGGTAAGAGGCACACGACAGAAGGTGTTGACACGAAAATGGATGCGCCCTTGGCGCAGGTAAGAGGCGCACGACAAAAGGTGTCGACACGAAATGGATGCGCCCTTGGCGTAGGTAAGAGGTGCACGACAGAAGGTGTTGACACGAAAATGGATGCGCCCTTGGTGCAGGTAAGAGGCACACGACAGAAGGTGTTGACACGAAAATGGATGCGCCCTTGGCGCAGGTAAGAGGCACATGATAGAAGGTGTTGACACGAAAATGGATGCACCCTTGGCGCAGGTAAGAGGCGCATGACAGAAGGTGTTGACACGAAAATAGATGCACCCTTGGCATAGGTAAGAGGTGTAGACAGAAGGTGTTGACATGAAAATGGATGCACCCTTGGCACAGGTAAGAGGCACACGATAGAAGGTGTTGACACGAAAATGGATGCGCCTGCGCGCAGTAAGAGGCGCACGACAGAAGGTGTTGACATAGAAAAAGTTGCGCCTTGGCGCACGTAAATGGCGCATGACACAGAGTGTCGACATGGTAAAAGTTGTGCCTTGGTGCATGTAAGAGGATGTCGACACAGATATGGATGCGCCTATGGCGCACCTTCAGGAGGCGCAACATTTTGAGCGCTGACAGAAGCAGACCCTAGCGCAGATATTCAGATGGCCATAACTTTTGACTGGGAGCTCGGATTCATGCAAGGTTGGACTTTTTGGAAATCTTACAAGGTCCTCTATCCAACTACAACTGGATATCTTTAATTGGGTGAGAAAAAATTCTTAAAAATGCAAAATACAGTTCGCCACTTTTTGGGTTCGCTAGGGTTCTCACCTACCACCATAATGAGATGAATTAAATGCAATCTGGAGGTGGTTGGGGTAGATTTCAAATTCCTCTCTCTTTTCTCTCTCATTCTTCCTATAAATTAGAAGGAGGGGCTTCTTTCTAAAGGTTGGACATTCTTGTTTTGCCCCTCCCTTCTTCTCTTTGGCAGGTGAATCTGTGGAGTTTAAAGCTCCCATCTAAAATTGTAATGCAACTTTGCCTCTTGGCATTTTGTGGTGTATTGTATCAATCTTTGGAGCAAATAATGCATGTCTGTGGATGATTCTCAACCCTCTATGTGTTCATTTGCATCCTCCTGATCTTTCACTGTGAATCTGGTTATCTGTGCATGATCTTGCATTACGTTTTTTATGGTTTGTGTTTATTGGCAAGATAGGTGTTCTTCATTCCTCGGTGCATCACCTTTGTATTTTAGGTTTTATTTTATGCATTTTCTTACCCTGTCTCCTTGGCAAGTTAGATTAGGTTTTTAGTAAACCCTCTGCATTTTATTTGTGCATCTGAACAGAGGAATAGGAACTGGCCTTCATCCGAAGAGCTTTTCCGATTTCGCAAGGTCCCACACTTGGGAAAAGCTCCATGTTATGCAATCGTACTGAGAGTCTTAACCCATCATGTTGCAGACATTTAGGGGTGCTGCGATTCGCCATCAACAATTACTTCATTTTGGTTACGTTCATTTTCGATATTGTCGGGGAAGCCGTGGGGATCGATAGTTTATGAGAAACTATGATTCGTTCCTCACTTCTAAGGTAGGATCGAAAATATTTCAATTAAATTAGATTAGTTATTTAGTTATTTAGAATAGATTCACAACTACACAGACAAGTAGCTATACTCGGCTACCTTGTTTGTTTTTAATTTTGTTATTAGGTTAGTTGTCATTTTATAGATATATTAAATAGTTGTTATCTTAATTCTGTTAAATATTCTGACAACAATACAAAAATAGAGAATTTATATATGCTGTGGATATACTTTGCATAATTAGTTTACTTTGCTTTAGTTAGATTTATATTGTTTGATCTTGTATGACAATCACGGGACGTAGGGAGCCTAGAGAATACGTATTTGAGCCAATTGTGCCTCAACCAAATACTGTTGCAGCAGTAATTGTCATAGACCAAAATCTCAGAATTCAGGTCTTTTGAACAATAACATACCTACAAGAAATCAGCTCACAGTTAAGAGGATTAAATATAGAAGACGACAAAACACATACGTTTTGGTCAAACCAGCCAAATTATAGATTGCCTTGATAGATATCCATATGACCGTAGAAGGACCGAAAGAGATCAAACATTCGGTTGTGATCCTTTGGTCCCACAAACTAGACGCAGAGACATCCTCATTGACATAGACACTAGCTTAAGAATTCAAGTTTCGTAACGTCTGTAAGGTACTCTGAGAAGATTACGCAACTTTTAGTTCTAAACATAGAGGCCGAAAAGGCATACGACTACTGGATATTAGGGATTAGGGATTGATTATGCACATGACCATAGGAGGTCGACAATGACCATGAACTTACGGTCGTGATCCACAAGTCCCACAACCCAACGGGCCCACAGGTCAATCAGACGTTGATCTTTGGTTTACGCACATTAGTATTTTGGTCCTCTCCACTTCCACCAAACATTATCGTACAACTATCCTCACTAGACGTAGCAGCTAATCAAGCTAAGGATTTCTGGACTAGACCAGAGAATCACCCATATAATCCACTATATATCCATCATCCATTTTTCATGACCCTATCGGGGGATATCTACGAAGCACCCACAGGTCATTTTCCACGTATTCCACAACCTATAGATTGGATCATGCCAGAGCTCGATATTGATTGGAGCCTTTGAGCAGTCATCCTCACGAACGATCTATCACGCCAGTTCAGGTTAGGAGGGCCTTCTTTGCCTTAGATTCACAGATTCCATTAGTGCGCGTTGAAGACATAAGATTGCCTAACTAGTTTGTCTGCACCCCACATATATTCCATCCCCACCGGCTGTCTCGGCACAACCTCGGGAGGTCAGGTGTGAGGAAGAGTCACTTGTAGATTCCCATGCTTGTATGTCACTTTTCCATCATACAGGATCCTAATGGGATTTAACAATTGGATATGTAGTAGAATGTTGTGTAGCAAATGAAATAAACCCCTAATGCTCAAGGTGCTTAATTCTTCATTTTAAATCATAGCAATCATTGTCATGATGTCCATTAAGTATGTGATAATCACAAAATGGGATACTATGTATTTGGCAACCCAATAAGGATGGTAGTAATAATTAGTTGGCAAGTTCATCAACTAGTGATTGAGGAGCTCGCAGACAGAATATAATGTTGATTAACATTTAGATCAAACATGAGAGGTGTTGTTAGCGGTAGGGATTCACTTATATGAGCACATGTAGAAGACATAGGATTAGGATGAGGTGTAGAAGAAGAATAACTAGCATGAGCATGAGAAGCATCCTTAAGATGTTGGATTTTAGCTTTGAGGGATGTAATTGTGGTTTCTATAGCTTGAAATTTATCTTGAAAATTATGGAGTAAATATTGAATTGAATCTAAGACGGGTTGATTGGATAGAGTATTAGGAATGATAGGTCATCGGATAGATGATCAAACATGGCACTTACTTGTGTAGGTGACATATTGTGAGGGAGGTATATAGTGTCTAGGGATTTTTGGAGAACATATTTGCAGTTGGGTGCATTAAAATCAATTGATGCAAGGATATTGGAGGGTTTTTAGGTGACATGACAAAAGATCGGATAGAGTAGGCAAAATAAGGATCCAAGTGTTTGATCATGAGTGGGGGTCACCAAATTATTGGATATAATTTGAATTTAATCTTAATTGTAGAGTAACTATTATAGAGTATGATATACAAGTAATAAAGTACAATAAATAAAAAAGTAACAAACAAGTAATAATATGAAACCCCAACCAAATGAGAGAGGTAGATGACTTAGCTAGTTTCGAGTGATCGGGAAGCATTCTAGATTGAGGAACTACTACAACAAAATGATAGGAGTGTCTTCAAGGTTCGCTGGAGGTTTGGTAACCCAAAAATATGAAGGATAGGAGCACCCACTTGATGACAAAAGTGCTCAGCACTAGTGAATGGATTTGGGCAATAGTGTATACCCGGATGCTCGGGTTATGATATTTTCTATACGGGAGGAATTTCTTTGTTGATCTCTATTTATCATTCTAGTTTGTATTCAATGTTTCTGATTATACCTATAACCTACGAAATAAATGTCTAGCTACACATACCCACAAACCACATCAAATCCCGAGAAATAAAGATTCAAGATGTGGAGATGGTGACCCGGTGGTCACATGAAGAGTGAACTTAGTACCAATTACTAAACTACATTTTAGACTCGATTTAGTTATGTGTGTAACTATGTGTAATTATGCCCTAGGATTCCTTGTGCAAGTTGCAAAATTGTAGTTAGATAGATCTAGAATGTAACAAATGTATAAAATTTGTGAGATGAAATAAAATAAACTACCCCTCCTATGTTGTGTATGCAGAAGAATGCAACCCTTGTCCCTTGAGTGAATGTGTTAGATGGATGCTTTGTAATGCTCTTGTGCCTTTGGATGTAAGCTTAGGTGATAGTATGTAATTCTTAGATTGTGGCCCTTCATTTGGGGGATATAATTATGTAATTATATCATTCCCTTGTTTGAATATTGTAATTGACAACCTGGAAGGTGACCCATAAGTGTAAAAGATGACCAAAAAGTAAAAGAGACCCAAAAGAGTAACAACGAAGTAAAGAGGGTTAGGAGTGCCCAAAAGGGACGCGAGTGCTTGGGCGCTTTTGTCCTAAATGGGCTCTAGTGTTTGAGATCATAAAATATAAATCATTCTAATCTTGACAGTCTATAGGGTGTGTAAGGTCAATAAAAATATAAGATACAAAATAAAAGAACCAAAAAACATTGTCAATTACTAGTATTCTCACTTAGGAATCATGTATATAATAATATTCTCTATGACCTATAAATGTATCCAAGTGCATATATTTTCGTCTACACCTACCATTTTACCTTCAAGCACCAACATGTTAGCTATTTGTAGAGATATTATAAGCCACACCAATTTCACAAGTTAGAGAAACACAAGAGCAAGAAACTTATAATAAATTTCCATCTAATGATTCAAATGGAGAGAAGAGGAATACGAAAAAGAGTGTTACATAAGATGAGTGTGATGATATTGATATTGAAATGGATCCAAGGCTCTCAAGATAGTTCATTGAACCAAATGTTGACAAACTTCAAGTAAGCAAAACCAAAGTGTGCACAATTGCACTTGAATACATGGGAACAAAACTATACTCACCTAAGGAGTAGGGATGATATACATGGAAATTTATCAAGTGAACTAAGAAATGGTTGGAAATTTACATGAGGAATAAATGATCAAAATGCAACTTCTCCCTAACGTTTTAATGATAATAGTTTGAGGGTAGAATGTAATGCAAGGAAATTTGTAAAATACCGTGTAAGAGTTGAAATATTCTAGAGCATATATAAAAATTTGAGCCATAATTGCAACCAATTAATGTGGCCAAATAAGAGGAGGATATAATTGTGACTCCATTAAATCATGGTCGATCAAAAATGGGAGGAATCTCAAAAATGAAGAGATCCCATTCTATTTTATGCACATAACACACCTAGATGAAGAGCATAAGGATAAAGGTTGGGAATTCAAATAAGGAGAAGAGCTAGAAAATACACCCACCGAGAATAAATCCTTCTAAGAAAGGGGGAAATGTGCATTCAAAATATAGAAGTTAAAGATGCATAGGAGTTTGATTAATACCATCTCTAAAACTCAACAATGCAAAAACCTGTTAGGGATCAAGAGAAATATATAAGCAAATCAATCCCACATAATCACAATAATAAGAACTATGAATAGAAAATATAGAAACAAAAATACACAACAAGAAGACATGATTTAACGTGGTTCACCCAATGTGGGCTACATCCACCAAGAAACACTTTCCCAGATTTTATTACGAGCCAACAAGAGTATAATCCACTCTCAGATCAATCTTCTCACAATTACAAAACATAGATCTTGTTTGGAGCTATGCTCAACAAACTCTCTCACAAATTCACACTTGAATTCACACACCCATATATTTCCCTATCGTATGTCTAACTATTTATAAGCACATCAATAGGTAATTGTCTAAGTAGTTTTACAATACCATGGGTACCAAAACCATGGGCTAAAACTGACCCATAAACATATGGGTTAAAATACCACCCATAATTAATAGATGGAAATACCACATTTTGAGTTACTCCTAAAAAAACATTCTCAGGGGCTTCCACACTCGAACCCCGGAGAGAATACATGAAGAGTGTATAGTACTTTTAGTGTATAATTTACAACACATCTAACATAAAAGTAGACTCCAAAACCTAACAAAAATATTGGTACTCACTCCTCTCCTCCATCACCACCAAGTATAGAAAATCACTTCAAGGACTAAATAAATCGAACAACCAAGTGCACAATAGTATATGAAGGGAGTTTAACCACTACTCACATAGGAAAGTGCACAAGAAATCCTAGTGCAATCAACTTTAACTATGCAACATAAAAAAATAACAGAGTAAACATATCATGAAGAAGATGTGAAAAAAAAATTGTGTAGAAAGAAGAATATCAATATTGAAAACAAGAAGATGATTCCAAGGAAACCTTGTAGAAGAAGGAAGAATATAAAACTACGTAGAAGAAATAAACGAGAAAGGAGTGAAGTGGATAGAAAGGCTAAGGTAGATCAAAAATATAAAAAGGAGAAAGAAGAGGAAGAAAAGAAAAGAGAAGTAGAAAGGAACAAAAATGAACAATAAAATATTATGACATAAGATTAGAGAAGAAAAGAAAAAGAAAATAAAGATGAGAGGACAAGAATCTCAAACAAGCCAGTAGAAAATTCCCCAAAATCTACAACAATGGAAGCATATACTAGAAAATCCAAATCAAAATAAAGTACACACACATAACACATGTACCATGGTTCACCCAATATGGGCTACGTCCACCAAAGATAGAGATCTCAATATATTATAATGAACAAGAGTATAAACCAACTCTTCCATACAAGAGTACAATGCATCTCTCCAAGAGTATCTCCTCCTCCAGATCTCTAAACAGATCTACATGAGTGCACTACAACCATGCCTCCAAACCACCACCATATCTCACATAACCAGGAACTACGCATCTCTAAACTGTGTAACCAAGCTCTCATGTGAATCTACAAACAAGACCTCTCAAATGGGTCTACCAATGTGCAACCATAACTGTGCACCAAGAAGTAAGTCTCTCCTCCATCACTACATCAACTTGTGCAAACAAGAAGACAACCTCCTCTACAATATCTGGATACTATCACGTACCCACAAGCTATCCAATGAGCTACAATACTAGATCTCTATGGACCAACAATACAACATGATCTCATGGATCTATAATACAAGATCTCACAACAACATGTGGATCTACAAGAAGAAACCCTATGTGATTTGCATACTATGCAAGCCATTACATTGAGACAAAATAATACAAAGGAAATACAAGTAGAAGACATTACCCTCTTCTCACCATTCAGATGTACCTGCCATTTCCTTTTGTCCAGCTTCTCTCCATGGAAGCTTTGTCTTCATGTAACCTTTCTTTTCTTTTCTTCTTCTTCATCCTCTCAACCAAGGAGAATCAACATTCTTACTCAATTCTTCCTCTAACCCTAGTTTTCTAGCTTATATAAGCATATACAAACTTAGGGAATCTTAGTTATGCATTTACAACCATCTGATCACCTTTATAACCAAGGGTCGGATTAAAACCCGTGTCTAAAATAAAAACATTCACGCATAGGTAACCAATGTTGGTTTCTCTCAAGTGACCGACGTCGATTACCCAACCGATGTCGGTTGCTTCCAGTGACCAATACCAGTTATTGTGTAAACCTGCAAGTTTGTAAAACATGCTATTTGTGAAGCAATTTAGCTCCACAACTCAATAAATATGACATAAGATTAGAAGAGAAAAGAAAAAGAAAATAAAGATGAAGATGACAAGAATCTCAAACAAGATAAGGTACAAACAGAAGAGCAAGCTCATATCAGGGTTCATTTTAAGATACCTCTGGGAAATTGAAGGTGGAATATCCCTGGAAAATATCCTCGAAACCATTTTGCGAACAAGAGAATTATATGGGGTTTGTGTACATAATTTTACTTTGACAATGCTTTTATTTTTAAGTTAAGTGACAGCAAGAGTTGTTGTCATAAGATGAAAAAATTGTTGTCACACGACAACAACCTTGTTGTCACACATTAGCAAGTTTGTTGTTAGACAACAACCTTTTGTTGCATGACGTGAAAACTTGTTATCGCGTGACTACAAATCTCTTATCGTGCGATGCAACTCTTGTCGTGCATCAATAACACTAGATTTTCAAGCGTCAACAACCTCCTATCATGCGCCAAAAAGCCGACTACCATGCATCAACAACCTCCTGTCATGTGTTAACAACTTCCTTCTTACGGCGCCAATAACCTCTTGTTGTGCATCAACAACGCCCTACGGAGTTCAAGGTACTTGATATACCAATTACCTCAAGTAAGCTAGTAGTACGTTACTAGTATACTACTCGAAAAATTACCTAGGTTTAAATAGGAGTATTTTTCAATGGTAGGAAAATCTGAACCCTAAAAAATTATACTTGAAATTTTAGGTGAACAGGACACCGACCTATTCCAAAAAATTCACCATTTCAAATTTTCCTAAAATCGAATTTTCACTGATTACAAATATTCGCCACTAACAAAATCCCGGCTCATATGCATAAGAGAAAGATCTTACAAAGGTAGATTAGAAATGAAAATCCATCTTATTCCCCTAGAGCACAAGGATGGAGAAAAATTGGAAAATGTGGGGCGATTGTTTGAGTGATAAATCCTTAGATGTCACTTTCATGTAGTGAAGAGACAAATGCTTTGGATTTAGTAGTTATCCCCACTTTTGGGGCCTCATCTTGCATTCAAAAACTTTGAAATCATTGGGATAGGAACATTACACATGTAACCTAGACCATGATATTCAAATTGAAGTAGATACGTGTGTTTCCCACCAATCCAACATGCATAAACATTGACACAAAAGTTGTCAACTACAAAGGTATAGTTGGAGAACTTGAAATTTTGGACCTTGTGGATGAAAATTGGAATTTCCACCATATATGAGGGGCCAAATAATGCTTATGACCAAATTATTTCCCTCCAAGTATGCCTATTTAGGGGAGGTTGGATTGGTTTTGGCTACAAGAACCCCTCCTAATATAGGAAAAATATTATTTCCTAGGCCATTTCAAGAACACGTGAAATTGTAAGAATTTACTACATAAATGAAATGTAAAGACTGAAAAGTGCATTTCAAATATCTCTAATTTATCTATTGATCACGTATATAGAGAAGAATTGATATATGTGCACCATGTATTTAATAAATCGACCCTTCAATGTCACTTTCATGCAATGAAGAGATGAGTGCTTTGCTCTATCAAATGTCCCCACTTTGAGGATATCTATTTACTGATTCCATTTCTTCCAACATGTTGGAGAAGAAACACAAACATGTTCCCTGAACCAAAAGCTTCAAATCAAAGTAGATGTGTGTGTTTCCCATAAATCTAACATGTGGAAACATTAACAAAAAGGCTATCAAATACAAAGGTGTAGTTGGAGAACTTTAACTCTAGGACATCATAGCTAAAAAATAACACTTTCACCATGTCAAAGGGGTCTATCAAATCTTAGGACCACTTTCTTGGCATCCAAGTTTTCTTGGTCAAAAGAGAGTGTACCCATTTTGACATTACAAACCCCATTCCCAATACACAAAAGTGATGTATTTTAGGCCAATTCGGGGAAAGCGTGAAATTGTAATCATTTGACATCTACATAAACCTTCGAGACTAACAAGTGTATTCAAAATCCCTCTAATTTACCCTTGGAGAACATACATAGATAAAAAGTGACAAATGCATGGTGGGAATTTGAGCATTCAATCCTTAAATGTCACTTGCATAAAGTGAAGTGGCAAGTGCTTTGGCTTTAGTGGTCATCCCGAATTTTGGGACATCTATTTTCAATTCCATCACTTTCAAAACATTGGGACAAGAGTCCAATATTCAAATAAAATAGGCCCCTAAAATATAAATTTCAAGCATGCGAGACAAAAGAGAAGCCAAAAGATAATGAAACAAAGATAGGAAGCTCTAGCTCTAAACCAGTTGAAACAAAAATAATAGGAGGGGATAATCAAATATTTTGAAAGAGTGAACCGAATATAATCCAAACTTGGAAGTGAAATCTTATCCTCCCCTCCTCACACATGTGCACCATGGTATTATACATTATGTAAAACCCACACAAGTGACCACCACATAATCCATTGTCACTAGTGTCAATGTGGATATAAAACAACTACAACTAAAAAATTAGATAGAGGTGCAAACATCCTACAACAAAACATTGGCGTGGCTACTGCTGTAATTGCACAACGTAAGGATACTTTGGAGAAAACATTGTGTAATATGAAGTAACAAATCGATTGTGAAAATTGTCTCAAGATTGTCACAAAACAATAGGTGAACAAATAATGAATAATGAATTTCAGCCTAAGCTGATATGGTTATAAAGTTAGTGGATAACTAGTAGGAACACGATATTTTACGAAACGCCAAAAATTAAGTGCCCTAGGTGAAGAGGGAGGTGAAGGGTGTAATTTCCATTTTGTAGGAGTATATAAAGTTTGTATGGCAAACCGCAACCCAAGCCAAGAAAATTACTTTCGAGTTGTTGGATTGGAATGTGTATTTACAAACAACCATGAATGACTACAAATAATACATGCAACTTACTACGATAATTCATGCACAAATGGCTATTGTGAAGGAGGATCAAGAGGTTGGAAAAACATTGCAAACATACCTTCAAGTTAAAGACAATGTGAGTGATAAACTACACAAATGGGAGAGACATACATAGCACAACATTTTTGTTAGGGTGTAAGCACAAAGAAAATGGGATCAAATGGGTGTAGTGATCCAGGAAATCCAAAACGCTATGTCTTATTAGGGTCCAATTGTGGATGCAACAAGAGAGGATTTATTGTTGGAGATCATGCAAGCTTTAACACATCTCCGGGGATATTTTGGCAAGGTTGATGAAGCCATTACATATTGGGATGTCTATAAGGCAAATTTAGAAGCTGTTTCTCCCAACTGTGAAATATATAGCTAATACCCTAAAGTATATTCCTCCCTACAAAATACTTTATAGACTTTAGAAAACTCAAGAATTACCACCTCTAGTAATTCCCCCTAACAACACAAGTTCTACAAGCTCCATTTTCATAGTTAGCATACAGTTTGAAGTAGGCCCCACAATACTATAATTTTGAGACAAGGTTAAAACAATTGGAATGTGACCACACCATTTATTTGGATACCTATAAGTAGGCCCACAAAGGTCAAAAACCCAAAAGGGATATCTATGAGGGAGTTTTTGCATATTAAAAACTTGAAATGGGAATCATTGGAAATGTTACTTAATTCAAATCCTACAAGAGTGGTTAAATTGTGTCTAATGAATGGAAATTGGTAAACGATGTTCCCTTTGTTGACTATGAATAAAGCATTTGAATGTATAGAGAATAAAATGACATCATGAGGTCGAAGAATGGATACAAAACATCTCCTACACTTAAAAAACTTCTTTCATCTTGAGATAAGACAACTATTTAAGTATGGGAAAGTGTTGGAAGGTTATTAAGGCCAAAATGCCGATTTGATGTATTTTGTGTAATTTTGTATATTGCACAATATCCAATGTATATATGTGGTCGAGATAGGACAAAATAAAATATATGTAAAGCTCCTCTAGTCTAGGAAGAGAATGTGAAACGTTCCTCTAGCCCAAAAAGAGAATATGAAGGGACCTGGAAGGCAAGTAGTTGCCTCATATTGTATAAAATTATGTAAGAGTGTTGCATAGAAGATTAAGTTTGGATTGTAGATTGTTACTTTGATATTGTACATTTCGTATAACTCTTATTAGTAATAGAATTCAAGTTTTGCATCCACTAAAAATATGACTATGACCTCAAGCAAACTCTATTTAAAGGTTTCTATTTATATTAATTTCAAACTATGTTTTTTAATGTCTTTATGTATAACAATTATACATCTCTATCTTTGTTTATATATATTTTATTTCATTCATCCAAATTGGAAACAATTTACATATTTCTAAACTATCTCGTAATTCTATGTATATTCAATTTTGTTTTGAAAAAATCATTATTTTTGAGGTAATTATGGGGGCGTATGACTGGGCATCTTATATTTATCAACTTTCAATGTTTTTTACATGAGAAATCTTTTAAAAAATATTTATTAAAATTTGTTTGAAGAAATGTGTCTCAATCTAAATGATTTTATCTATCTTTCTACCAAAGGGTTTTAAAAATACTAAACAATGCTTAAATAATGTGGGGGTGCACGACCGACTATCTACTATTTTTTTGGAAGAACTAGTGCACCTCTTTGAATTTTAACTCTTTGTCCCACTTATAATTAGACATTTATAAAAAAGTAGTAGTTTAGAAACTATACTCTAAATGCTACAATTCATATTCTTATGGCATTTTCAAATTGTAAGCATAACCACCTTAAATACTTCACATTTTCAAATTTTGGGCATAGCCATCTCAAATAATATGTAGAAATTAAGTTTCTCATTTTAAAAATAAAAAAATTTACTAAAAATCCTCCTTTTACCATGCCCCCTACAATTCCTTCCTCTTACCCATTAATTAATGTACAAAAGTAATGAAAATGAGATTAATAAAAAATATAAGAGTAAATGAAAAAACTGAAATAAATAGTAAAATATAACAGTAAGTTGTTAAGATTCTCCCCATAACGAATACGATAAACTAAACTATAAAATAAAGAGTGATAACTCTTAATCATTTCAGTGTCAATAATCTATTAATCATCATAATAAATAAGATTTAATCAGTAAAAAAATCTTGATTTCTTATTAAAAAAATAAACCGGCCATTAAAAACCTGCCACTAATCTCATAATATATTGGATACTTAAAATATTCTACAAGAAATCTCGTTTCCAAAAGATACTAAACATATGATGCGTGGATATTGGGTTTTCTTCCCCTAATAACCAATGCCTAAATTAATTAGACATATGTTGAGAAAAAACGTGCACTTTTCAATCAACCAAAATAAAAAATTAAAAGGAAAAGGAAAAGGGAAAAAAAGTATAGTAGGGATATTACCCGATACTGTATTTTGTTCACATGACAAATCCCACTTTTTACGTGTAAACGAATTATAAGGTCTACGTTAAGAAAAATAATACGAGTTTGTATAGGTGGCATTTCGACATTGGCGGCACAAATAGATAGCGAAAACGCCAACCCACGTATGAATTTTTATCAGAAACGTTCGTGCCAGAACCAGAAAAATCTTGACAGAAAATTGACTGACGCGGTGGCCGGCAAATTACAGTTAATTTATTTTTAAGTTAAAGCGAACTCTGTGTACCAGATTTAAGTAATAAAAAGAGGATGGAGATATCAAGGTAATTGTTTCTCCGGGATTCCGATTTTCTTTGATGCGGGTGCATCAGATTCATAAAAAATTACCATTGGAAATGAAGATGCGCAGAGTCATGTGCGAGAGGACACCATTGTCTGCGGAAGGTCACAGGTTCGAATCCAGACTTAGTTTTTAACAGTGACGTTCCATTTGTTTGGACGGTGGGGCCTCGTATTCACAGTGCCGTATATATTTCATCCCTTGCCCTCCACTACAAACAAGCACTCGGCGTCCGCGTTCAATTGCACGCAACCGGATTCGAACTCCGGACCTCTCGAATACCGTACAAATTTGGATCGGACGCTGCTAATGGAGAGGTTCTGAAATTATTGAGGTTCTTGGATTCGGCATGGGCGTGCAAAGTTCAGAGCAATGTTGTCCAGAAGCTTCGTCTGTGGTACATCCGCTTCCAAACCCTTGCTGCGGCGAGGATTTTGCTGTGGATCAAGAAAGCGATTCTTCCTCCTCGGTCGGGAAAGGTCACGGGTTCGAATCCGAAACCGAGGTTTCCACAACGCTTTCTTCCTCGGATTATGATTTGCTGTATCAGCAAATTGAGGGTTTGGAGAGAATGAAATTTAAGAAGGGGAGGGTTCGACCGATGGCCAGGCGAAAATCGTGCCGATCGGGCGCGGAAAAGCGCAGGAAGAATGTTAGCGGTGGCCGCAGGGCGTGCAACTGTGCGACGAGCTTCGCCGCAGACTGCGCGGCCATTTGCTGCTGTCCCTGCGCGATTCTGCATCTCTTCGTTCTCGCCTTTGTGAAGGCTCCTCTGTTTTTGCCAGGAAAGCTTTCTATTTTGCAAAGAAAAAGGCTCGAAGTAACAGAAAGCCCGAGAAGAATGACGAAAATGACAGTGATAATGATGATGAAAATAGGCAAAAATCGCAGTATTTTACGCCTCCATGGTCTCCGCAGACGAGCGGGCCTCTGGAGGTATCGCTCGGCGTCAAATTAGACAACCAGAAGATCTGGTCGGAGTTCTACGCGGCCGGGCGTATGGGATTCGGGGCTTCCATTTGAATGGAACTAGCCTGTCAAATTTGTTCGCTTCGCCTTAAAATTTCTCTGTTTGGACATTGTATTTCGTTGCAAATCCATAAATGTATATAACTCGGGAGATTTTCATTTTTACTTCTGTATATTTCGATGACATTGCTCCAGGGAGAATTGTAGGTTTTTTTTTAGGGCCCCAAATGTTTTCAAATCACAGTCAAGGGTAATTAAATGACTCGGAGAATCTAATTTGACCGTCGTTAACAGTGGGGCCGATAGGTCGGTGCAGTGTCAGATTAAATAACAGTTGAGTTCAGAAGGTAGTTTGGTGGTGGCCAGCTTGTCGTGTTTCAGATGTAGACCGTACTTAACTCGCTAATATTTTGTTGAAGGTTTGCGGTTGCCCCTTTTATGTATATGTAGCTACTAGCGTGTAGCGGGTAAAGCGTATGTATAGCTTTCTGTGGTGTGCATTTGACGGCACTTATCTTGTTTATTTAAGCACCTTTCATCATATCTTGATTTATTTTAAGATTATTTTTAAATAAAAACAATAATTGCAATTTGCAGGTATCCATATTGCACAAGAAGTAGTATACGAGGTCTTTGTTTCCCTTCTGCCTTTTGATCTAGCCGGGGAAAAAGGCTA
Organism: Taxus wallichiana var. yunnanensis; assembly: GCA_018340775.1. NCBI lineage: Eukaryota > Viridiplantae > Streptophyta > Pinopsida > Cupressales > Taxaceae > Taxus > Taxus wallichiana. The sequence goes on from CM031239.1 coordinate 1,026,646,111, forward strand.
AAATTTTGATGACTTAGCATGATAGGCGTATTGGTTGGTAGGAAGCCATCCACGATAGAGGTTGCTTCTTTGTGGTGCAAGATTGTCATTGGAATATGGGCGATTGATTGCATTGTGAGTTTGGTTTGATATAAGGCATTGAGCATTTGTATGGGCAGGGCATTGAGTGTGTGGAGTTAGGCACGATCAACGTGTAGGACAATTATAATGCGTCTGTTATTAATGCTCGTATGTTTACTCTTGAATGTCGAAGTCCGTGTGTACTTGTGTAGTTTGATTTTTATTTTTATTTATTTTTATTGAAATCGCGGTATGCGGACCGCCTTCCCCACGGTGAAGTGGGCAGATTTCTTAGGCTAAGCGGCCAAGGACTGAGGGGTATCCATTCCGTCAAATTCATCCGAGGCACGATCCCGACCTCATCCCTTATTACGGTGCATCTCCTGACTTCGCTTGCAGCAAGAATTGAACCCTAGTGGGCTCTTTAAGAGCCAAGCATCTTCACCATTGAGTCAATAGTCATTCGATTTGATTTTTACTTTTGAATCATGTCACTTCTCAAAGTATTGAATAAGTAGGGTTTTCTCTGTTCACTATCTTTAAAAGAGGAGTTAGGTTTTACGATGGCTTTGTGTTTTTTTGCAAAAAGAAGAAGTGCATGCTCGGGGTTCCGGTGAGAAGGTGTGCAAAGAAGGTATTTTTCTTCCCCCTTCAAGTTTGCACGCTTGAATTTTTAATCCGTAAAGCGTTTTAAATGCTTCACTTGTCAATTTAACTGTTTTTTATACTTACTAATTTTTTCTCAATTTCTCGTAATCCATTAAAATTTGGCTTAATAATTTATAAATTAATTAAAAATAACAAGTAATGAATAAAAACTCAAAGAAATGCAAACCAAGATTGATAACAAAGTTTACCCATTTTGGGCTACATCTCCGGGTTTGAAAAATAACTTGAACCGATCTAGGGAGAGGCATCGGTTGTGGTGCACCCTATTTTTATAGGGTCATTGGGCCACGTCACTGCCATGTGAACGAATGGAAACATCTCCAAAATATTCCTCCGCATTTTTTGACTTCCAAAATTCATTTGGAATGTTAATTTGTTAACCTTGCCACTTGTTCGAGCAACTTTTTTTACGTTGTCAAAATGGGCGGAGATTTTGGTTAGGACCAAGCTGAGCTGCTTCAACGCCACGAAGTGCATGCTACGACTAGTCATTAAATGCCTCAACCCTAAGCATTGAAACAATCAAGGCGTCAATTATTAAATCCACCACCGCCAAATCTTGTAAACATATCTTTGGAGATATTGAAACACGCGTTTTAATGGTTGATATAGAGCAGTTTAATGCCAAAACCCCAAGGACCGCCATAACTCTTAGCAATGACCATTTATTAGCACATTTTTCACTCTATGTTTTCTCCAACACCAGCTACATTTTCCTCAACGATGGCTCGGCCTCTTCCCCTGCAACTAACCCCTCTCGGCCGATGGATCTGCAAGGGAGAGTGACATTCATGCAGGGTGGAGAGAAGATGAAAGGAGACACACCGAAGGTGAGAAGCTTCTCATGTAAGCAATGATGCTTCAGTGTTTTTAAACACTACACTATTATTGGAAGTTTGTTGTTTTCCCTTTAGTATTTTCTCTCTGCTGAAGAAATTTATTTGCTCCTTTTCCATGTTTTACATCTATGCAGTGCAAACTATTTCATTCTCTATTTTGTTTTCTCGCTTTGTTACCTTTTTTCGGAAAATGAAATGAAAAGTCGGGAGAGGAAGCCAAGGGCCATAGGCATATCTAGGACTTTTCACTTGCTTATCTTTTTTAGAATGCTTTAGCAAGTCTGTCCTTCATAAGTCTATACATATGTGTGTTGTAGAGGTCTTGGGTGATTAAATAATTGATTTCAAAGCATGTACTTTATCAACAATTGTCCTTTGAATTGCTCCTATTATGCGAGTATTGCACTCAAATATGTTCTTATCACATCGTTTGGCCATTTTTATCCATTAGTTTGCAGTCCTTGAGTAGTCTTTATCTCTTTAGAAAGTTACACAGAAATACCGCCTCGCAGAGGTTATCTTTACGAGAACACAGACCATTTCAGCACCATCACACAATTTCACCCGGTCTAATACTTGTGTCTGGGCTTGCCTTGATTTACTAGGTCGGTATATCATCATTGCATGTTGAAAATTCTAATTTGCAAATTATACTTAGTTTACTTTTCTATTCATAATTTTTAGTTACAAATTAGTGATAATAGGAGCTTTTGGAACTACCCAATATTTAGTAAGAGTCTCATACTCCCAAACAACTCACATATTGCATTTAGGAGACATTTAAATGAGTTCTTTTCAATTTTCGGTCTAGGTAATTGGTAAACTGCACTGGTTTATCTTCAAATTTTAGATTCTAAGTTCAAAAACACCTTTAACATAGCAAATTGATAGGATTGGGATCAGTTTGTCAGTTTTACAAGGTAGTTTGGTGCATTAATGTGAACATATTTCATCCCTTACATCATTGCAGCATATTGTTTGGAATTAGTTTCATGTTCTAGTGTGTGTACATGCTTGTTTTCAGACATTTTAAATCAACATTTCAATAGAATGTTTGCATATGATAACGGTAGCCAATGCTTGCATAAATTGACAAAAATACATTTGTTGATTTCATCTAACGTTAGAAGATGAAATTAAAAATCAGGATTGGCATCTGTTATGGGATCTACATTGTTTCCCCATTAAATCAGGGTTTCTATATCACAATATGTACCCACTCTATGGATGTTCAATTATCTTCTCGCATTGGTGCCAAAAGAGTTTAGAAAAGAAGATACTTATTTTGGTTTTTTGCCAAAACATTTTCCCTTTTGGTAGATTTATGAATCATCTGAGTTGCTTTGTTGAGTGCTTTAAACAATTACACCATAATGTCGATTGTAGATTGATTTCTTAATTGAGGAAAGATGATTAGTTCGACTTGACTTTTGTGGCTTACAATTGTTTGAAGATGTTGTATATCAATGTAAAAGCATTCTTAAATGATAATATAAATGTTCTTCGTAGGATTGATCTACATAATTATAGCTTCATAGTGTTACATCTTTCTCTGCAATTTAATGTATTTATTTTTTCTCAAGAACGTTTCTAGTATTATTGTATTGTTTTTAGCTTAGATTGAGCTTAAATGTGCTCATTGCAAATCTATTCTTTTATAGAAGCTTCATTGATATAAACCTAACGTTAATTTGAATAAAACACTGCTGATTCAAAGAACTTGCAATACTTAAAATACTTTGAAAAACAAAAACAGTGGTCTAAATCCTAGAGCATCATCATATTGTTATATTAGCATAAGTCTAATTGAATACATAAAAAATTGGAGAGTATTTTGATTACATATGCAAAATTTATATTGCAAACATAACTAAAAACTACATAGGAAAACTCCAATGAATACAACATCTAGATAAATGGTCTATAGGAAAAATTAATACTATCATCATATGTCGTGATAAATGTTGATTATGAGCACATGCTCAATATCTTAGGTAGTATAAGTAATATTGTCCTCTTTCAATATTATTGTTGGATTTTCTTTTCCTACTGATACAAAGTTCAATTGCCCAGCTGAAAAGGGATTTAGACCCCCTTTTGACAGAGGATTTGGTTGCCGAATTGATAAGGGATCTGGTCCCCCTGTTGAAAAAGGAATTGGTTGTTCAGTTGATAAGGGATTTGCATTTCACTTGTGACAAAGGATTTGGTTTGCCCTGCTGATGCTTGCATCCATGGTGGCATGGGAAATGAACTACTAGGACTGCTTGAACTTGTACAAAGTAAATGAGGTGATACATACCAAGATGGAATTGTACAAGAGTTATTCATAAGTGATGGATGTGTTCCAATTCGAGCATAAACTGGGATTTGAAAATTTAACATATGTTGATAAATCCTTCGATTTTCATGATCTGTGAAGAACTTACACTCATCCTCCTTTCATAATCCCTTAATTTATTTTCAAGTTCCCTCTCCCTCTTCTCTTGCTCTTTCCTTTATGCTTTTCGTGCCTTCTCAATATCTTTTTTTAGTCCTTAGGTTGCTTCTCCTTTTAATTTCAAGCTTCTCCTATAATTGTTTTTTCTTTTTTGTTGCAAGCCTAGCAACCTTTTTTTTGTGCCAATTATTTTTTCCTTAACTTTAGTTTTGCTTGTTCCTCCTTCTTTCTTTCGTATCAACCAATAGCTCCATGTATTCAAATGCAGTCAAAATATGTGAATGCCTACTCAACCTAATAGAACCATCTAAATATTCGACTCTCTTTTTGTTTATGATCTCCCTTGGAAGTCACAAAAATTGAGAAAGTAACTTACCATGTCCATTTTGGATTTGAGTCTCTTTAGGGACTTGAGGTTCATGTTGCATAACTTCTGATTTTATTTCATTTTCCTGAGCATCCCCTTCAAATTCAACTCCATATTGTTCATCCTCATCTCCAACATTTTTATAGTAATGAATTATTTCTTGTTGTTGCAGTCCTTCAGGAAAGGAAGGAAAATTCAAGCTTTGATCTTCTATGTTGAAAGGTAGCTTGTAACCCATTTTTTTCATGGCATCCTCTAACCATTGAGGCGGGTTAACTTGACTTGGCAAGGACATATCATTGTTACTTAGAAAATATGTAGACCCTTCATTATTGTTAATGATGTTACTTGGGTTTCCAAGAGCACCATTTAGCTCCACTCCATGTGTTGCAGTTGCTTCCATATCATCTCTTGAGTCAACATTTTGCATGAATTGAGTTTCAGGTACCACCTCTTCACTATTATTTAATTATGGATTTATTCCTTGAGATAGGCTCAAAATGTTTGTGACAGCATCAACATCTTCCTCACCTTGCATGTCAAATGCTTGGTTGCATGCCATGTCATTTATGAGAGCATCATAATTCAATGGCCAAATACCAGTTCTTTTGAAACTTGCAATTATGTTAGATGGTGTTAGTGCCTTTTTAAGGCTCTACTTACAAGCTCAACAATGTCATTCCTTTTCACATCTGCACATCTATTCTCTACCATCCATTTGGTCCTCTCAGCTCTAAAATATGTCTTGAAAGGGATAAACACACTCACGTCAAGAGGTTGCAACTTATGACTAGTATGTGTTGGTAGTGTTATCAAGTCAATGCCCAATTTGTTGGCATCCTCCACAATTTGCAATGCTACATGGCTACAATGGCCATAAAATATTAATAGGTGTCTATTATTTGGAGAAATGCCTCCTAGTATTGAATGTGCAAAATGACATAGCCAATTTAAAAACAATTCCTTTGTCATCCATGCATTTGGATGTGCAACCATGCATGCTCCAGGTTCAAAATTTTTAATTTAATTATTTAGCATTCTCTTTCCCTTGAACAAATAAAATATTGGGATTGATAAACCTGCTACATTGACACAACACAATATAGTGATCCACTCCCCACTCTTTGGTATTACCTTTGGGACATTTTGGCTTCCCCTCTTAGCAATAACACGCATTCCATAATTTCTCCTAGCCTGCAAAACAGTCTCATCACAATTCCAAATTTTATGAGCACCGTATGCATATGTTCCATAGCATTTGGCCAAATTGTCATAAAATTTGGTTACTATTGTAGGGCACAAGTTTAAAGCTCTATCCCTATCAAGTCATTCAATTTGTTGATCAAAGAACACTTGGAAAAAATCACACAAGAAGTTCGGGTAGGGAAGTGAGTCATATTCAAAGGCGCGAATGGATAGGGAGAACGCGCACGTGGAACAAAAGTTCAGCTTTCGGGACTTAGTAGTTTTTACTCATAAAGGTTTATTTTAGAGATGGCGTGCAGAGCACACAAACGAGGCAGACACGTGCGTGCCACACATTGGATATTCTTGGAGAATCAAATACGAAGCACTTTGCATGGACACATGTAGGAAATAGATATGCTATTGTCGGTTAGTGGTAGTAGTCTATTATTAGCGCACTTGAATGTGTGGCTAGTTTTGTAACGGTGCGTGGCTATTAGTAGCATGCGGCCTATTTTTGGAATGGATAAGTGGTGAAGGGAAAGTCCCCACCCTTATATATGTGTAGTAAACTGTGTGATAGAGAGAGAGGAGATATATACAGAGATATGTTGTTAAATATGTTACGCGCATACTACTATTATTGTAATGAAGCTTCTGTATACTTATTGCATTGAATATAATGGAGGATATTGGTTGAATCTAAGTGTTAGTTTTTGTGTGTATCTGAATCTAGTATGTCTTTAATCTCATCATGGTTAGTACTTAATTCTTCTCTTCCTTAGGTATAAATCTGGTATGCTCTATAGAATGATGTGTTAGTAATGTAACTATATGTATCTCTTGAGTCTTCATCATGCTAACATCCTACAATAACAACCCTAAAGAGGAACCTGGTACCTTTGCACGCTTCGGGTAAGCACTCGGTTTAGGTGAGTGATGTGACAACTCATCTAGGGTCCGATTGGATTTATATCACCGAATTTTAGGTTACATCATTGGTTCCATTGTGGGGACCTCTTTTTAGTTGTTTTCGAGGATGGTTCGCGATGAAGACATACCCGGTTGACCTTAGCAAGTGTTGAAGAATGGATACGTGATCTAGAAAGAAGAATACACATGGTGATTCAACATTGGATCTGAGTTTAACACATGTGTTTGGGTGGAGCAGAATTTGTATGACAATTTATATGATATTTTTTCACTATCTTTCCAATAGAATTATCACGAGTGGCTGATTGCTTATGCATCTAAGCGGAATTGGTGGTATCGCACACTTATCCTGGACACGGGAAGAATTTTAGGCCTTGTATGATGCTTGATCGATTTGGAATCGAGATGTGGATACGTGGTTCCGCGGTGTCTTAAACATTTATATTTTGGAATACTCAATTTCCACTTATTTGTGTCTAGAAGTCATTGAATTCCAGTTCTTACGATATCAAGGAAGCTTACCTATAAGGCGTTCCACTTTGGCGATCAAGATCTTGATGGTAACTTTTCATCTAGAGAGTAAAATGATGGCTAGCTAAACCTCACCACGCATGGGGGTAGGAGCAGGTTTGGTGAAAGATGGCAGACCTAGTGACGAACAACAAAGAGAGGAAAGGTGACTTAAGTATAATGAGGCGCGTGAGAGGGAGATAGAGAAGTAGTGTAACATTACAGAAAGTATGGCGTTGAGGAGAGAGATGGCTCGTGAAGGATTTGAAGCTCACATAGAAGACGTGGAGCTAGAGCATCAAGAAATCCCCCATCTTGGAAAGCATAACAAGGATCCCCCTTGGCCTCACGCGAAGTGCGCTAGAAGAGACTACCGGGCCATGGGCATGCATTTGAATCCACAGTAACCTTGCCCTTGGGTTGGGTTTTTCAAAGCATCTAGTACGAAGCAGTCAAAAATATAGTTCAAGCAGTGGGAGAGTAGGAGTGAGTCTTATAAGAGGCGCAACGATGGCAGCACAAATGGCTTTGTTGTTATATGGAAGTAACTTTTTGGGCGTATCATTAGCACATAATACAAGCGCCAATTTTTGGATTAACTTCTGGGAGTAGTAACACTTCACAAATTATCAGGGTTCAGTTCATTTCTACTGTTGGGACATAGGGAAGTACATCTTCTGGTCTGACCCCAGCTATAGGTTTGGGATTAGGAGGCATAGGTAGCTTTGGTTCAGGTGGATCTGGTGGTTTTGGAGGCAGGGGAAACACATGAGGTTCTGGATCAGGTGGGCAAGGTCCACACTAACCCTAGAATATTTACATGGAAATGTCTCTTCGTCTTCCAGAATATAGGGGCATAGAAGATGTTGCTGAACATGTGCATGTGTGAAATATTGTGGTGCGAAAAAGGGATCATCGCTTCGGCGTAGGGCAAGCCAATTTGCCACTATGTTACAAGGGCGCGCACATAGCTAGTACATAAATTTTGACCCTGATTAGACTTGCGTAGATTATACGGCTTTAAAGGATGCATTCCTTAAATAGTTTCATATCCCTGAGTTTGAGTAGAAGAGTATAAGTGCGCTCAAGGATATTAAGCAAGGCACTACTGAAAGTGTTAGAGAGGATATTAAGCTAGGCATGTTGTTAGATTTTCTTTAGGGCCCCAAATGTTTTCAAATCATAGTCAAGGGTAATTAAATGACTCGAGAGAATCTAATTTGACTGTCATTAATAGTGGGGCGATTGGTCGGCAAAGTGTCGATTAAATAACAATTGAGTTCAGAATGAGTTTAAATAGTAGGTAGTTTGGTGGTGGCCGGCTTGTCGTGTTTGAGATGTAGACCGTACTTAAGTCGCTAATATTTTGTTAAAGGTTTGCGGTTGTCCTTTTATTTAGCCTCTTTTATGTATACGTAGCGTGTAGCGGGTAAAGTATAGGTATAGATTTTGTGGCATGCATTTTTGGGCTTTCCTTCTTTACTTATCTTGTTTACTTGAATCACCTTTCATCATATCTTGATTTATTTTAAGATTAGTTTTAAATAAAAACAATAATTACAATTTGCAGTATCCACATTACACAAGAAGTGTACAAGGTATTTGGTTCCCTTCCACCTTTTGATCTAGCGAGGGAAAAAGGCTAAAATTTTGATGACTTAGCATGAGGGAAATTTGATACGTCGATAGGCATATTGGTTGGTAGGAGGCCATCCACGATAGAGGTTTCTTCTTTGTGATGCAAGATTGATCACTGAAATATGGGCGATTGATTTCATTGTGAGTTTGGTTTGATATAAGGATTTGAGCATTTTTTCAGGTAGGGCCTTGAGTTTGTGGAGTTAGGCACGATACAATGCATCCGTTATTAATGGTGTGTATGTTTTCTTTTGAATGTCGAAGCTCACGTGTACTCTGTAGTTTGATTTTTACTTTTGTTTTAATTGAAATATGGCAAGTCCATGGACTACCTTCCACCATGGTGAAGTGGGTAGATTTATTAGGCTAAGTGAGCAAGGACTAAGGGGTATCCATTCTGACAAATTAACCCGGGGCATGATCCCGGCCTCATCCCTTATTACGGTCGTCTTCCGACTTTGCTTGTAGCAAGAATTGAACCCTGGTGGGATTTTTATGAGCCAAACATCTTCACCAATGAGTCAATAGTCATTCAATCTGATTTTTACTTTTGAATGATGTCACTTCTCGCATTAAGTAACTAGGGTTTTCTCTGTTCAATACCTTTAAAAAAGGAGTTGGGGTTTTACGATGGGTTTGCATTTTTTGCAAAAACAATAAGTGCATGCTCTGGGGTTCCGGTGAAAAGGTGTGCAAAGAAGATATTTTCCTTTTTCCTTCCCCCTTCAAGTTTGCATGCTTGAATTTTTAATCCGAAAGCATTTTAAATGCTTCACTTCATTAGTTTAACTATTTTTATACTTACTATTTTTTTCTAAATTTCTTGTAATCCATTAAATTTTGGCTTAATATTTTATAAAACCAGATTATAACTAATTAAAAATAACAAGTAATGAATAAAAACACAAAGAAATGCAAACCAAGATTGATAACAAAGTTTACCCGTTTTGGGCTACATCTTTGGGTTTGAAAAATAACTTGAATCGATCTAGGAGAGAGGCATCGGTTGTGGTGCACCCTATTTTGCAGGGGTCATTGGGCCACGTCACTACCATGTGGATAAATAGAAACATCCCCGAAATATTCCTCCACATTATTTTGAATTCCAAAATTCATTTGGAATGTTAATTTGTTAACCTTTCCAATTGTCGAGCAACTTTTTTAAGCTATCAAAATGGGCAGAGATTTTGGTTGGGACCAACTAGAGATCATTTCAATGCCACCTAAAGTGCATGCTATGACTAGCCATTAAATGTCTCACCCTAAGCATTGAAACAATGGCGTCAATTATTAAATCCACCACCGCAAATATTGTAAACATATGCTTTGGAGATATTGAAACACACATTTTAATGGTTGATACAGAGCAGGTTTAATGACAAAATCCTAGGGATCGCCATAACTCTTAGCAATGACCATTTATTAGCACATTTTTCACTCTATGTTTTCTCCAACCTGCGCTACATTTTCCTTAGCAATGGATCGACCTCTTCCTAACTGCAACTAACCCCTCTCAGACAATGGATATACAAGGGAGAGTGATATTCATGCAGGGTGGAGAGAAGATGAAAGGATACACACCGAATGTGAGAAGCTTCTCAAGCAAGCAATTATGCTTGTTGTTTTTAAACACCGCACTATTATTGGAATTTTGTTGTTTTCCTTCAAAGTGTTTTCCTTTGTTGAAGAAATGTCTTTGCTCCTTTTCCATGTTTTACATCTATGCATTCAGAAACTATTTCATTTTCTATTTCATTTTCTCGCTTTGTTACCTTTTTGGAAAATGAAATGAAAAGTCAAGGAGAGGAAGCCAAGGGCCATAGGCATATCTAGGAATTTTCAATTTCTTATCTTTTTAGAATGATTTAGCTAGTATGTCCTTCATAAGTCTATACATATGTGTGTTGTAGAGGTCTTGGGTGATTAAATAATTGATTTCAGCATGTACTTTATCAACAATTGCCCTTTGAATTGCTCCTATTATGCAAGTATTGCACTCAAATATGTTCTTATCACTTTGTAGATCAAGAATTTCTGCGCTTGTTACCTGTCCAAGTTAATGTACCAAACTAAGCACAAAAACCCTAAAAAATCCAAATGAAATCAATAACTGATAGATAAGACAAGATCCGAATATGTAGATGGAAAAGAAATCCGATGTAGACAAGACGGGCGCACACGAGCGATCCTGCAAAGTGGATCTAAGAAACGGGAGACCCGGATGCTTGTGAGTAAAAGACAACGTTAAAAGATATTTGGGTGGACTGCCTGAAAAGCGGGTCCGGGAAGCGATAAGCTCCCTCGGCGGATGTCAGTCCACGTTTTCAATTAAGGAAAGAAGCATACATGATAAAAGATGTAAGTAAATGTCTAGATTTTTTTGATTAAAAATGACAAACAAAATGTAAACAGCAGACAAAAATCAATAGAAAACAGGAAACTGTGAAAACAATGCTGGATTTGTGTTACCTGAATTCTTTTACCTATCGGCAGGCAGATCGGCGTCGATTGTGAGAATCGGAGTTGATTAGAAAAATCGGCGTCGCCCAGGATAGGTTAGCGTCAATTAGAAAGTTAGCGTCGATCGGGATAGGTTGATGTCGACTATGGGAAAATTGCGGGAAGATTAGAAATATAAAATGAAAGATAGATCTTCGATCTCGGCTGGATCTGGCAGGAGCGGTAGGGATCGACAAAGCTCCACCTTCACTGGATGCAGGAACAGAGTCACCAAGAGATCGATGGAGGCTCACGATGTCGATGTGGTAGGAGCAGAGTAACGGTACTCCTCTCAAGGATTGATTTGGACAAAATTTGCTTTTGCTTGATAGATAATGCTCAGACTTGATGCTCAAAACTCTCTGTCATTCTTTCTGTCTAACTAGAACTGAATTTTGGCCCTGTATTTGTAATTGGCGCTGACCGAGATGTAATTGGCGCCGCTCTGAAAAATCAGCGTCGACTGAGTACCGGTCGGCGCCGATCAGGGAACAGACTCCCGAAATGGCCAAAAAGGATGATTTTGGAAGGATGCAAGTGATCCCTCTGACTCAAATATGGGAAATATCCCACTGCATGGTTTGGGGGGAGGAGAAATAGGGGGGATAGATGGATAAAATTGATATGGGAGGTTAGGAATTGATATGGGGTAGATAAGCGGTTAAGATATATGTAAAAAGTGTAATTAAATAGTTAATATTTAATTATCTATGGGTAAAACATAATGGGGTGAAATAAACTTAGGATAGATGTTTAAATCAAATATTAAATAATACCCTAAGGGAGAAGTGGTGATATAAACGTGCTCTAGGTTACCCGAGAAGGCGAATGGAAGCGGGGGACACTAAATTGGGTAATCAATTTTAGGTGTCTACATTTTGCCCCTTTTTGTCAAGTAACTTGCGATAAGCAAAGTTGCAAGACAAAAACAAGGAGTTGGAAGAAAGGAAGAAAAAGTGATGATGTGATCCCCCTCAAACTAGGGATGGGATGGGCCCCGAAAGAGCAACCGATCCCAAGTTTGAAAAAGGTAGATGAAAACGCAGGATGCCCAGCTAGATGCCTGGAGTAGATCTGATCATTAATGATGCACAAAAATAATAAAAAGGTAGCAACCTAAGGAACTCACATTGGTAGGGCAGACTAGACGGTCTTCGCATGAGACGACGTTAGTACCTACAGACCCGTGAGTGTAAGGAGGGCTGTAAAATAGTAGCACCTAAAGAGAGACACATTGGTAGGGACAACCAAGATGGTCTACGAAGCAGACGACGTTAGTGCCTACAGACCCATTATCTTTAAGCTGCCAAAAATGCGAGTGCCCCATGTACAGGGAACAAACTCGAAATGGGTGAGAATATCGAAAGTATGTGCCAAAAGGCAACACTCAGGGCATAATAATGACCAGATAAATAAGCCAAGCATCAACACTATGGCAAAAAGATTAGGAGATGGAAGAAAGCGAGGTGAAGAAGCAAAAGTGCAACCAATCGGCAATGATAGGCCTAAATCGGCGTCGATCAAGATTAATCGGCGCCGACCATAAAAATCGGCGCCGACCACACAAATCGGTGCATTGACCATCGAGCCCATATAAATATGCGAAAGGAAAACGTGAATGATTTATTTAGACCATGACGATTGATTTAGAGAGAGTCAAAAACTAATTTTGAGCAACATGGAAGCCTCTGGGAGTAGTCAGAAGCGGAAGAGGACACGACCTGGGGTAAGTGGATCCTCCTTAATCTCATGTACATGTTTACCGTTAAATAGCACACTAGAATGCCATTTTTAGAGAAAAAGGGAATAAGTGGGAAGCAAGAGTGTTTTTGACACTCTGCCTCCCAATCGGCGTCGATTGGAAAAATCAATGCCGATTAACTTTAATCGACGCCGACTAGGTTGGATCGACGCCAATTTAACTAAATCGACGCCGATTGGACCGAATAGACTGATAAGATGATAGAATGTGTTTTTGATGTTCTGATTTGGATAAATGGGAAGCTAACATTGCTCTTGACATCGTGGATGTAGGCACGAGAGGTGTTACACATGTGGGATGCTATTCCCGAGCTTCTGGAGACCATTCTCCCGATGTGACTAACACAGATTGGTGCCACCTAGAGTTAGCTAGGCTCGGGGGCTTCCGGTACTACCGATGGGTGCCTCGAGATGTAGAGCTGATGCAAGCACTAGTGCGGCGATGGGATAGCAGGACATGCACTTTCTGGTTCAGGACGGGTGAGATGACCATCACCCACGAGGATATATATAGGATCCTGAGGCTGCCGATCACCGGGGACCCGATTGAGATTAGTGCACGAGAGAAAGCGGCAGAGGCCCTAGGATGATTGTATGGAGGCAGGGCGAGACGATTCGAGAGATAGTGTCCAGGGGTAGTGAGGATAGCCTCACATTATAGGTGGTGATGTCGGGAGTAGACGGATAAGCGGCTGATTCGAGATGGCGATCTCTTATTTTACTCGCGATCGGGAGGTGGGATATTTCCCTTGTTGTTACTAGGCGTGTGTGTGACATCCTGATTGAGCAGTGTTCACGTTCATCGATGCCCTGATAGCTCAGATATACTATGAGTTATGGATGTACACCACCGGTAGGAGGACAGTATCGATGTTAGCTTTGTGCTCCATTGCTGGGCATATGAGCACATAGCAGTGATCAGGCCATCTGGGCTTCCATGGATGCCAGCAGCAGTGGGGGCCCTCGATTATGGATTTTGGTGATGGCGGGCCGACATGGCCTCGAGAGATACAGGGAGATCTGAGTGGTATGCTGAGTGTTTCAGGATGTTGACACCAGAGCAGGTGATTTGGAGACCATATCGGGTCTATCCGACATGGGCCGGTTAGGAGGCTCACTTGGTGGGGCTGAGACAGAGCAGGGTGATTAGGGGCTACAGGCCAGATATGTGGGAGCGCATCCCGTTTATACGGGTATTGAGGCAGTTCGGCCTAGTTCAGACAGTTCCGACCACCTACAGGCCATACAGGTGAGATAGCAGAGAGACCGATCTACCGATTTTGATCCCAGCAGATCCGTTGAGGGAGGCCCCACCTTCCACAGATAGTGATGACGACGCTAGAGTAGATGATGGCTATGTGGCATGGTATTCTACAGAGCTACCATGACACCTGCCAACATCCATAGACGCAGACGAGGAGGACATAGCCGCAGTTCTGGAGAGGCTGGAGGGAGAGCATGCTACCCTAGTGCAGACACACCAGATTTCCCTCGAGGAGATTAGAGCTCTGACGGAGGAGAGGGATGCACTGATACTAGAGAGAGACACAACACGTCAGGAGCGAGATACAACGATCCAGCAGAGGGATCACTACCATCGACACAGAGAGGCCCTCAGGGCCAAATACGGTGATACAGGCACTATTTTAGAGTCCGGGTCACAGGGTGTGACATTAGGAGGGCCACCACCAGCAACACCAGTAGTGCCATTATGAGCACCTGGTACGGTGAGCCTGAGCACTTATCAGTCTCTCCTCGCCGAGGTGAGATATTATGAGGATGTTCTAAAGCACAACATGCCCCCGAGGTTCCTCGTTACGGCGCGAGGAGGAGGAGATATTGACAGCCTGCAGCTAGTGGTGCATCAGAGGGAGGGAGCACCGGGAGAGAGCGAGGTGGCAGCAAGCCCCCAATAGCAGGTGCTTCTATCTCGATAGGCGGTGGCTAGGAGAGGCGGCTGGACCAGAGGAGGGCGGAGGAGATAGTGTCTTCCACCTATTAGATTTTATGATATAAATATTACTATTTTTTTGTACCGATATATTGATGTAGCCTCGATTTGAAGGCATTTTTGATGTATGATATAGATGGCTTGATTGAAATCCATCCATTCTTTATTGTACAGACACTCATGTATATATATAGATTCATCATTTTTTGTGTCATATGATTGTACTCATGCATTTAATTTTAATAGATATGGATAGATGTAGCGTAATTGTGATGGATATAGACATATGCTGATAGAGGATAAATAGATGTGATTTGATGGACATAGACATAGAGGATAGATAGATGTGATGTGATTGATATGTGGATTTAATTTTGATGAAAAATAGATATAGATAGATGTAGTGTAACTTGGATGGACACGTTTTTAGATGATAGATGGATAGATGGATAGATGTGATTGATAGATTTGATATGTTTAAGATGTTAATTTAATTTTGATGAAAATAGATAGGTAGATTCACATGTGTTTGCAATACATGCTTTGATATGTTTTTTGGACAAAGTAGATAAGATGAATATAGATAGATGATAGATTTTGACTAAATTAACATGTTAAATGTCAATTTAATTGGATGAATAACAAATAATAATGGGAAATGCGCTAAAGGACGTAATGAAATGACCTTGATTAGAAATAAAAGCAATACACCTAGATAAGAAAAAGAATGATAAGCTAGGCCCCTAACTGACCATAAATAGAGACTTTGATAGAAACCAAAAGACCATGCATACAAGGCCATATATGAGGTTAAAATAAACCTGACACTAGCTAGTCGCAAACCAGATCTAGAAGGTAAATGGAAGGAGAAGTAAGTATTTATCTTGTCAAAATTTACAAAGGACAAAATACATGCTCATATTGGGAAAATAGGGTTCTCCATATGATCGACAAAAGGTCTTATATCTCAGCTTCATGATTTTTGTTTTGACAGAAGAGAAAACTGATCAATGCGGGAAGTTTGCTAGATATAGAAAGACTGATCGATACGGGAAGTCTTTCAATGATGCTAAGAAGTAAACAAACTGGCCGAAGAGGAAGTCTGTTACTACAAAGGCTGATCAATGCGAGAAGCCTTGGAAATCCCATGGAACAAATAGCCATCCTTCAAGGGCATGGTCTATATCTTTTGATTCATTTGATAATGCATAGATAGTTGTCCTTCGAGGGATCAGTCTATCTTTTGGGAATTTTTAGGATAGCACCCTTTTTTTTGGAGATTTTGGAGCTTTTGGAGCTTTTTTGAAAGAAGCTGAGTGTAGACCAGATAGATCAGATAGAGGGGAAGAAAACGTATAAAAAGCACGTACTCATGCCCCGAGTAGATTCGATTAAGATAGATACTTGGGATAGATGAAGAAGTGATTAAGGTGTCCCTACTAGGAGGAGGAACATATCCATAAGAAAAATGCCATGAGTAGAGCCGTGATACTCATATTTAAGGTAGAAAAGACATAATGCGGAGAACCACATAGTTCGAATCACTATGAAATACATGACTGGTTGCAGATGGATGAAGAATCTGTTTTGTGACTAAGACCGTGTAAGACATATTTTAATAGTAGAAGGGCCTTAGATGCAAGGCATTAAGAGGTTCCGTTTTAGGTATACCATCCATGGAAGATAGACGATAAGCCCCAGACCCATATTTATGAGTGACTACGTACGGACCCATCCAGTTAGGAGCAAACTTACCATGCTGACTCCATTCTAGTGTAGTGACATTTTGGTTTTCTTTAAGAACAAGATCACCAACTTTGAAGTCATGGTGTTGCAAGTGCTTGTTATAAGCACGTTTGACATGCTCAAGGTAGACTTGATGATGCTCAAGAGCATCAAGACGCCGCTCATCGAGTAACTCAAGTTGTGCTAGACGATTTTGACGATAGTCCTCATCAGAGACAAATTCTTTGAGAGAAACATGAAGAGATGGGATCTGGACTTCCAAAGGAAGAACAACCTCAGACCCATAAACGAGAGAGAAGGGAGTAGCACCAGTAGGAGTACGAATGCTAGTTCGATAAGCCCAAAGAGCAAAAGGGATATGTAAATGCCAATCCCTACCAGCTCGATTAGTTACTTCATGAGGATATTACGCAAAGTTTTATTGTAAGCCTCACCTAGCCGTTAGCTTGGGGATAGTATGGAGAAGAAAAGCTGAGTTTTATATTGAAAGTGTCACAGAGGTTCTGCAAATTGATGTTTTTGAAAGATTTACCATTGTCTGTGATGAGTTTGTGTGGAACACCAAAGCGACAAATGATGTATTGATAGACAAAATCAACTATGGGTTTAGCTTTGGTCGATGAAAAAGGAATAGCTTTCACCCACTTAGTAAAGTATTCTATGGCAGTAATGATAGAATGATGATGCTGTGAAGAGTGGGGATTGATGAGACCGATGAGATCAAGACCCCATTGCGAAAAAGGCCACAAATCCGCTGCAGGTTGCAAAGCCTGACTGGGGATATGTGTGAGATTGGAATGTTGTTGACACTTGACACATTTCTTAGTGTATTCACAACAATATCGATTAAGAGAAGGCCAATAATAGCCTAAACGTAAGATGCATTTAGCTACGGCCAAGCCACTAAAATTTCCACCATAGATACCATCATGGACTTCCTGGATGGCTTTAGATGATTTAGGGGTTTTGAGGCACCGAAGCAAAATACCATCAAAACCATGTTTGTAGAGGATTCCACCTAGAATAGTATAGCGATTAGCGCGTAGGATAAAAGATCTTCTACCATTGGAAGTCAGATCTAGAGGAAGCACTGAATGAGATAGATAATCAACAATGTGTTGATACCACTCATCTTGAGTATTGGTTGTGACGACATTGATTGAAGTCAGTTGCTTGAGATGAGATGGTTGGTCTAATCGTTGCACAGCCACATAAAGTCGCGAGTCTTCGGTAAAAGGTGGAATAAGCGAGGCTAAAGAAGCCATTGTATCTGCGAATCGAGTTCGCAGTGCATGAGGAATAGCTTGGATAGTGAATTTATCAAAAGATTGAAGTTGAAAGAGAATGATATCGCGATATTTTTGAAGGATATCATTCTTGCATTGATAGACACCCGTGACTTGATTAACGATGAGTTCAGAGTCACCAAAGATGTCGATATGGTGGGTGCCAAGATTAATGGCATTTTGAAGACCTAAAACAAGAGCTTCATATTTAGCCATATTATTGGTACACTCAAAGTTAAGTTTTTGTGCGATTGGGATAGGTGCACCCCAAGGAGGAATCATAACAAAACCTGCACCTCCCCCTTGTTGACATTTGGATCCATCAAAGAAGAGTTTTACTTTAAATGGAGAAAGACCGAAATCAATTTGTTGGATATACTCATCGGGGAATTGAGCAAGGGGACTTGAGTGTCCGAAGAGGAGCATCAGCTAATTGATCTGCAATGACCTGACCCTTGATAGATTTTTGCGGGATAAACTTGAGATCAAATTCTGTCATGAGCATGAGCCAACGAGTGATACGATCATTGTGATAAGGCTTTGCATGCATTATCTTGAGTGGATTGACACTTGTGACAATGTAATTTTTGTGATTAAGGAGGTAGTGACGAAGCTTAGAAGTTACGAAGAAGAGAGCACAACACAACTTTTCAGCTTTAGAATAACGTGTTTCATACTCATGAAGAGTGTGACTGATGTAATAGATGGCTTGTTCTTTACCACTAGCGTCCCGATGCGAGATCATGGCTCCCAGAGCATGGTCAGTCACAGAAATATAAAGATAGAATGGCTCCCCTTTGTGTGGAGGTGTAAGCATAGGTGGAGAAAGAAGATAAGCTTTGAGATCATCAAAGGCCTTTTGGCAATGCTCATCCCATTCAAAATGAACATTCTTACGGAGGAGATGATGAAAAGGTTGACAACGGTCCGATAGTTGCGAGATAAAACAACACACTGATTGAAGGCATCCTTGAAGACCGCGGAGTTGCTTTAAGTTAGAAGGGGGAGGCATCTCAAGGATAGCTTTTATTTTTGTGGGGTCAACTTCAATACCCCTAATAGAAATGATAAAGCCTAAGAGTTTACCAGTGAGAACGCCAAATATGCATTTAGATGGATTTAGGCGAAGACAAAAGTGAAAGCCTCTCAAAGAGAGGTGTAAGAATGAAAAGATGATCCTGACGGTGTTTGGATTTACCGAGGAGATCATTGACGTAATCTTCCACAGTTTTGTGTAAGAGATCATGGAAGATGTAGGTCATTACTCACTGATAGGTTGCTCCTACGTTCTTAAGACCGAAAGGCATGACATGATAACAAAAAGTCCCCCAAGGAGTTATGAAGGAAGTCTTATGTTGGTCCTCTGGTGTGATGAGAATTTGATTATACCCAGAGAAACCATCCATAAGAGAAAGCATCTCGTGACACTTTATTAAATCCATGAGTTGGTCGATATTAGGTAGAGGAAAATCATCTTTTGGACAAGCAAGATTAAGATCCGGAAGTCGGTACAAATTCGAATCTTCCCAGTAGCTTTGGTTACTGGTACTACATTTGAAACCCATTGTGGATAATCAATGGGTTGGATGAAGTTAGTAGAAAGAAAATGTTGCAACTCTTCTTTAACAAGAAGGGCTACTCGAGGGTGCATTTTACGCAATTTTTGCTTAACTGGTTTGATGTCTAGAAGAGTAATGATATTGTGGACCACGATATCGGGATCAAGTCCTGGCATATCCTCATATGACCAAGCAAATGCTTGATGATGGTTGGAAAGAAAAGTGGTGAAGTCTCCTAACTCTTGTGGATTAAGAGATTGGCCGACCTTAATGATGCGAGGGTCTTTAGAAGTCCCTATATTAAGGTCGATAGTGGCTTCGTTGAGAAGTGTAGACGTATCAAAAGGAATGGTCTTAGGAAGATAGGAATCCTCTACCCCCAGATAGGTGAGGATAGAATCATCATCCATACAGTGGATAGTGTTGATAGTAGGAGAGTCGTCTCCAACTATTTCAGGGAAGACTAATGGTATGGAAGTGGATTTGTTATTAGTTTTATAGGTCAGCGGCCCTAAGGAAATGGTATTGACTAAAAAAAAAGTTAGACGGGATGGAAATGGTGTCATCCACATCAAATGATGCTTCTGACCTGGCGGGAGAAGATGGTTCCTCAATGGGAAGAGGCTCATCGAGAATAGTGATGGTGGCTTTTGAGAGGGATTTAAATCCTAAACTAAATTTTGATGTGGTTTGAGAGTTGGAATGGATGCGAGGTCATGCACACCCTACTCATATTTTCCCAGCAAAGCCCTTCCACGCGCATTGATATAAATAATTTTTTTGCAAACGTGGAATTTTGTAGACAATCAAACCCTTTGAATAAGGTTTGGCCCTAGGGGAGAATCCAGGCGATAGTGAGGTGTATCAAGACCACCGTAAATGAAGTTAGTATGTTGATTGGGCAAAACAATGGTGACGATGCGAACAAGACCTGATTGATATTCGGGTTGTTTGTGCGGTCTACCATACTCATTAGGTTTGAGATGGACGTCAAAAGAGAGAAGAGGAAGCTCTCTAGCGAAAAATGCTGTAATGTATCCTCCAGATTTTGTAAATCCGGTAGTTTAGTGCGAGGTATGGAAGAGGATGAAGGCTCATCAGGAGAACAAGCATTCTCCTTTAGAGGGGCAGACCCTGTGGTCATGTCGCATTGTGAAGAAGGAAAAGGATCTCCTGGATGAGTATAGATTTTCCCCCATCCGATATTTTAAGCATCGATGGAGGGTTGATGGACGCAATGATGCATTGTACAAATCCGGGAGCATCCTAGGATCATATTGTAGTGAAATTTCCCTTCAACAATGTAAAGGAGCTCGTGAAGCAGCTTCTTACCTACTCAAATGGGCAGGACCATAGTTCCTAAAGTAACTGCCAGTTGATTGTTAAATGATCGAAGGGCGAAAGGTGTGGTGACACTACGTTCTTTGGTAACTTAAGTTGCTCAAATGTGTGCAAGGAAATGACGTTGAGTGTAGCACCACTGTCAATCATAGTGTGTTTTAACGTAGTGTTGTTGATTTGAATTGTGATAAAGAGGGGAGCCTCCAAATCCTCAGAAGAAAGGGAAGGAATTTCTGAATCTTCAAAGGAAATGGTGGTTGATGGTTTATTCAATCCAACAATCATCTCAATAGGTTGGGGCTTATCTAAATTCAGTGTGATATGGCGCAGATTATCAATCAAAGTTTAGCGTCTTTGTGGAGATGATTGAATGAGGTTGAAAAGAGATATTTTGATCGAGCATGGGTAAGTTGTTTCATAACACTCTCTTCTCGACACGGGAATCGAGCCCGAGGTGAAGCACGAATAGAGACCCTAGGTCTCGAGGCTGATGTGGAAGGAGGAATGCCTTCAGGGGCTACAGAAATGACAACCCATGGCTGAGATGTAGATGATGATAGATTATCATATTGTTGTGTTCTAGTGGCGATATGAATTGTGTCGATTTGAGAAGGTGGAAGACCATCCAGGAGTGGAATTAATAGAACTAGAGGCCTGAGTAGATCATTGAGGCTCAAATGTGGTTGAGATGACAGGAGATACTTGTTCCTCCTCTTCTTCCAGTAGAAGATCACTTTCTTCCAAAAGACTGTTAATGACAGATTGAAGGGCTTTACATCCCTCGGTGTCATGTCCTGACTATGGTGGTAAGCACAAATCAAATCGAGTTGAACTGTAGGTTTTACTCCTTTAGGATTATAGGGTTTGATCGGAGGAAGGGATATGGATGAAGATTGGATAAGTTGGCAAAGAATTTTAGTATAGAATTTGGTAGACGAAGATGAGGACAGAGATGACGAAGGCGCCTCTTTTGCCTCAACAGACTGCCAGAGGTAAAAGAACCTGCATGTCTGTTTTGACAGTCTTTTTAGGGATCGTTTTACTTTTTCAGACATCGGGAGGAGCAACCTTGGGTGCTTGGGATGGAAGTAAGTGAGGCAGGATTGATTTTGGTGGAGGAGGAGCTCCTAAAATAGATTTTGAAGGAAATGAAGATGTGATAGGCGTTGTGGTCTTCAGAGATAAGGAAGGCTACTTGATCAAAACAAATGACGATTTAGATAATGCTGATTTAGATGAGGGAGGAGCTCCCAAAATAGGTCTGATCAAAGGAACAGAGGATGCCTTGGCTTTTGGTGATGAGAATGATGGTCCTGATAAAAGAGATGACGCCTTTCTAGTGGGTAAATCCACTTTACGAGGCATTGGTGAAGAGGGTGTTGTAGAAGAAGATGCCTTCTCAGTGGACAAATCCAATCTTCTATGAGGCGCAGAGAGAGATTTTTGAGGAAAAGCACCAAGAGTTTTAATAGTCTGAAATATGGGTTTTCCTTTTTCAGGGATGGTGACAACTTCAACCGCATAAGGTGATTGTAACCTTTTCGAGGGAAGAAGATGGGGAGGTACTGATGATGCAACATTAGACTTTAGTTGTCTCGGTTTAAGTTTAGGAACCGAGAGTGTAGGTGCTAGTGCTATTTCCTTAGATTTTCCCTTAATAGGCAAAGTAGTATCGGTGATGGAAGAAGTGGATGATGAAGAAGTAGTTCCTTGCGAGGGAGATACTTCTGGTATAGTAATTGTGGGTGTAACTACTGTAGGAAAGGAAACGGGAAGAGTCAAAATCAAAGATGCTTCCGTTGATAGAGAAGTTGGTACAACTATAGGTATGTTTACCAATGGCATAGTCGCAGTGAAAATGGGAGAAACAGAAGTAGATGTATTTGTAGTGGAAACTCGAAGGGATGTAAATGCCTCGAGCATCAAAAGAATGTCTGATGATGAGACATATGAGGATGACACTATCTTGGGAATGGACGAAAGATTAGATAAAGAGGCAGAGAGAGATGAATCCGTCTCTAACAATGTAGGAATATTCAAAGATGGATTGTCTGGAGATGATGGAATCTCAGCGATTAGCGGAGTGGAAGGAGGTTCTGATTCGGTCGATGTGTTCGTAGATGGCTTAGGTTTAGAAGAATATTCTTCAGTAGAGATGAAGCTGATAGTATGAGTGTTTGGTTTTTGAGACTCTGAAGCATCATTATTTGGGGAATGATTGAGAAAAGGTTGTTTAAAAACATCAAGCGCCTGATTTGGGAGAGCATTTAGGCTATCCAGAATGAGCTCGCCTTTATCAATGAATTTCTGGACAAGATTTTTGAAGGTATAACATCGTTCAATGTCATGGCCTTTGGTTCTATGATAATGACAGAAGTCATTTTCCCTATACCAGAATGGATGTTCTTGGTTCTCATCAAAATTTCTAATAGGGGGAAGTTCGATCATGTGAACTTCCAACATTTTTTCCAAGATAGAAGCATATGATTCCCCCAATGAAGTAAAATATGAGATGATGAGGGTCCTTTTCAAGAAGATGAGGAGTCTCTCCGTGGTGTTTGATTAGAAGTGTTATCAGCTCATGGTGTTTTCAATACGATAGCATTAGTAAACCCCTGATTCTTGTCTTTGTTAGAAGTGGAAGGGTTCGATTTTGTAAACCAAGAAAAATATGGTTTAGATTTAGAGCGAAGTTTTAACTTCCCTTGTTCAATGGCACGGGACTCAAGTTTACGTGCCATCATAAAGGCTTCCTCAAATGTATGAAAGGTTTGAATCCTTAAAGTGGAAGAAATATGATTAGTGTAAGATCGAGTAAACAACTCGATCTATTGAGATTGAGGGAGGGAGAAAGATAATTGATTTATTATCCCTCTCCAACGAGCGAAAAAAGTCTGCAATAGACTCGTCATCGAATTGACGAATGTTGTAAAGATCTATAATCGAGATCTTATGTGTGATATTTATTGAAAATTTTTCAACAAACATCTGGGCTAATTGAGAGAAAGAAAATAGGGAATGTTGGGGAATGTTATTATACTAGTCTAAAGTAGGCCCTGCTAGAGACATAGGGAAAGTACGAAGCATAAGCTCCTGATCCTGGACTATAAGGTAGCAAGCGTGTTTGAATGCTCGCAGGTGCTGTTGAGGGTCCTCCCGACTATGAAATTTTGAGAATTTAGGAAGTTCCCATTGGGGAGGATAAGGCTTAAAAGCCACTGATGGATGAATCGGTTCATTACATACTTCTTCAAAAGAGTATGAAGGACGAGCCCCTTTGGTGGAGGCTTCTAGGTCTGTGATTTTCTTGAAAAGAACTTGGACCATGTCAGATTGAGGAGGAGGCATGTTGGTATGTCCTACATAAGAAGTGAATGGTGGATTTTGTTGAGGTGTTAACGGGGGATTCATCTGTTGATTAACAGATGATAAAAAGAGTAACCAGTGTTTTGGGTGCGCTTTGGTGAGGTATTTATTGTGAAGGATCTGTGTATAGATAGGCTGTGAGATGACAAGTGGTTGAGAAAAAGGTGGTTGAATGAAAGACGGAGCTTGTGATTGGTGGGCTCCTACACTTGTCGATTGAATCGGAATGGATTGAGGAACATGGGTGTTAATTTGATTGGACATGGTGGGGAACAAGGTCTGAATGAGGCTTTTGACTTCGGATTGGTTATTAAGGGCACCGACACTAGAGGATGGGTGAAGGTCATTGTCGCTGGAGCATTGGAAGAAAGATGAGGTGGAGGATGAGAAGAAGGAACCAAATGACTTGTAGAAGGGGTTGATTCACCAAGAGGTACTGACCCTGAGACACAATAGATGACATAGAAGAATTAACAACAATCTGTGAGTGTGCAGATGCGCCCATTATAGCTAAGGAAGAGGACTTCTCAGAAGTAGGTTGTGGAATAGTCGAGGTAACTATGGCGCTAGGAATAGGCAAGACTATTTGAGAACTAGTCGACATGGTCGGTGGAAGAGAAAAAGGAGGCACAGGTGCGCCACCCTCTTCCGTGGTTCGAAGAAGAGAAAAATATGCTAACTGTTCTATAAAAGCCTGGGATGGTTCATGAGGATAATCGTAAACTTGCTGGATTGGTGGTCCCTGATCAGATATTCGAACAGACTTATGTACTAGATAGTCCATAAGGGCTACCGGATTGCGATCAAGGAGCACCTAAAATTCAGGATCCCCGCGAGGAACATACTCTATATCAGAAGCAGATGATATTTTTGAAGGACTGGGGGAAGCTGGATGTGATGGGATTGCTTTAGGTTGATAGAAAGGATTATATGACCAAGATGGGGAACCAACTAATAGCAGGTCCTGAGGAAGACCCGAGGGGTGCCGAAACATCCACACTAGTGGTGGTCTCGAGATGAAGAATGGACCAGTTGAGCCATTTTTTTAGATTATAACCGGGTGACGACCGTCATAAACAAGAAAAAATATAGAAAAAGAAGATTGACCTAACTAATGCATAGACAATTCAAGCAGTGTAGGTGATTCTCTTTTAATTTTTCATGCTTTTAAGAAAGAAAATATTAGGGAAGGCTTTTTAGAACATGAACTACTCAGATAGCCAAACTAAGGATGGTTTGGGGAATGTTTTAGTGAGGAGTCTCGAAGGCACTTCAATAAAAGACCAGTACATGGCTTGATATAGGGGCCTACCCTCGCACTTCACACACCGCTGCGATAAGGGAGTCGGGTGCTTTGCCAATATATACCAGAACTTCCGTGAATTTATAGCACGACCCGAGTACCGTGTAGGCTCTTCCTCTTGGATGTCACTTCCAAGTAGGCGAGGCTAGGGGAGGAATTTTTGTTTAGATGCTTTATACCTAGTGATTTTGGCTTTGTGTGCAAGGGTGAAAAATAAAAATCAAATAGTGTCACTACCGATTTTGATCAATTTTTCCAGCCTATTTAGAAAACTAGATGAATAACATACAGCAACAGAAATGACAAAGGAAAAGTTCTTTTTAAGTACTAAGAACAAAGTGTTGGATTTCGATGAAGACAGGTCAAACAAATTCTTTTCCAAATGCGATTAAATTCTTTTTAAGCACCAAAATCAAAATTTTGAATGTGATAGAAACAAACAAACAAGTTCTTTTTTAAGTTCCTAAAAATGAGAAAACACCGTAAAAGAGAAATACTTGTAGATTTAGCTCTCCAAGGTGTGTGGACTTCAAAAAGTGCGTTGTTGAGCTCTTCCCCTTGAACAATCCCACGAACAAGCAAAGTGCTCCACAAGAAAAGGTTAAGCAAACACACAACAAATCCAGAAAGATATATCCAGATAATAGTAGAATGAAAATTTCTATTTAAGGAACTAGAAAACTTTCAAGAAAATAACAATTTTGCAAAAAGAGACGGATCAAGAAATGCAATTTTGAAATCAAATGAAAGATTTATTGATCTTCAAAATAGGAATTGGAATTTAGTTTTGCAAGAAATAAGAAACTTTAACTTTGCAAATTATAAGTGAAAGAAGCAAGACCAAAATGAAGGAAGGAAATGCTATGGAGAACTTACGAAAAGCATTGAAGAAACAAAAAAATTCAAAAGCTGGAAAAGAAATGAACTTACCAATAAGGGAATTTGGTTGGGTCCCACTGGGTGTGCCAGAATGTAGATCAAGAATTTCCGCGCTTGTTACCTGTCCAAGTTAATGTACCAAACTAAGCACAAAAACCCTGAAAAAATCAAATGAAATCAATACCTGATAGATAAGAAAAGATCCAAATATGTAGATGGAAAAGAAAGCCGATGTAGACAAGACGGGCGCACACGAGCAATCCTGCAAAGTAGATCCAAGAAACTTGCGAGACACAGATGCTTGATAAAAAGACAACGTTAAAAGATATTTGGGTGGAATGCCCAAAAAGCGGGTCCGGGAAGCGATAAGCTCCCTCGGTGGATGTCAGTCCACGTTTTCAATTAAGGAAAGAAGCATACATGATAAAAGATGTAAGTAAATGTCTAGATTTTTTTGATTTAAAATGAAAAAAAAAAATGTAAAATGAGACATAAATAAATAGAAAATAGGAAATTGTGAAAACAATGCGGATTTGTGTTACCCGAATTCTTTTACCTATCGGCAGGCGAGATCGGTGTCGATTGTGAGAATCGGCGTTGATTAGAAAAATCGGCGTCGACTGGGATAGGTCGGCGTCAATTAGAGAAAGTCGGCGTCGACTATGGGAAAATTGCAGGAAGATTGAGAAATAGACAATGAAAGCTAGATCGTCAATCTCCACTGGATTTGCAGGAGCCGTAGGGATACTGACAAAGCTCCGCCTTCGCTAGATGCAGGAACAGAGTCACCAAGAGATCAATGGAGGCTCACAATGTCGATGTGGTAGGAGCAGAGTAATGGTACTCCTCTCAGGGATTGATTTGGATAGAATTTGCTTTTTCTTGATAGATAATGCTCAGAATTGATGCTCAAAACTCTCTGTCGTTCTTTCTGTCTAACCAGAACTGAATTCTAGCCCTATATTTGTAATCGGCGCTGACCGAGATGCAATCGGCACCACTTCAAAAAAATCAGCGTTGACCGAGTCTGGTCGGCGCCGATCGAGAACAGACTCGAAATGGCCAAAAGGGCAATTTTGGAAGGATCCAAATGATCCTCTCGACTCAAATGGGAAATATCCCTTTGCATGGTTTGGGGGAGGAGAAAAAGGGGGATAGATGGATAAAATTGATATGGGAGGTTAGGAATTGATATGGGGTAGATAAACAAGTTAAGATATATGTAAAAGTGTAATTAAATAGTTAATATTTAATTATCTATGGGTAAATCATAATTGGGTGAAATAAACTTAGGATAGATGTTTAAATCAAATATTAAATAATATCCTAAGGGAGAAGTGGTGATATAAATGTGCTCTAGGTTACCCGAGAAGGCAACGCACGCGGGAGACACTAAATTGGGTAACTAATTTTAGGTGTCTACAATCACATCTTTTGGCCATTTTTATCGGTTAGTTTACAGTCCTTGAGTAGTCTTTATCTCTTTAGAAAGTTACATAGGAAATACTCGCCCTCGCAGAGGTTATATTTCGAGGACACGGACCATTTCAGCACCATCACACAATTTCACCGGTCTAATACTTGTCTAGGCTTGCCTTGATTTACTAGGTCGGGTATATCATCATTGCATGTTGAAAATTCTAATTTTCAAATTATACTTAGTTTACTTTTCTATTCATAATTTTTAGTTGCATATTAGTGATATTATGAGCTTTGGGAACTACCCAATATTTAGTAAGAGTCTCATACTCCCAAACAACTCATATATTGCATTTAGGAGACATTTAAATGAGTTCTTTTCAATTTTCAGTCTAGGTAATTGGTAAATTTGCATGTTTTATCTTCAAATTTTAGATTCTAAGTTTAAAAAACCTTTAACATAGAAAATTGATAGGATTGGAATCGGTTTATCGGTTTTACAAGGTAGTTTGGTGCATTAATGTGAACATATTTCATCCCTTACATCATCATTGCAACATATTGTTTGGAATTAGTTTCATGTTTTAGTGTGTGTACGGGCTTGTTTTGAGACATTTTAAATCAACATTTCAATAGAATGTTTGCATATGATAAATCTTGAGTAGCCAATGCTTGCATAAATTGACAAAAATACATTTGTTGATTTCATCTAACGTTAGAAGATGAAATTAAAAATCAGGATTGGCATCTATTATGGGATCTACATTGTTTCCCCATTAAATCAGGGTTTCTATATCACAATATGTACCCACTCTGTGGATGTTCAATTATCTTCTCGCACTTGGCCAAAAGAGTTTAGAAAAGAAGATACTTATTTTGGTTTTGCCAAAACATTTTCCCTTTTGGTAGCTTTATGAATCATCCGAGTTTCTTTGTTGAGTTCTTTACACAATTAAACCATAATGTCGGTTGTAGTTTGATTTCTTAATTGAGGAAAGATGATTAGTTCCGACTTGAATTTTTTGGCTTACAATTGTTTCACCATGTTGTATATCAATGTAAATGCATTCTTAAATGATAATAATAATGTTCTTCGTAGGATTGATCTACATAATTACACTTCATAGTGTTACATCTTTCTCTACAATTTAATGTATTTAGTTTTTCTCAAGAACGTTTCTAGTATTATTGTATTGTTTTTAGCTTAGATTGAGCTTAAATGTGCTCATTGCAAATATATTCTTTTATAGAAGCTTCATTGATATAAGCCTGATGTTAATTTGAATAAAACATTGCTGATTCAAAGAACTTGCAATACTTAAAATACTTTGAAAAACAAAAAAACAGGTGCAAATCCTAGAGCATCATCATCTCGTTATATTAGCATAAGTTTAATTGAATACATAAAAAGTTGGAAAGTATTTTGATTACATACACAAAATTTATATTGCAAACATAACTAAAAACTACATAGGAAGACTCCAACAAATACAACATCTAGCAAAATGGTCTATCCAACAAAATTACTACTATCATCATATGTCGTGATAAATGTTGATTATGAGCACATGCTCAATTTATTAAGTAGTTAAGTAATATTGTCGTCTTTCAATATTATTGTTGTATTTTCTTTTCCTACATATACATAGTTCAATTGCCCAACTTAAAAGGGATTTAGACCCCCTTTTGACAGAGGGTTTGGTTGCCCAATTGATAAGGGATTTGGTCCCCCTGTTGAAAAAGGAATTGATTATCCAGTTGATAAGGGATTTGCCCTCTTTATTGACAAAGGATTTGGTTTGCCCTATCGATGCTTGCATCCATGGTGGCATGGGAAATGAGATACTAGGATCTGCTTAAACTTGTATGAAGTAAATGAGGTGATACATACCAAGATGGAATTGTAAAAGAGTTTTTCATAAGTGATGGATGTGTTCCAATTCGAGCATAACCGGGATTTGAATATATGACATATGTTGAAAAATCCTTCAATTTTTATGATTCGTTGAAGAACTTACACTCATCCTCCTTTCATATTCCCTTATTTTATTTTCAAGTTCCCTCTCCCTCTTCTCTTACTCTTTCCTTTATTACTTCATGTGCTTTCTCAATATCATTTTTGCTCCTTAGCTTGCTTCTCCCTTTCTCTTTCAAGCTTCTCCTACAATTTTTTTTCTTTTGTTGCAAGTCTAGCAACCTTTTTTTCTTGTGCCAATTATTTTTTCCTTAACTTTAGTTTTGCTTGTTCCTCCTTCTTTCTTTCTGTATCAACCAATAGCTCCATGTATTCAGATGCAGTTAAAATATGTGAATGCCTACTCAGCCTAATAGAACCATCTAAATCTTCGACTCTCTTTTTGTTTATGATCTCCCTTGGAAGTCGTAAAAATTGAGAAAGTAACTTACCATGTCCATCTTGGATTTGAGTCTCTTCAGGGACTTGAGGTTCATGTTGCCTAACTTCGATTTTATTTCATTTTCTTGAGCATTCTCTTCAAATTCAAATCCATATTGTTCATCCTCATCTCTAACATTTGTATGGTAATGAATTAATTCTTGTTAGTCCAGTCCTTCAGGAAAGGAAGGAAAATTCAAGCTTTGATCTTCTATCTTTGAAAGGTAGCACTGTAACCCATTTTTTTCATGGCATCCTCTAACCATTGAAGTGGGTTAACTTAACTTGGCAAGGACATATCATTGTTACATAAAAATTTGAGACCCTTCATTATTGTTAATGATGTTACTTGGGTTTCTAAGAGCACCATTTAGCTCCACTCCATGTGTTGAAGTTGCTTCCATATCATCTCTTGAGCCAACATTTTGCATGAATTGAGTTTCAAGTAACATCTCTTCACTATTATTTAATTATGGATTTATTCCTTGAGATAGGATCAAAATGTTTGTGACAGAATCAACATCTTCCTCACCTTGCATTTCAAATGCTTGGTTGCATGCCATGTCATTTATGAGAGCATCATAATTCAATGGCCGGATGCGAGTTCTTTTGAAACCTGTAATTATGTTAGACGGTGTTAGTGCCATTTTTAATGCTCTACTTACAAGTTCAGCAATGTCAATCCTTTTCACATATGCACATCTATTATCTACCATCCATTTTGTCCTCTCAGGCCTATAAAATATGTCTTGAAAGGGATAAACACACTCACGTTAAGAGGTTGCAACTTATGACTAGTATGTGTTAGTAGTGTTATCAAGTGAATGCCCAATTTGTTGACATCCTCCATAGTTTGCAATGCTCCATGGCTACAATGGCCATCAAATATTAATATGTGTCTATTATTTGGAGAAACGCCTCCCACAGTACTAAATGTTCAAAATGACATAGCCAATTTAAAAACAATTCCTTTGTCATCCATGCATTTGGATGTACAACCATGCATGCTCTAGGTTCAAAAATTTTAATTTAATTATTTAGCATTCTCTTTCCCTTGAACAAATAAAATATTGGGATTGAAAAACCTGTTGCATTGACACAACACAATATAGTGATCCACTCCCTACTCTTTGGTATTACCTTTGGGACATTTCGGCTTCCCCTCTTAGCAATAACACGCATTCCATACTTTCTCCTAGCTTGCAAACCAGTCTCATCACAGTTCCAAACTTTATGAGCACCCTATGCATATGTTCCATAGCATTTGGCCAAATTGTCATAAATTTTGGTTACTATTGTAGGGCACAAGTTTAAAGCTCTATCCATATCAAGTCATTCGGTTGTTGATCAAAGAACACTTGAAAAAAATCACACAAGAATTATGCGCGGGAAGTGAGTCATATTCAAAGGTGCGAATGGATAGGAGAACACGCGTGCGGAACAAAAGTTCAAATTTCGGGACTTAGTCGTTTCGCTCATGAAGGTTTATTTTAAAGATGGCGTGTAGAGCACACAAATGAGGCAGAGATGTGCACACCACACATTGGATATTCTTGGAGGATCAGATACGAAGCACTTTGCACCGACACATGCCGGAAATAGATCCGCTATTGTCGATTAGTTTGGTAGTAGTCTATTATTAGCGCACTTGCATGTGTGGCTAGTTTTGTAACGGTGCGTGGCTATTAGTAGCATGCGACCTATTTTTGGAATGGATAAGTGGTGAAGGGAAAGTCCCCACCCTTATATATATGTAGTAAACTGTGTAATAGAGAGAGAGGAGATATATACAGAGATATGTTGTTAAATTTATTACGCGCATACTATTGTTATTGTAATGAAGCTTTTGTATACTTATTGCATTGAATATAATGGAGGATATTGGTTGAATCTAAGTGTTAGTTTTTGTGTGTATTTGAATCTAGTATGTCTTTAATCTCATCATGGTTAGTACTTAGTTCTACTCTTCCTTAGGTATAGATCTGGTATGCTCTGTAGAATGATGTGTTAGTAATGGAACTATATGTATCTCTTAAGTCTTCATCATGCTAACATCCTGCAAAAGCAACCCTAAAGAGGACTGGTACCTTTGCGCGCTTCGGGTGAGCACTCAGTTTAGGTGAGTGATGTGCCAATGCGTCTAGGGTCTTATTGGATTTATATCACTGAATTCTAGGCTACATCATTGGTTCCATTGTTGGGACCTCTTTTTAGTTGTTTTCAGGATGGTTCGCGATGAAGACATATCGGTTGACCTTAGCAAGTGTTGAAGAATGGATACGTGATCTAGAAGAAGAATACGCATGGTGATTCAACATTTGTATCTCGAGTTTAACACACGTGTTTGGGTTAAGCAGAATATGTATGACAATTTATATGATATTTTTTCACTATCTTTCCGGTAGAATTATGCGAGTGGCTGATTGCTTATGCATATAAGTGGAATTGGTGTTATTGTACACTTGTCTAGACACGGGAAGAATTCTAGGCCCTGTATGATGCTGATCTGATTTGGACTCGAGATGTGGATACATGGTGTCTTAAACATTTATATTTTGGAATACTCAATTTCCACTTATTCGTGTCTAGAAGTCGCTAAATTTCAGTTCTTACGATATCCAAGGGGAGCTTACCTACAAGGCGTTCCACTGGTGATCAAGATCTTGATGGTAAATTTGCATCCGGAGAGTAAAACGATGGCTACCTAAACCTCACCATGCGTGCGGGGCGGAGCGGAGTTTGGTGAAAGATGGCAGACCTAGCGGCAGAATGACAAAGAGAGTAAAGGCAACTTAAGTATAATGAGGCGTGTGAGAGGGAGATAGAGAAATAGTGTAATGTTGCAGAAAGTATGGCGTTGAGGAGAGAGATGGGTCATGAAGGATTTGAAGCTCACGTAGAAGACACTTGACACCATTGAACTAATCATGAGATATATTTCGTACCTTTTCATATCCAATCAAGATTCATAATTTGAGGCCTATACATACTTGAGATTTTTCACACCTTTATAGAATAGTTTACACATTAAGAGAAACTCTACTAAGTTTGACACTTTTTGCATGAATTAGGATTTGAGGACTATTCCATTCTTTTTGTTCTCATGACACTTACTCAAGGATCAATCTGACTTATTGTAGACTATGGTTACTCTTCATAACACAATCTATGAGCTAGCTAGGATCAAATTTGTACATGGACATGGCACAAGAAACTTGACACTTGATAATGTTTACATAATATTTAAGAATTCTCTTACAAGGATACAACCTAAAAGGGATGATTCAATCATGACTTAATCTTGAAAACATGGAGAGGGATAACACATGCCTTAAAATCAATTGAGCGTACTCTTTTTACATGAATAGACAAGAAGGACATTCAATAACTTCAAAGGAACGGCACTTCAATAGAAAGCTAAACAAACACTCTTTGACATACCTTTGCAATATTTAAAAAGACTCTAGTCAACAACCAATGATGGCATATTTATTTCAAGGACATGCTTTAGACCATTCTCTTAGCATCATCAAGAAGAAGACTTTGATTGGAAATTTGATGGCCTAAGGAGGATTAAACCTTGCTTCTTTCAGCTGATACATGCCTTCTAGAATCCTAGAGAAGGCACACTACCTTGTGAGATCACCTTAAAATAGGAGATAGTCATCAAAGAAACATGATGACTCAATTCTTTCCCTTCTTGTCTTTAAGATCTTGTAAATCTTCTTGGATGCACTCCTTGGTGTTACAACCTAATCTCCTAAGACCTCACTTTTTGATTGAATTCTTGAAAATAATTCATGATGCATCTCATATACCTTCTCTAATAAATCTTGAGGTAGAAGTTCTTCATTACTTGAACTATACGTGTCGTTTTCCTTGGATTTATCATCATTTCTAGATGTCTTTTTTTTACTATAATATCTCATGAATGGAATTGATTTTTGTGTCTCTTCATTATTTGCCCATGTTATTTTATTGTCATTATTTGCTTCTTCAACTCTTGAGTTTGCTTCCTTGGCCTTGTATATCCATTTTACCTCCTTCTTTCTAGAGGTTGTTTTAGGAATAGTTGAATTTGACTCATTTCTATGATTGGTCTTCATATTGGAAAATTTCGTAACCTTTCCTTTTAAAGTATGATGCATGTTGTTGTACTTAGATTTTCACTATGACAACAATGCTTTATGAAATTCCCAAAATCATGACAATTATAGCACATGACACTACTCTTACCTCTAACTTGGTGTGGAATCTCATTCCAACTCTAATTGGAAGCCTTGAGATCATGAAATTTCCTATCATAGTGTCCAAACTTGTTACAATTGTAGCACACTACCATGTTCATGCCTCTTGAGTATTTTTCTTCCCAAAACTGACTTGATGGTTCTTCTAAGCAAGTACTTGGAAATATGACATTTTTTCTTGGAAATTAAAGAAAAATATGTTCTTTTCTTTCTCACTTCTACTATCTCTCCATGGGTGGTCATCTATGACCTGCTTCCTACATTCCTTATCTTTGTGTCCATAGTTATGACAAGAAAAACAATATCCATTGAAATTCCTTTCATACATGGATGTATTTGGTTGCCTAACTGACTTAGGCCTTCTTGTTCTTGTCTCCTTGGTCATTGTCATGTCTGTTTGCATTCTTGGACTAGCCTTGTTATTCTCAAAATTCTTCATAGTCTCTCCTTTGAAGCCTAGTCCTATTTTGTCTCTTGCTTTACTCCTTGTCTATCTAGAATTCCATCTAGAGATTCAGATCTCTTTTCAAGTTTATCATACATCTTCACTTGTTATTTTCTTCTTCTAGTTTAACCTTCAAGATTCTCAATTCTTCTTCATGTTTAAGGAAAGCATCTTCCTTGTCTTTCAGATCTTTTAACACATTCTCAACAAATGACTCCATCTCCTTGAGTGTTTGGCCATGGTCAGCTTCCATGAGCTTGATTTCCTTCTTCATTCATCAATCAGAGACTGAGAAATCTCATACTTCCTTTTTAGAATTGATTCAACTAGTGTTCCCATGCTTGTGCCTCTAGGATCTCCTCAAAGCTATTAGAATTGATTAAAGAGGACCAGGATTTGATACCAAATTTTGGAAATTAGGACACCGAGAGGGGGGTAAATCATTACCTATTCAAACTTTAAAAACCAATTCAATTTAATAAAATTGTGACGATAAATCCAAACCAACATTCACAAGTAATCAAGAATGAGAAAAACTCGAGAGAGATAGGATTTAATGTGGGAATCCATTCAAGGAGGAAAACCCACGAAACGTAAAAGCACTAACTTGGACAAGAATTTCATGAAAAGATTACAGTGATCTCACACTTGAGTATCAACTTAACATGGAGATGCAACTCCTAAATTTAACCAAACTACTTGATCTTTATCAAGCTTATACTTACGTGGAAGATTTAACTCCCAAATTCAGTCAAAAACCTACTAAACTTCTGTAAGCTTTAACTTACAAGGAATATTTAACTCACTGAATGACAAACTACTACTTAGAATTATACAAGGTTTTAATCACTTTATATTTTGTCTCACACAACAAATTGTGACCACTAGATCAACCCATTATTCTTCTCATTTCTACTCCCAATCCACCTCTCTTGATCACCTAATCAACTACAAGGCTCTAATATACAACTCACATTTCACCCACACTTTCATATCATGCTCTCACTCATTGAATCACACAAACAAGCACCTACTTTACATGTGTTCAACTTTGTTGTAATATTTCAATCATGAGGGCATTTCTTGTTCATCTTGGTCCTCCTATGTTTCATGGTTTCAAGATCCTTCAAAGCATGGTTACCAACACCTCATTATTATGTAGATTCCTCTTCACTCAATGCCATTATTGATTCAAGACTTTTCTTCATCAGCATCTATTCATTGCTTCAACAATTTTTTCATCTTCACTCCCCTCTCAAGGCACTTATCTATTATTTTTCTCACACTAAATCATGTTCACAACTTTATGAGGATAATCCTCTCATACTCCTATGGCTCTCTATACTGATTTCATCTCCTACTCTTCATCCTAAGAACACCTATCTCTCTCATATGCCCATCTACTTTCAACATGCATAAAAAAAGCTCTTTAAATCTTCAACCATAGCTCCATTCATAAAAAAATAGATTTTTATAAACAAGAAAAAATCATGAGGGGTGACATTTTCCCTTCACCTTCAAGGTATTTTCAACTAACTAACTCTTCCATACGTATAAGTAAATGAAAATGTCTTCACAAAAATTACCTCTAGATGTCATGATTACATTTGTTCATATTCAGTTACTATAACAAACTTTTTAGGCATGTCAAGATTCATTTTATTTAAGAATTGACTAATGGTATCTTGAAAAAAACAACCTGAAACTTTGCCTTCTCTCTGCAACATACCTTTTTGTAATGCCATCTCTAACTTGTCTCGGAATTTGGCCATTGACTTGTAGAAGATTGTCTTGAATGTTAGGTAGCACCATCACTTGAGTACATTACCAAAGAACATGATATCCATTTATAGTCTCTTTACAACTATTAACATTTTCCATTTTAGCCTTAAATTTCATTTGAGAACATAGGAGTGCATTAGGAGCAAAAATGCTAGTCATGACAGTTTTGAAACAAGAGGAGCATTAGGCTTAAGAACCAACACCAAGATGGATATTCAAGAATACCATGTTCACAAATGGTTTATATCAGCTATGAGAGCTTGAAGATATTCAAAAAACATAGCAAGGGAATTTTTCACATTCATCTTCATAATCATCAACATATAGTTCTATAGATATCTTTGAAACATAGTCTTGCATAACTTAGCATCTTTGCAAGGAGAAGGTTTTAAATGAGTTTCACATATTGAGAGAAAGATTTGAGATATCTTATACCACCTACAACTTAAAAGGAATTTTAAATAAGAATAGAGACTTTTCATAACTCCCCATGTCAAGGTTTTTATTCTGATATCATGTTTATTGGATTGGATTGGCTTGATCTTCAAACATTGTATGTTGTTAGGGTTTAAGTCTTGAAACCCTAGTCAACTATTGTGATAATTTCAAAAATTCATACTTCCTTTTTATGCCAATACAAGTGAGTAATATCTTCATCAAATATTCTCTCAACACTTACAATCCTTATTTTCATGAATTGATGGAGGAACTTCATGGTTTAAGGGTAGTGATTCTCATCTCCTTGACTGTCATAAAGAGAAACAAACCCAGTCTTAGGAAAGAGATGTTCTACTTGATTGAACCCTTGTCTAAAGCATCCAAGGAATTTTTACGAGAAGTTATCTTCTTTAATCATCTTGTCACATTGAAACCAATCACCAACTCAAATAGTATAAGCATGAGAAATAAACATTTCTAGGATTAAGTATGTTGATCCTTAAGACACAATAGGGAAGTCTTGATTTTATGGCTTCTTACTAACACACCTACACCTATATGACCAAAAATTTCCATCAACACTTGAAATGGACCTCCTATACCATCTCAAAATTCTTGAGAGCATGAGTTAGGATGTGAACATCACATATATAACTCAATTCCAGTCTTCTTGACAAGACATGTACATGGCGGTTGAAAAGCCAAGAAAGAAAGGACCACATATTACTTCACCAAATCAAGTGTGAGATAAAACAAGTCATTTTGAACATGTAGATGGTATTCTTAGTCATTTCTTTTCTCAAAATCATGTTTATACACAAAATATTTCCTCAAGCACCATGATGAGTTAGTTTGAAGGCCCTTTTGGTGGTAGGAAAAGAAAATGTAATGAGAAATGATATGCACTGAAGTAACCCAAAAAGAACCTCATGAAATATAATAACACGTTACACATCACCTTATATTGTAGATAAATCATCTTGTAGTCTTCAATTTGGGAGACTATGGTCAAAATTTTGCTAAACACAGTCAAACATGTACATAATAGTCAACCATGAGGAACAAAAATCCCACCATTTTGACCTAAAATAGTCATTCTACACTCTGAGGGGTTTTAATGAAATTCCCAAGTGATTTGGAGGTCAAATAATTCATTTTATGCCTATCACTTCAAGAAGGAGGTTTGGAGAGTGTGAGATCACTGATAGAAAAAGAATAGAACTTTTTTGTTCCTTAACCATTTGATCTCAAAATTTGAGTCTTAGAGTGATCTTAAAAAGTACTCTTATAATTTATTTGAAGGAGGATTGACATTTTTTTAGTGTTAAGAAGACAGGCCATTACTTTATCCCTTCTCACTTTACCCGATTTTGGTAAAACTTGAATATCTTCAACAATTCTCTTCAAAATTTCATGAAACTTGACATGAATCACTAAAAAAATTCTTATACATGATCAATAAATTTTTTTCTCATAAATGATCCTTCTGATCAAGACCAATATGATTTTTCCAAGATTCCACTTTAGTTCTCCAGGGAAGTATTAGTGAAAGCTTCAAAATTTCCTTCAAGAGATAAAGTATACCTTGTAGATGCTCATAAATTCTCTAGGAATTGTTCCTAGGATCCTACCATGCTTACATATTCTTTTCATGGCCTTCTTTGAGCTCTTACACCTCATTAGACTCTAGAACTAGGCCTAAATGGGCTAGTTCAACCATGACTTGCAACAACTGAGTGATGATCACCCTAGAATATCTTGTACATCCTTGAAACACCATTTCAGATGTATGGGACACCTTAGAAAAGCACACAAAACATCTCCATACCTCCACCGGGCACCTACCTCATTGACCAAGCTTATAACACCCTGAGATCATCCTAAAACCACTCTATGAACACTAACCACCATTGAGAAGGTACGACCAATCAAACTTCATGACCCTAACTGATCCTCACTTCACCACTCACACATTTTCCATAAATTCCACATAACAGCAATGAAAACACCAATGCACCAAGGCTCAAAAATTTGTTTTTGTCAAATAAATAAGGACTTCTGATACAATGCCGGAAATATCAAGTAGAACCACATCTAATTCTACCTCATCAATGAACTTAGAGATGATTGGAAATATAAGTTTGCATTTTTTAGTGACTTATAATTTAGCATCAACACATACCCTTCCCAAAAGGTATGGTTTAGGATGTGGTTTAGTCTTAAGTCCAAAATTCTAAACAACATCTTTATAAATAAGATTAGCTTGTGATCCAACATAAAAATATTATCTATTATAGTATGCTTATAAATTACTCTTATGTATAAAATGTCATTTATTTTATTTTCATCATGCATAGATTTAGAATTATAAGAAGAATGAGAAGTATGAGCTTTAGTGCTAGAAGAGGAAGAAGATGAACTCGACAAATTTGTGTTGGTGATATTGGTCTCAACACCTAAATTAAATCCAAAATCTTGATGTACTATTGTGATAGTATTTTTATCACATTTCATGTCCCTGAACTTTGTTGGCTTGAGTTATGGATGGAGCTTCCAACACTTAACATCCATATGTACTTTTTTGCAATGTGAAAAAACATGTTTCTTATCTTTTTCTTAACCATGGAAGTGTGTTTTGTTTTACCCTTTCCTTTGCATTTGTTTTTAGTTTGTTTACTTGGTTTCTTTGTAAAGTGTTACTTAGACACCTTACCCCTTGATTCAATGTGGGTATCTTAGAAACAAAATTCATCAAGGTTAGTGGGATTAAACATAAGTATTGTATGCCTCAAATAACTATGTAACCCACCAATATATTTTAAAAGAGTCTCTTGAGTGTAAAGGGGAATGCCCAAAACTAAAGCCCTTTTT
Organism: Taxus wallichiana var. yunnanensis; assembly: GCA_018340775.1. NCBI lineage: Eukaryota > Viridiplantae > Streptophyta > Pinopsida > Cupressales > Taxaceae > Taxus > Taxus wallichiana. Next base: position 1,026,686,040 of record CM031239.1, read on the forward strand.
CTAAACTCTTGAGTGTAATCTTGTACACTTTAACCCTTAGTTTTCCTTAAGTTTTGTCAATCCATAATAGCTTGTTACATATAACCCAATGGATAAAATTGTTTTTTCAATGCAGAAACAAAATCATTCCAAGAAGAAATAACTTTACCATGTTTCAAGAGATCCTCCGTGTCTTACTCTCCCACTAAATGAGTGTTGTACCACCCAACCAAAGAGTAGTTAATTGGATTTTTGCTTCCTCATCCACAATCTTGAACCTTATAGTATACTTCAATTTGTTTGATCAAATGATATAATTTCTGTCTTGGTCTCTCCATTATAAATTGGCAAATCAAACTTAACATCAAGCTTTAAAATGAAAGAGACATCAGAAAATTTCTTTTGTTTATCATCAAAGGAAGAACTAGAAGGTTTGGAAGGAGATGAAGGAGTTTTATGAGGTTCTTGATTTACCTTCAATACTTTTGTTTCTTTCTCAAGTATAACTCTTCTACCATACTCTTGATCTCTGGAAAAGCTTGACGTAAGGCCATTTTTGATTCAAAACCTTCCCTAGGAGTTTCCATGGCTAAAATTTGACTTGCACATTTTGAAGCGATCACAGGATTGTACTCTTCAAGTGATCCCTCCCTTTGCTTAGACTTAGACCAGGTAAATTTCAAAATGAAAACTTGTAAATCCAATAACAATGTTAAAATATCCCGAATCAATTGCTCGATTATTTACTAATGCACAACCTTTAGTTTGGTGCATGTGTAATCTGAAACAAAGCAACAAACGTAACACAAGAATACCATCGACTATGATAAGACGGAATGATGACAAATCTGAAATATCAAAGTAAATTATAATATTAACTTGAAATTGTTACAATCTCACCCATGAGGTACTTCAAGTGTTATTGACTTCACTTGCCTTCCACCAATACTATGGAAGAAACTTTACAATTACACCTCTTAATGGCTTCTTCAACACACCTTTAAACTGATGGCTTCCTTTACACACTTCATACAATATTTCTCACTACTTCTTTCTATGCTAAATGAGGGGGGTGGCCTCTTTATTTATAGAACTTCCAGGCTTATCCATCTTATCTCTAAGATAGGATAAGAAATCCACTCTGACAAATCATATTCCATACCTTAACTCTTATCTGTACATGTAAGCTTATCTCTTAAGATAAGATAAACCTTATCATTTCACATGGGTTCCACATTTTTAGACTTTTTACAAATAAAATACACAAAATATTTATGACCTCACTCCTTGTCCTTATTACCAATATAATATTTCTAATTCCTAATCATGTAGACCCTACTTCTCTACTTATCCCAACTTTGACATTTTAACATTACCGGACCACTTACGACAAATATTTACTTTTTACAACATTCCTATTGTACTTTGACTATTACCGTACTCTACATTATTGGTGGCACCGTACTGACGGTGCCGTTATCTTCTATCAGATGCTACTACTAATTACACTTAACAACATCCTATTCCTAATACATACATTAATGAAATAGAAATTACAGAGGAAAATTTTAGTGTCGACATCTTCCCCCTTCCTAGCTTCTACTCCGTCCTCGGAGTAGACTATTTTGGTGCTTGGAAAATCTTCAATTTGTCATGGTTGACCCATTTCGTGATGGGAGTGCCATCCAATTCCTCGGTCAGTGCACGTACCATTTTCATGCACAGCTGCTATTTTGTAGGGCCCCATCCATTTTGGAAGAAATTTTCTCTGTCTTCTTTTTTTTTGTATACGGAATCATATACTAGAACCAAGTCATTCACATGAAATGGAGACCAATGGATCTTTTGATCAAAGTATTCCTTCGCTTCATTTTCTTCTTATGGCTTGTATCCTTTGCTATTTCCCTCATTTCCTCTGTGAATGAAGATGTACCAACCTTTCTTTTCTTGAATCACTTTCATCCATCCTTTCATTTTCATAACTCTCACGGTGGGAATATCAAACTCAATAGGAAGAAGCTGGATCAATGCCATAGGCCAACTGAAATGGGAGTATCCTGTTGCTGACTTTGATGTTGCCCTATATGCCCACAATGCTGCATGAATCCTTTTATCCCACTTATGTACCTGTAAGGCTGCATCTTTTGCTAGAATTTGACACAACACAAAATTTGTTCGTTCCACCTGTCCATTTGTGCTTGGCTTGTATGTTGTTGCCTTCCTGTGCTTAATAGAAAATTTATTGACTAGGGCTTCTACTACCTCATTAATGAAGTGGCTTCCTTGATCTGTTACAATTTCTAATGGACAACCAAATTTGGTGACAATGCGTTCATATATGAACCTTGCCACCTCATCCATGGAAGTTGTTTTCAATGGCCTAGCTTCAACCCACTTGGTTAAATAATCTGTGGCAACTACAATATACTTATTTTGGCGTGAGGTAGTTGGAAGTGGACCTACAATGTCTATTCCCCACTTTTCAAAGGGACCAAGTGGAAGAATAGGACATAATGGAGTTGATGAAGTCTTACGGTTACCATGTGTTTGACAAATATCACATGTCTTACAATAATTATAACAATCTTTAAAAAGAGTGGGCCAGTGATAACCTGCATCCAAGATCCTTCTTGTTGTAAGTTGTCAGAACTCGCCCTCCACATGTACCATTGTGGAATTCTTCTAGTAGTTCCTTCCCTTGATCACATCCAACTGCCCTCTTGTACTGTCCATCAGGTCCTATTCGAAATAATACTCCATGCAGAATAGAATATGGACGACTAGCTTGAGTAATCTTTCTCTTAGTCTTTGCATTGGCACCATCAGGAAACTTGAATTCATTCAGATAATTCTAAATATCTATGTATTCACTAGGGATTGTGTCAAGGGATAACAAGGCTGCATCGGGGAAATCATCATCATCACAAGATGATCCTAAACCATCATAGGCTCGAGAGAGTGCATCTGCATTGACATGCTTCTTTCCTGGCCTATCTATAATATCAAATTCAAATTCTTGTAGCAAAATTATCCATCTTGCTATCCTCACGATGGGTTAGGCTTATTGACAATATATTTTAGAGGCGATGATACATTTACAACTATAAATTTCTGCCCTAGCAAGTAATTTCTAAACTTCTTACTGACAAAAAAATGATAGCTAGAGCCTCTTTTCGATTCTGATAAGTATAATTTACCTCAAGCACTTTGCTCATTTATGCGCTCCCAAAGTAAATTGGATGTTCATTCCCATTTTCATCCTTTTGGCTCAAAGTACTTCCTAGTCTTTGCATCCGAGGCATCGAGTGTACACAATGAATGGCTTGCTCCAATATGGATTCTTTAAAGCAGGTGAAGACACCGGGGCTTCCTTGATTGTCCAAAAGCTTCATGTGCCTTATTTCTGGTTCATATGTAACATCCTTCTTCAAGAAGCTGGGTTAGTGGCTATGCACGATCTTTGAGAAATTCTTGATGAACCTTCTATAGTAACCCACATGGCCTAAAAATGATCTCAACTTACTTCTATTAATCTTTGATTTTGAAACTTTATTAGGATCAGTACCAATACCATCTCTGGATAGAACATGCCCTAACAAAACACCTTTAGAACATCCAAAGACACACTTTGTAGGGTTTAGTGAGGCTTGTGCTTCATCTAACCTTTGAAATCTTTGTCTCAATCAGTGCAGGTGGTCCAACTTGCTCCCATATATGCAAAAATCATCCGAAATACTCGATGAAGGTCCCAATGTAGGGTTCGAACACCCTATTCATCAAATGCTAGAATGATCTGGAGCATTACACAACCCAAAAGGCATAACTCTATAAGCAAGCGTTCCCCAAGGAGTGGTGAGCGTGGTCTTGGTGATCTTTCTCCGCTATACGGACTTAGTTGTATCCGCTATATCCATCAAAGCAAAACTATAACACTCCTAGCAGCTACTTCATCCAAGATCGATCCGAGAATGGAAGAGGGTAATGATCCTTATTTGTTGCCTTATTGAGCTTCATGTAATCAAAACAAATGCGTAGCTTCTCATTCTTTTATTGAGATCACAATGGGAGAAACCCATTCTGAATTCTCCACAGAAAATATGAATCTTGCATCAAGCAACTTATCTATTTCTTCTTTTACAGTCTTGGAAAAATTAGGATTCATTCTATATGGCATTTACTTTATAGGCTTAGCACCATCTACCAGCTCAATAGAATGTTCTACCCAACTTACTTGATGGAGTTCCTTGTAATCAAAAGTGAATATGTGTATGTACCTTCGAAAGAGCTGGAGGTAGGATTCCTTCTCACTCTCCATCACAGCATCACCAATCTTTATTTGTTGGAGACAATCATCAACTTCTTCTTCAGATAATTTTATGGGGTCATGAGTCGGTGTGACTGGAAGGATATCCATGACTGAAACATCAACCTCACTTTCTTCATCTTCAGTGTCCACTTCACTGGTACTAGAGTAATCAGAGGATGTCCAATCATCAGTTTCATCACTTGAATCCACAGGTTCTACCTTATGATGTCGAGGGATCACATTTATCTTCACCCTCTCTCTACCATGTCCAAGTGTCATGAAGCCTTCATTCCAGTAGTTTCTTGCATGAACTCTCCTTAGCCATGGTCTTCCCAAAGAACATTAGGTGCATGAAGATACCGTTTTCATCACACGAAAGTCTACCACACATACAACACCCATAATGAGATATTGCCACATTTGAAACTACACCTTACGGTTTAGTTTTTCCTTATTTAATGACCTTAACATAAGTGTTGAAGGGCGATCAATTTTTAAACCCAACATATTCATTACAGACTCGGTCATTACATTAACTGCAGCACCTCCATCAACTAAGACATCATGAATTGAAATACCATTACATAATACCTCAACTTGTGGAGCATAGGGATCCGCCTTTGCCTCCAAAACAGGGACCTCAACCTCCTTCCTTCGTCGAGCATTGAGTCCACTTTGCAGCTCCCGCCTCTTCTCAGAAGACATAGCCAAGAGTTGACCATATGTAATATTTGCAGGCCTTTTGGACAGATCTTCCAAGATGGAGTATGGTCCTTGCCCCTGTGAAATCAGAAAATCCTGCACACCTAACTTTCTTCTCCTATGTTTCTTACTAGTTTCTCCTTTCATCTTCTTAGGATCATTTCCATCTTGATTATCTTTTTCTTTCTTTCTTTTTGTTACAAACACATCTACTTCATTATTTCTGCTCTTATCTACTACATCAAAAGAATTCACAGGTAATTTTCCTTTATCATTATCTCCTTTACCAGATGTAGAAGCTCTATCTGGACAATTATACTTATAATGACCCTTTTTATAACAACCATAACATACAACTTCAGAAATATTTCTTTTTGGACCTCTATCTCCTCCCTGAGAACTAAATTCTTTTCCTTGAAGAAGATTAATAGTTAACTGACCCATCTTTTTGAGCAGATCTTCATACTCAGTAGATGTACTAGGAGAAAGATTTTTGCTCACCGAGAGTGGTTGTGGATTATGGAGCAAAGGTGCTGGTGTAGGCTCTACTTTAGCAACAATTTCTTTGGGCTCCTCTTCCATGCTTTCTTCTTGCCTTCTTGCAATCTCCTTTGCTTGTTCAATGGTAGCTAGGTGGTCATACTTCACTCATTGTTTGATCTCTGGCTTCATCCCAAGAATGAAGTGCTTACATAGGAGATTATCCATGCCATTCATCAACCCATCCGCTAATCCTTCCTTCTGGATCTGGGCGTCGAGCTTCCTCCTTAGCTCTAGAACACGAGCATGATAATCCCTTATCTTCTCCTTCTCTCCTTGGGTTAGCTTTGTGATATCGATCATGAGATTTGCATATCTCTGTTGTTCACCAAATTCTTCAAGAAAAATTTCAGTTAATAAATCCCATGAGTTTTTCACATTATCACCTAGTGTTTCAAACCACTAAAGGTGAACCATCCAAAAAGGTAGGAAAAAATTTAGTCCATTGTTCCCTTCTTATAAGGCCATTACAAATACAAGATCGTTTAAACTCTTGAATGAAAGAGGAAGCATCTTCATTAGATTGGGTTGAAAAAACAGGAATCTTCCCCATTTTCAAAAGTAACCACAGTGAAATACCAACCCAAAAGTACAATCAACAAGACTTATGTGCACCAATAATTAAAATCACTATAATAGAAAATAGAAATGACCACGGTAAACTATGGTAAAACTTGACTTACTGCGGTAAAAGCGGCTTTCTTGTGGTAAACACTATTCATGATAAAAATGAAGTTACTGTGGTAAATACTATTCACGGTAAAAAGTGACTTTACTGTGGTAAATACTATTCATAGCAAAAATGACTTTACCATGGTAACTACTATTCACGGCAAAAATGACTTTACCATGGTAACTACTATGCACAGTAAAAACAAGGTTACCCTCCAATTGATTTTTGACTAAGTGGGAATATCTCTCCAGACAATCCACCACAAGGAATGGTCCCGGCAACGGAACCAAAATGTCATCACCAATCCGGCACTATGATAATTCTTCACTGGGAACTCCTCGTGCTATGATTATTTACTAATGCACAACCTTTAGTTTGGTGGATGTAATCTGGAAACAAAGCAACAAACGTAACACAAGAATACCATCGACTATGATAAGACGGAATGATGACAAATCTGAAATATCAAAGTAAATTATAATATTAACATGAAATTGTTACAATCTCACCCATGAGGTACTTCAAGTGTTATTGACTTCACTTGCCTTCCACCAATACTATGGAAGAAACTTTACAATTACACCTCTTAATGGCTTCTTCAACACACCTTTAAACTGATGGCTTCCTTTACACACTTCATACAATATTTCTCACTACTTCTTTCTATGCTAAATGAGGGGGGTGGCCTCTTTATTTATAGAACTTCCAGGCTTATCCATCTTATCTCTAAGATAGGATAAGAAATCCACTCTGACAAATCATATTCCATACCTTAACTCTTATCTGTACATGTAAGCTTATCTCTTAAGATAAGATAAACCTTATCATTTCACATGGGTTCCACATTTTTAGACTTTTTACAAATAAAATACACAAAATATTTATGACCTCACTCCTTGTCCTTATTACCAATATAATATTTCTAATTCCTAATCATGTAGACCCTACTTCTCTACTTATCCCAACTTTGACATTTTAACATTACCGGACCACTTACGACAAATATTTACTTTTACAACATTCCTATTCTACTTTGACTGTTACCGTACTCTACATTATTGGCGGCACCATACTGACGGCGTTGTTATCTTCTATCAGACGCTACTACTAATTACACTTAACAACATCCTATTCCTAATACATACATTAATGAAATAGAAATTACGGAGGAAAATTTTAGTGTCGATAGTTTACATCAAATTTAATATTTCATCCTGTAAATTATCTCTTCCCTATGTTTAGGAAGTCTACAAATTTGTATATTTTCCTTCAATCTCCTTCCTGATAAAAACATATACTTGCTTATTCTCCTAAATAGGGGCTTCAAAAGTTACCCTTTAAGTATATAATATTAAGAATTTTATATTGTTTAAAAGTGTCATGGTTTAATGTCTAGGAATTGTCTTTCTTGGAAAAATATATGGGGTTCAAATCCTCGAAATGCGCTCCTCCTCGGTCTCATTTGGGAATAAAATCCCACTTTCCTCATATGGGAAACATATATTATCTTGAAATAACCTTTTGGCTATGGGGTAATTTGTGACATCAGCCATGTTTTGCATTTTTTTGTTAGTTGGGATTATATGCCACATGGAACACCAACTTTCTCCATTGTTGTGAAGACCATTCTATGTGTTGAGCTCAACCATGGGTTGTGTGGAAAATGTGATGGATTTGATAAATATGCCACGTGGTGGTTTAGGGTCCCACATATTGGCATATGGCTCTAGTCTTTACAAAGGATTAGAATTTATCCCACATGCATCCCGAATCCCGATTAAGGAATATGAGATATTTAAATATAAACATGCTTCCATATAATTTGAAGAAAAGGCAGCGGGTTCCCCCTCCTTACAAAAAGAGGGCCCCACCAGTTGATAGGCCCCCATCGATAAATAGTGTGGTACTCACACTTGATTGTTGAAGACCATAGACCAAAACCAAACAAACCCATTCATTGAATTGTGCTCTACCGTGTGTCAAGTTATTGGTCCACGTGTAAAGCTACGATTAGGACATGTCATCTCCATGCAACCTAATTTATTTTTACTATTGCAACATAATTTTAGTAGACCATAAATCTTGCATATGAAGTTAGTTTGACCCTATTCAAAAATGTGTTTGAAATATCTTACCGAGACCTTAAATGTTTTAGTAGACCATAAATATTGCATATTAAGTTGGTTTGAACCTATTCAAAAATGTATTAGAAATATATTACCGAGACCTTAAATGTGTGGCAAATTTTATCACAATTATAGACTATTTGATTAAATTGGTAGTGGGGATCCTTTTGGATCAATGTTAGACTATAGATTTAGCTCTTATTTTAAAGGTGACGAGTAGAAAAAATGATTATGTGGAGTTTCTAGGGATGTTTTTATAAATTTCAATCCTTGAAATTTCATGTGTAAACTTGATCAACCTCATAATTCTTACAATGACAAAGACATGGAAATCTATAGGGTTTTTTGTTAAAAATCTTCTTGTGGGTTCTTTTACAAAATGAATAACCAAACACACAACGACCTTTCTAGTCAAGCATAAAAAAAGTTACAACAGCGTATTCCTATGAATGAAACACAAAAATTGACCAACCTGCATTTTCTACAAGTTTTTGTTATTAATTTTCTTATTTCAATGCAAGGATTATAAATTTATCAACTGAAATCTTTATACTTTTCCCTTTTTTTCCTTGGAAGATTCGAGATAAGGATACATACAAAAAGGAAATATAGATCTTATTAATGATTGTGCAAGGTTTGATTAGTACAATAATATAAGAAAATTATTTCCCTCCTGAACATGTTCATTGCCTCTTATTTTTCACCATATTAAAAATGTCAAATATGTATGAGGGAAGCGTATGAATTGTTTGATTAAATGAACTTGGTAGAAATTACACATTTGGTGTTTTTGGGAGTTTCATATAATTTTTCTATCCTTAGGATGACATTTGTAGGGATGACCGGCCTCACATTTCTTGAAATTAACAAGCCATGATTTTACTAAAAATATGCTTTTAGATTCCCAAGCGTAAAATTTATGTCATTTGGTTGTTGATTTTAGTTACATTAATGGGTATGCCATGCCCGCTTTTTCTTTTCTTGGCGTGCCTTTCAAGGTAGGTGAATTTCATTTCTTATGTATATTTATTGATTGAATCATAACAACACTTCAAAAAAAATTAGTTAAATTTACAAAAGATAAAAATGTAGATATAATTTTATGTGTATTTCAAGAATGCTATTAATCTTAACCAGTTGGCTTGGCTTTACAAACTGAAAAACTAGTACATATATATATTTCTCTACATTGTATGAATACCATCAAACTTAACCAAGTTTAGTTGGTTTTAGAGACACTCAACTCAAATCGAGTGATATATCCAATTTATTATGTACGCATTCTAATGTAGCAAATGTAAACATTATTTACATTCTAATCATTTGGAGCTCTTTGGTGTACTCAATCTTGAAATAAAAGGTATCTTAAATTTTTGGGTGTAAGAATTCATTCAATTCCATTCATCTGTTTTGTTGGGTGTAATCCTTATTTATGTACCAGTCATTTGAAATATATGGGAATAATAAGTGCTTATGACGATCAATTTAGTTTATTCATGCAATAAGTCTTTTATTTTCAGTCATTTGAAATTTTTCAAACATCATTAATATATAATTATACATTACACTTATTTAGGATTTTTGGCCATAATTAATACTTCCATTTAAATAATTTATAATTTTTGGGCATTATTGGTTTTTTCATTCCGGTTACTTGAAATTTTGGGGTGTAATCAATCCTTCCATTCTAGGAATTTAATTTTTTTTGCGCAAATTGTGTCCATTACAATGGTATTTTAATTAGTCTCTACATTCCAATATTTTGAACATCTAGTTGTATTCGGTCTTAGTACATCATTTATAACTTTGGATATATATGGTATTTCCATCATTTGGATTTTTCAATTATTTTATGTTATTGGGTGTTATCGGTATTTTATTTCTAGCCATTTGTAAATTCATTCATCATTAGCATTTACATTCCAGTCATTTGGAATTTTAAGGGTATCATCATTCTTTTCCTTCCTGAGTGCGGAGAGAAAAAAATTTCATGGGACAAATTTGTGGGTTTCTTTCCAATGCTATGGGAATCTAAGTCTCTCTACTTAAATAGTGCATCTTCCATATATACATGGGTGAGTAAGGTGAGTTTTATCCAGGTTGGCCTTGCGGTTGGGGATCCAGCAAGGACACTCCACCGATCCTATGGCAAAAGCTTGCAAATATACGTAACGGAGGAATTTTCTAGGAGAGCGGGAAAGGGAGTAAGAATGTTGGATAAGAGAACTAATGTTGCAAGTAGAAAATCAGAGTCTTGCATACATCAATTAGAAGTTTCATCACATGTATTAAAATTAAGAAGAAACAACCACGCAATGGCAACAAGACGAGTTAAGATTGAGAACTCAAAGTTTCTAAAATATCCTCATCAAAAAGGCATGAAACTCCTTCTTGTATTGATGCTCAAACAAAAGTTGTACATAGTATGGAAATGGAAGAAATTTGAGAGTGGGGGAAATGGAAGAAAATGGATCTCCTTTGTTCTCTCTAAGTACAATGCACTCTTGAGTTTACAAAATTGATCACCAACCCTTTGAAATGGGAATGGATTTACAATTAATAGGAAGGGAAAAGACTCTTCGAGATAACCCCAATATATCTTCGTATGCCTCGACATGACTTAAGACTCTTCACCTTCTTAGGAAAACATTAAGTCCCTTTTTATAACATAAAGGTGACTTATTACATTAGGAACATTAAGACATACGAAAAATTGCAACCCCCAACACAAAATTAGAACATTGAGAAGAGAGAGAAAGTTGCGGGAGAGAAGAGAGAGACAAAGACAGAGAGAGAGAGAGAGCAGAAAGAAGAAGGAAGAACAATGTTGAAGAAGAACTTGCCTTTGACAAAGTCTCGTTGATCCTTCCAGATGACTTGATGGAATGCTCCGATGTGATTAAATTTGAATCCCTGAACTCTTTCCACCCTGAGAAACTCATTCAGATGACTTACAAACAACTTGGGTTAAGTGTTTAAGAACACTGTTGAATAACATCATGATTATGACAAACACAACTTGCAAAGATCCCTTCTAAAGAGATAGGAGTTCGAAGCGATATGCCGCCAAATTGAATGAAATGTTTCACTAATGACCACAACTTCCACCCGACAAGTGATACTCCTGCAACTTGAGCCATGAAGTGAGTGTCAAGAGACACTGTCAAGTTCCCTAAGATGGATCTCGAATGCCTTGTGAGAATGATGTTGACCTAAGTAATCATCCCTTTATGTCACTTTGTGCCAAAACTTCCCTTTGAGTGTGATTTACCATTAATAGCAGGTGTCCAGGATGGGAGACTTATTATTTTTAGTAAGAGGTGATTTTTGCCTCTTCTTGACCATCCTAATGAGATGAAATTCATTCACTCTTGTGCACACTGCCTTCGCCTCAACCACTTCTTGGGGTGACTTACTATTTTTAGTAAGCACCCATATAGGGAACTTACTATTTTTAGTAAGTGGTCATTTTCACTATTTTCTACTCTGAACACTCATTCTAACTTCCTGGTGACCTTTGGTGCACATTATCTTTCTGCTGATCACTTTTGATGAAGACTTACCAAAGATAGCAAACATGTGTAAAAAAACTTACTATTTTGGAAAGTGGCTTTCTAGTGCTCGGTTTGCGATGGAACATATTTTTTCAGACTTGGCTTGTTATATAGGTCATGTCCTCTGAATTTCACTTGATTTCACCCATTAGAATGCTTGGAAATAAAATTTTGAATTTTCACCATGGCGGTCATTAATGGAGCTTAAAATTTGTAGGTCTAGTTTTTGTCTCCAATTGTGACAAAATCAACTTCGTTGTGATAGATTTTTCATTTGGAGTATGTGTGCAAGTTTTTAGCTTGTTTCCATCACCGGATTGATGGGAAATCCGACGAATGTGAGCTAGGGCACGAAATGGGATTTTTATTGGAACAAATGATTTAGGGCACCATTCGACTCTCTGTTTGTTGCATCTTGATCTTCTCTAAAAATGAAGAAATCTGAAAAAGATGCCATCTCAATGTGACTTGTATTTTGAAATTTATGAATATTTTTCGATTGGAAGACTTCATGGTTATCGCGAGAAAAACTTCATTTTCTCTTCATTTCTTTGCCATTTTAATCCATTCTTTTTATGATTTTAAATTTTTTTGGATGGAGAGGAATTTCATGGAGCTGGTTGGATGTAACAATGGAGGTTTGCAAGTTCTCTGCAACTTTATTCCGGTAGTGAGTTTCACGGGAAACAAAGGAGAAACAACACAACAGTTAGTTTTTTGCAATTTTTGGATTTGAAAGTTGCATAGAGTTGGGCACAATTTTGTGTCCCCTATGTCCCTTTATTAAAGGCACGAAAGGGATATCAAATTACACATCGTTCCTAATCGAGGGATAAAAGGGTTGAGCGCATTTTCATGTACCTTATGTCCCTTTTCTAAAGAGACGAAATGGACATCAAAATGCGCCTAGCTCCTGGAGCTGACACGTGTCCACTTCAAAAATTGGCTAAGTATGGAAACTTGAGAGCAAACTTGCAACGATGACATCTTGAGCTCCCATATGAGTTTTAAGGTGAAATACTATATGAATTTAAATAGAAAAAGACTTCTAAATCTAATGGTGGGGGTATCAACTCTTGATTCATCTATTTAGGCCCTAAAAATTGGATTTTTGGTCTATCTTCCTAGTTGAGCATGGAAAAAACCAGATATAAACCTATTTCTCAAAAGTGTTGTGAAAAATATGATTTCACCATATTTTATACCTCTGAATTCCCTTTCCGACGATGTATTTTTTAGCTCCTAACTCCATTAAGAGCTCCAACAATCACTTCTCAAATCTCAGTAGCTCTTTTGGCCTTGTGCACTTCTTAGGTATGTGAACCCTGTTTTTGATGAATCTACCCCAAATCCTCCGAATATTTCCTAAATCTTCAAAAATAAATTACATGATGTTATTATACCTTATATTCTTCCACATGTTTTATTTGGCTCCTTTATTCTGCTCCAGGGTGCGTGCATCTATCTTGGGAAGGCCAGTGGTAGCCCTTCCCAACACTATCCAAAATTAGCATTCTTCAAGAAATCCTAAAATCACCTAGGGAGTTGACTTGAATTTCCTAATTCACCTAGGGGAATGAGTTAAAATCCACTAGGAGGTCATTGGGACCTGGACTGTAAGGAAAGTCTTTGAGGATGGGTAGACTAGGGTGTTTTGGAAAGGTAAAACTTGAAAATTTTGACACAGGGGTATCGTTGTCATGCTTGAAAATTGTAAATTTTCCTATTGCACATTTGCATGACAACAAATAGATCTAGCTTGGGGACATGGTATGGAATGAGTGCAACAAAGACATGACATGAAGAATCCCATAATATCAACTTTACAATATAATGACCAGTGCCTTATCCATTAGGCCTTGAGCGGAGAGAGAGAGAGAGAGAGAGAGAGAGAGAGAGAGAGAGAGAGAGAGAGAGAGAGAGAGAGAGAGAGAGATAAAATAAAGGGAAAAAAATGGAAGGGGAAAACAACACACAACAAAAATGGAAATTATATACAAGGGGAGGGATATCTACAGAGGTGGGGAAAGAATATACACATACCTGACAACGGGTTGAGAAAATTACATGCCATCGTGGAATAGTGGTGAAGTCGACCTTTGAAGCATAAAGATCTGTTATTTGATCAAACCATGATTTTCTGATGGCCTTACATGGCTTGAGAATAATAAGACGTACTCAAGACTCCATATTTATATTTAGACTACATTGAGAACATTCTTGTATCCATTGAGAACTTGGTCACCTTCTTGAAACTCTTGCCTCTTGAATATTTCTCTTGTTGTCATGCAATCGTGAGAAACCACTCCTCCATGTTTTTAGAATTGGAAGCATTGACCTTGTCACGAAATATAATTCATCTTGGGTTTACAACATGAAATCATCTCCTTCATTAGCAAGACACCCTGAAGGAGTGAGAACAAACTCATCTTCTTCACATCCAACCACCTTTCTAAACATACCACTTTGTTGCTTCATGTAATTGCTTTCAGAGATGGAGGTTAAATCATTGATCCGAAGGTCTTCATCATCCTCGAGAGATTGTTGCAGCAAGAAAAAATGTTCAATACAAATTGGAGCTTGGAGGATGGTGAGTGCAATATGATTTTGAATTCCTTGACAAGATTCATGCACATTCTCACTTCGTTGCTCCCGGTGGTACGTTATCAATATCAAATGCGCTTGAAGTCCACCTTGGTATCATTTACAAAATTACAACTCTTGTTTTGGTCATATAAGCATTCTTCCCCTAGTGGATTTTTCCATATGAACTCTTGTTTTGCATTGGTGAAGCATTCCGAAGTGATGGGAACCAATTGGTTTTGAATATACTCCCAACACTCTTGCAGCTTTTTACCATGTTCGAACAACTTTCTTCAATGCAAATCAACTCAATATTTTCCCTGTTATCATCTCCCACAATAGAGATGTTATCTTCAAGATTGAGGAATTCCAAAGGAGATTCGAGGACCTTCCTTCTTTTGCATTCGCAACCTTCCTCATATAATGTGGAAGAAAAATAAATATCTTCACATTCCCCCTCATCAACATAATAAGGTATGGAAGATATTAAACAAGTAATAACATAGAATAATAATATTATAATTCAATACATTCGGGATACATAATATAATGAATAACACCCATACATATAGGATGTTTGGGTCCCTATAATTTAGGAAACTAACAAACCACCAAACCCCTATTATGTGAGTTTGGTTTAACAACCAAATCTCACACAAACAATAATATTATAAACAACTCGTAATATGAGTTGTTATTACACCTTACTCACATAGAATTATAGTTCACACTAATATTAATTTCCTAACATTCCCCCTTAGTGTGAACATGGGAAGAAAGCACATCTCAAACATTGAAAACAAAATCGTATGCCTCCGTCTACGTTTAGGTCTGCATACTGATGGCTTGGACCTTGCTCTCTGGATCTTGCTGCACATGACCAATCCACTTCACTAAAGTGAATCACATACCGGATGATCACACTTCCAACGATTCACCTACATACATGAACTCAATATTTCCAACTTTCAGTTCCAGTGAACGCTAGATTTCACCGGCCGATCGATGTTAGAAGTACGACAGTCGAAGAATCTTTGTAGTCAGAGGATCACTCTAGTTCAATTGCCCTCATATAAAACTATTCTCAGCATCCAAAATGCACATCCTCCTTGTTTCAATAAAAACAGGGGAAGGAAACCACACCATTTTATTCTGAATACACCACACAACGGAAAAAATATAAAATATTTCCACCAAATCTGAATGCGGCCTCATCGTTGGTGGTGACAAGAGGTGTTGATCACCCTCCATCCTCTGTTGCCTCCAAACTCTAGCAGTGTTGCTACTTAGTTAGAAAATGTAGCTTTTAGACTCAAATACATAAACCCCTCACAAAATCAACTTGGATGTCGATTTCAACCGATATTGCGTCCAATTACAACTTTTTTTTTGAAAATAGGGTTTTTCTAGCTAAATTTAGCTAGTTATAACTAAATTCAAAAATTCCGCTAAATTTACTGAATCCACTAAAAATTCCACCAAAGCTCATGTGGAGGGGGATTTGACCCCTTGACCTCTTCTTATTGAAGAGTCTTACAAAATATTGGATAGCCACTTCTCCTTGTAAGCTAAACATTTATATAAGAAAGTGACTAGATATTTAAACACTACAAATCAATCAATCTTAAGCCATACCTCCTTTTCAAAACCATGGGTTTGTTGAATAGTGGTTTTATGAAAAAGTGCAAAAAAAAAAAAATCCATTTTTATAAGGTGGTTTTGGACATGTTTAAGGCGGTTTTTCTCCTTCCTTCACTGCTAGATCTGAGAGATTTCTCTTGAAAAATAACCAAATGATATTTAATCAATACATATCCACTTAGACTTTAATTCCACCACGAAATATTTCTATTGAACTTTAAATGATAGGAATATAAATGTCTACATGATCCTCAATACCATGCAGAGGCATTCAAATAATGCAATTCTTAGTTCGGATTGCCATGTAATATTGCATTTTATTTTTGACTCATGAGGATATTGTGCACATGGAAGAAGATTAGGAAAATGATTGAGATCTCACTAACTAAATGATCTCTATGCAAAGAAGGTAGATTTCAAGCATGGTTCCATAGGTAGAATGAGATAAATGAACCAGATATTAGACTCTCATCATTCTTAATAAATCGACTCGTTGATAATTGCATGCAGGTTTAGACGATGTCAAAATTCACCAGAAAAAATGAACTCACCAATTTCTTTAATATGTTGATCTTGGGAGATCCAATATTGACCAAGGTGACACAGATAATCTTCAAATACACAAACAAATGTTGAGAACATCCATACATAACTATCTCAAAACTGATCCTTCACTATTGAGAAATCCATAGAGATGATGATAGAGTATTGTACACAGAACCTCCAACTCTCACAAGCTAGAATATGTGCATGTCGTTGCTTCACAATGTTAATGCAACCATATCTGTAGAACTAACATGCTACCTTCGTTGTTCCTTGACCTTCTCTGATACCACTGATAAGGTATGGAAGAGATTAAACCAGTAATAACATAGAATAATAATATTATAATTCAATACATTCGGGATACATAATACAACGAATAACATATATATATATATATATATATATATATATATATATATATATATATATATATATATAGGATGTTTGGGTCCATAGAATTTAGGAAACTAATAAACCACTAAACCCCTACTATGTGAGTTTGGTTTAACAACCAAATCTCACACAAATAATAATATTATAAACAACTCGTAATATGAGTTGTTATTACACATTACTCACATATAATTATAGTTCACACTAATATTAATTTCCTAACACAACCAAGGCATCAGGAAAGTCATCAAACCCACCCATTAGCTCTATATTGGCATCAAACATTGGTATATAAACAAGAGGAGCACAATTTGACTCGCGCTTATTTTGCATCTCCGTAGCCTGAGTCAGGAGTTCAAGGTTGAGTTGAGGGTCTTCAGTCTCTTCCGCAGTATTCAAGAGGTCTTGCATAGATAGTTCTTCTGGTATTTTTATAGGTTCATCTTCATTTTTATTGAAAGTGTCTCTATATTGTGCTTTCAAGAAATGGTTGAAAATCTGATCCATGCGTGTCCATGATTCATTTGAAATATCCTCATTCACCTCTTCCATGATTTGTGTTTCCCAAGATTCACTTCCTTGCAAGCACAAGCACACTTGATTCATGACACCTTCTGACAAGGAGAAGAGGTCCATGCTTTGTGGGAATGGTACTCCTTCGAGCTCAAAATCCATATCATCCTCTTGATGGGACCATGTTGAAGCAATAATGTGGGAAGAAATTTCAACATTATCCTGATCATCCATTATCGAATCCTCTTTCTCATATGGACAATGAAAGACTTCATACTCACCATGATGATCATTCTGCTCCTTGGGTGAGAAGATATTGTGTTCAAACTATTCATTCTCCTTGGCTTCAGAAAGGAAGTGAGATTCTTCCATTAGATCATCCATGATTGAATCGGGAAGAGAATCTAGTTCTTTGATTGTCTTTATTTCTTCACGAATCATCTCTACATCACTTGAAGGATCAAAATAGGAGGGAAAATTATCCATGACCATCTTGAATTCATCATTTTCAGTCCATGATGCCGGTGGATTTCTTTCACTTCTTTACACATGTCCATTTCATCATTAATTAAAAAATCAAAATTTGAAAGGGGTTATTCATGCTTACTTCAAATTGGTCGTCTTCTTCATCGTTAGTGGAGTCTTCAGAAAGAATTGAATCATCCATTAGGCAACAAGAATCCTCTATTGAATATATTATTACCCCTATGGGTTGTGCCTTAACTTAGAGGGAATTGCTGAATGGTGGTTCTATCTCCATGTCTTCTATCTCTTCCTCCATGACGTTACTTTGGCTTTCATCATAAGGTTCCATGATAAGATCTTCTTCAGGAGCATCTAAGAATATTTTGGGAATGAACACCTTGTAGTACGGAAAATCTCCGGGATCTTCTTGAGTTTCTTCATTGTTGACATCACGAAGTGATTCAAGGTGTTCATACCTACTTTGTAAGGCCAAAGCATACCTCCAAATTTCATGATAGGCCTCGAAGTCAGAATTTCCTTGTATTATTCTTTGAAGTCTTTCCACATATTCTCTTTTCATCATGTTCATTTCTCCATCACCATATGCAATGAAGTCATTGAGAGAGTGACAGAAAGGGGTAATATTCTCAAATTTATAGTGAGCTATGCGAGAGTGCAAAAATATGCTTTAGTGGATCTTGCACCGTCATGTCTTTCGTCATCTTCTTGAATGCTGATTTGATCTTCATCGGAAGGCTCGAGGATAGAATTTTCTTCAACGATGTTCAAAAACCTTTCGAGGATGAAAACCCTGTGGTATGAATGATTTTTAGGATCTTCCTCCATATGACAAATCTCCTCCTCTTCTTCCTCGCTATGGGCCGCTTCAAGTTTCTCATACATTTCTTGTAAGAATTTGGCATATTCTCGAGCTTCACACCTTATCTTATGTATCCTTTGAATCCTTTCCAACAACTCCCCCTTTCCTTTTCATTGCAAGAGGTTATTTCTTCTTTCCTTTGTCTAGATCTGATTATTACTTGAAGTATGATTCTCTTTTAATGTCTTATAATTTTCTCTTTTGCAAATACTAGTTCGGAACCATGATTGATCGACAATCTTCTTTTCTCAATCGTGAACTTATTCTTCTTCATCATTTTTTCTCATTGGTACTTTGCTCCAATCTGGAAATTTCTTCATGATGTGGGAAATGAAGCGTGATAGGGGTTCGTTCCTTGATGGATTTTCCTTCAAAAATGATTTTATGTTGAAATATGATATATATTTTTTTGTTTTTTGAATATTTGATTTTTTTGGAATTTTAGACCTTGCGGTCATATTTTGGGTGCATATACTTCCAAGTCTACCCCATGGAACCAAAAGCTGTTGGCAAGAAAACAATTTTGGGGAAAAACTTGTGGGTTTCTTGCCAACACTCTACGAATCTAAGTACCTCTACTTAAATGGTGCAACTTTTGTATATGCATGCACGAGTAAGGTGAGTTTTATCCGGGTTGGCCTTGTGGCCGGGGATCCAATAGGGGCACTCCACTGACCTGCAGAAAAATCTTGCAGATATCTGAAAGGGAGGAGTTTTCTAGGAGAGTAGGAAAGGGAGTGAGAATATTAGATAAGAAAACTAATGTTGCAAGTAGAAAATCAAAGTCTTGCATACATCAGTTAGAAGTTTCATCACATGCATTAAAATTAGGAAGAAACAACCCTAAAAATGGCAACAAGACGAGTTAAGATTGAGAACTCAAAGTTTCTAAAATATCCTCATCAAAAAGGCATGAAACTCCTCCTTCTTGTATTGATGCTCAAACAAAAGTTGTACATAGTATGGAAATGGAAGAAATTTGAGAGTGGGGGAAAATGGAAGAAAATGGCTATCTCCTTTGTTCTCTCTAAGTACAATGCACTCTTGAGTTTACAAAATTGATCACCAACCCTTTGAAATGGGAATGGATTTACAATTTATAGGAAGAGAAAAGAATCTTCATATAACCCCAATAACTCTTAGCCTTCATAGGAAAACATTAAGTCCCTTTTTATAACATAAAGGTGACTTATTACATTAGGAACATTAAGACATATGAAAAGTACAACCCCAACGTAAAATTAGAACATTGAGAAGAGAGAGAAATTTGAGGGGAGAGAGAGAGAGAGAGAGAGAGAGAGAGAGAGAGAGAGAGAGAAGAGAGAGAGAGAGATACAGAAATAACATAAGAGAACTAACAAAGAACTTCCTTTGACAAAGTCCATTGATCCTTCCAGATGACTCGATGGAATGCTCCGATGTGATGAACTTTAAATCCTTGAACTCTTTCCACCCTAAGAAACTCCTTCAGATGACTTACGACACCTTGGGTTAAGTGTTTAAGAACACTGTTGAATGACATCATGATGACCAAAAATACGACTCACGAAGATCCCTTCGAAGAGATAGGAGTTCGAATCTTCGCTAAGTTGAATGAACTATTTTGGTGATGACCGTAACTTCCACTCGACACATAATACTCCTACAACTTGAGCCATGAATTGAGTGTCGAGAGACACTTTCAAGTTCCTAAAAGATGAATCTTGAATTCCTGTGAGAATGATGTTGACTCGAGTAATCATCCTCTATGTCCCTTTGTGTCAAAAATTCCCTTTGAGTGTTGTTAGTGCAAATGACCTCTGACAAATTTGGTGTTTCAAAGAATGAAATAACAACCTAATCTAATATTTCCAAGGAGACAAGGATGAAAGGAATGCAAGAAATTAAAACTAAGCTAACTAGGTGATACACCGAAGGAATGATGAACATTTTTTTTGTTGATAGGCACAAACCAAAAAAATGCATACAATAATCAAGCACAAATAACCAATTTTGTAATGAAAGACCAGATGAGAGCAATGAAGACAAGAAAGGGTGAAAATCAGCCACAAACATGTATTATTGCTCTGCAGATTTGATACAATGCAT
This sequence comes from Taxus wallichiana var. yunnanensis, assembly GCA_018340775.1. Lineage (NCBI taxonomy): Eukaryota > Viridiplantae > Streptophyta > Pinopsida > Cupressales > Taxaceae > Taxus > Taxus wallichiana. The sequence goes on from CM031239.1 coordinate 1,026,707,029, forward strand.
TTACAAAATGGCCAAAAGGTAGAAAAAATGTGTTGCAATCTAATGGAAGGTCTGAAACTCCATGAATTCATTTTCTAGAGGAAAAGGGGAGCTGCAAAATAGAAGAATGTCCAACCCTTTACAATGAGTCCCGACCCTGCTTTTATAGATTCAACATAGAGGGAAGAAAGAGAGAGAAATGGAAAAATAGTTGAAGTTCAACCACTGCTATCAATGCCTCTTGAAAAATCTGCCCCCAAATCTATCTTGACTGCATCAATTACTAGTTTGGTGCCTCGAAGGAGGAGGAAACGACGGATAGATCGAATCCGATCTGGTTGTTGGGCAAAATAGATCTGCATTAATGGCCCGAAGATGTTTCTCCATTTTTCTCCCACCTAACCTCTCAAACTTAAAGTTTTAGATCTTCATGGTGTAGATGAGGCCGAGATCTTTCCAACGGTGCAGATTTGCTAGATTTGAGCCCGAGTGAAAGATATGCCCATTTGAAATTTGAATCGGGTCCGTACAAAAAGTGGGAAAACCAGTTTGAAAATGGGCCCCCTTTTGAAACTGGACACGTGGAGGGCTAGCGCATGTCTGAGGGCAGCCTCTATATTTTACTTTTTGGAGTGGTGTGGGGCTGACACGTGGTTTCTCCACGACCTGCTCAATTTCCTTATGTTTTTGGCTAAGTCTTTTGCTCGGCGGGGTCATATATCTGACCGGGGACACGCGGCGGCCTGGCGCTTGCTTGGAAACCTCCCCTTAATTCTACTCTTGAATTAGCACCATTTGGACACTTGGCACCCTCCGTTGGCCTATCTCAATGCATTGACTATTCAACCCGACTCTGTCCCTTTATGAAACTAGACGCGTGGAGGCTCCACGCTCACTTAAAAGCCCGCTCAAGATTTTCCTTTGAAGGAGCGTCGGGTTGACACGTGGAAGCCTCCACAGGTCTTTGGAATTTTCAATGACCTCCCTCTTACCTTTTCGGACCTTGGACTACGTGGTGAGCCGTGCACTCATTTGAGTCTCCACTTTTTGATTAACTTTTGGAGATGTGCCAAGCTGATGACGTGGTGGCTTCCGCTAGCACTTCTATACTTAGCCTTTTTAGGCCCCCTGTCCACCTTTTGACTTTTAGCTTTGAATCTGCCCTCCATTTTGGGCCTGGGACACGTGGGGCTTGGCACTTGTTCAAGCCTCCTTTTTGGATTCAACTTTGGAGATGCGCTTGGACACTTGGACACTTGGTAGCATCGTTGTCTCCTCCATACTTAGTCGATTTTGGACTGTTCGAACCATTTGAGCCGAAGACTTTGAACCTTCACCATTCCTTCTCTTTTGAGCTTCTAGCTTCTTTGACACTATCTCCTCCTTCCCCACGACCCCTGCTTATTCCATTTCGAGCCTTACATGTAATTTGTTTAATGGATTTAAGGCATGAATTCACTCGACAGAGCCATTTTTGAAATTCTCCTGTGCATAGGGTCGTTTGATCTTTCGTCAGGCCCCGCCACTCCATTATAGAGTCCTCTGCAACCTGTTTGTAGGATTCGAACGTGATTTCTCTGGTTTTTTTGTGGGGTCATGGCTGATCCAATATTTTTCTGGGGAAAAATATGGATAACAATTTTGGTGACTCGCAGGGGTATCTGCCTACTAGATGAGAGGACCAGTTGCCTTGTTATGTCCATTGGGCATGGAGTCGAGAATGATGGCCTAGTACTGATCCTACCTCTGATCCATGAGCCCGACCATCTGTAGTCTCAATTTTCATAAGAAATCTCGAGACAATGGTTTCTGAGAGTAGAAAATTGATTCGACTTGGGGCTTTTTCCTGTCCTTGAATGGACTATTTTGAAGATGGATTTTAGTTGCTCTGCATTTGTTTTCTTTTGAAGATGGAAACTATTACAGGTAACTATGAGTTTCCCTATTGTGAATACTGAAAGGGATAGCACGTCCACTTGGAGGCACGTTGGACTGTGTAACGATGCAACCTAGAGCAACAAAGAACTGTGCCACAACACTTAGGGAAACAAAAACTACACTACAACAAAACAACGTGCATACACACTTAGGGAAATAAAATCCTATGCTAATATTTATAGGGGTGGAAACTTCCCATTTAGTAGCAATGTTTGAGATGGATCCCATTTACTGGGATCTGTAATTTTTGCCATCCAATTTAGTCAGCTGGAAGGCATTGCTACTCTTGCACTCTGTGATCATGTAAGGGCCACTCCAGATGGCATCAAATTTGGAGTGTTTTCTGGCTTTTCCCGATCTGCATCCCATTTCAAAACTAGGTCTCCTTCTTGAAAATTCCTTGTTTTTGCTTTCTTATCAAAGCATCTCTTGATTGAGACCTGATCCTTCTCCATTGTTTGAAGTGCATGCTCTCTGGTTTCTTCCAATTCCATCAGTTCTGCATACCAGCCTCCATTGGTTCAAACTCAGACATCTCCAGCTGCTTCATGAGTTCCAATGTTGGAAACTCAAGTGATATAGGCAACACTTGCCTCTTTCCCATAGACAAGTTTGAATGGAGAGCTGCTGTAGACCTCTTGGGTGTTGTCCTATCAGCCCATAAGGCTGATTTGAGTTTTGTGTGCCAAGTTCTCTGATTTTCATCAAGATTTCTTCTGACAATCCTTAGCAGGTTCTTGTTTGTGGACTCACTTGGCCATTACCTTGAGGGTAATAGTTTGATGAAGTGCTCAAGTAAATCCATTCCTAACAGCCCATTCTGTGATTTTGGAACCTATGAATGCCAATGCATTGTTTGATATAATGGTGGTTGGCACTCCAAATCTGGTCACTATCCCTTCATAGAAATCTAGTATGCTAGACTCATTAGCTTCTTTGAGTGCCACTGCCTCGGTCCACTTGGTGAAATAGTTTGTTGTTGTCAGAATCCATTTGTGGCCTTGGCTGAATTTGGATTGATGACCCCAATGAAGTCCAATCCCCATTGCATGAATGGTTGGTCAACTGAAATTGGGTGCAATGGAAGTGTTGTTAGCCTTTCTTTGCCTCGAAGAACACACAATTCTTGCACTTTTTGATCCATGCATAGTAGTCACTAAACACCTGGGCCAATAATAACCCACCTTCATGATCTTGAGTGTTGTCACCCATGGAGAAAAATGGCCTCAGCTGCTCCAACATGGAACTCTTGTAACACTCTCTCAATTTGATCTATCCCAATGCATCTTAACAGAATGCCATTGATGTCCCTTTTGAACAAGATGCCATCAATAAGCACGTATGGGATGGCATGTAGTCTGAAGTGTCTCCTTTTTGTTTTACTCATTTCTAGAGGGCATAGGCTATGTTTTGTAGGAAGTGCATAATGTTTATGAGTCCAACAAGGAGTGGGCACATCATCATTTTCTTCCTCTTGACTATTCAGGACAAAAACAACTTCCTTTTCACCGCTTGCTTCATCTTGTTGACTCGAGGCAGTTGTTCACACAATCCCTTCCCATGGACCAGCTTAGTAACCTTGATCTCAATGTCATACTCCATGACACGAGTGATCCATCCTACACATTTTTCATTCAGATCCTTGTTGAGAAGGAAGTCTTTAACTCTTACATGGGAGACTAATAGTTGGATTTTATTGTTTGAAACCAGATGTTTAAACTTCTTTAACCCTCTGATCACTGCAAGGACATTTTTTTGATGAAGGAGTATCTCACTTCATAATCTTCCAGACCTTGGCTGAAGAAGGCAATTGGCTACTCTGTACCCTCTTTGTTCTGTTGTACTAAGATTGCAGAAATTGTGTCACTGCCACCAAAGGCATATAGTATGAAGTCCTTAGAGAAGTCTGGATTCATGAGAGTTGGGGCTTGTGATATAGCTTCTTTGATGGCCTCAAAGCTTTCTCTTCCTTCATTTGTCCACCTAAATGCCAAGCTCTTCTTCAACATCAACGTTATTGGCTTGACAAGGGCAGCAAAGTCTGGTACAAACCTGTGGACAAAATTGATCTTTCCTAAGAAGCTTTGAAGAGCTTTCTTATGGCTTGGTAATGGAAATGCTCTTATTGCTTCAACCCTCTCTGGGTCAATTTCCAAACCCTCCTTTGACACAATATGGCCTAGAAGCTGCCCTCATGGGCCAAAAATATGCATTTTTAGGGTTCAATGATACCCTGAATCTCCTACATCTTTGAAATACCTGTCTTAGGTGAAAAAGGTGATCTGCATTGCATTTTTGGAGAACACAATGATGTCATCTAGATATATCAGTACTATTTTGTTGATCAACCCTTTGAATGCCATATCCATTTGCCCTTTGGAAAGTGGCTCAGCATTAGACAATCCAAATGGCATTTTTCTATAGGCATAGGTGCCCCATTTGGTGGTGAAAGCCATTTTGAACTGATCATCTTCTTTCACCATTATTTGGTTATACCCTAAGTAGCCATCTAGGAGGGAGAATCTCTCTGATCAGACACCACTTGCAAAATCTGCTCCATTGAGGGGAGTGGGTAGTGGTCTTTAAGGGATGCTCTGTTCAAGTCTCGAAAGTCTACACACAACCTAATCTCTCCATTCTTCTTCCTGACTGGGACCAAGTTTGCAACCCAGCTTGAGTGTTTGATTGGAAATATAATACTTGCCTCTATCATCTTGTTTAGCTCTTTCTTCATCAGAGGTTCAATGTGTGGATTGATTGGTCTCTGCTTTTTCTGATGGGCTTAGCATCTGGATCTAGTTCAATTGTGTGTTGTGCTAGCTTCGGATTGAACCCTCTTAGGTCTTCATAGCTCCAAGAAAATACATCTGGAAACTCTTGGAAAAGTTGCATGAATTCATACCTTTCTTTCTCGGTGGCCACTTTGCCAATTTGAAGTGTTTTGCCTTTTCAACTAGAATTGACTCTGAATCTTCTCCTTTGATCTGTATGTTAGCCTTCTCTTTTCAAAACTGATCATTAGGATTGAAGATAGATTCTAATGTCACCAAACCTTTGGGAAGCTTGTTTTTGTATGTAGCTACTGCACTACTTGATCTCCATATTGCTGCTCTAATTTGTCTTGATTCCTAGCTGAGAATTCAACTTCCTCTTGTAAGAAATTGATGATCTTGATCATTCTCAAACACCTACCAGCATGTGTTGTTATCTGGCACTATTGGCCTCACAATCACATGGATATGTGGCTATCCTTTGTCCCTCTTGATGTTGTCAACCACATCAAATGTTGCTCCAACTGCTATAAGCCTATCAACAACTTCATTCTCCTTCCTAGGTATGGACACAATGTTGAAGGCTTTGAAATCCTCAATGAGATCCCATACCCTATTCTTGTAGCTCTTGAGCAGGTCATTCTTGACAACATTTTGTCCTTTGACTTGATTAGAAACTAGTTCACTGTCACCAAACACTTGCAAGTTCTTGATTCCTCATCTTTCTTGCCCAATGCAATCCATGAACCAAAGCCTCATATTTCTGTTGTATTGTTTGAACAAGAAAATTAGAAATGGAAAGTTGAGTAGTATTTCATACCTTGGGGTGACACAATCATAGCTCCTCCTCGGCTCCTTGCCTACTTCTCGAGCCATCAAAGAACAATTTCCATACTTCATTGTCATCTTTGTGTTCGGCTTAATGATGTCAGGAAGAGGATGATTCTCCTCATGCAGTAGTAGACTCCTAGCTCAGATTCTTCCATCTCCTTATAGGGGTCAAAAGCATGTCTTTTGTTTTCCCATTCATCGAGAGTCAAGTCTGGGATACACCCCACCTTGGTATCTACTTCACAAGTGTTTAGGAGGTCCTCCTGATCAAAAGCCAAACAATTTGCATTGATTGGGCTAGGCACATAAGACTCAATGTGGTAATCCACTATGGGCTCAGATCTGATTGTGGCCTTAGCTCCATACCTTGTTCTAAAAAGCATATGACCAGTCAAGTAGACAAATAGCCTCCAATTTTGGTAGTGAAGTCCCTGGACAAACACAATGCAAAATGTGGTGGAAAGTCTATGACTGATATGTTCTAAATAGTCACATTGGGGTAGGCATGCAGAGTGAGGCTTAGATCCTTGATGACTCCAATAGTTGTCACTGTTGTCCCATCCAATTATACTACCCCTCTAGAGATGACTTCATATTGGAGACCCAGTTGATCAGCTATTTGTTTGGGCATTACAGAACTACTTGCCCCCGAATCAATCATGTAATTATGCACCAATTTGTCCCCAATGATTAATGAAACATAGAATGGAGGAGGCCTCAGGTTCTTACCTTGTTGTTCTCCATGGTTTCCCTCAGGTTGAGCTACATTGGTAAGCACTTTCTCTTGTTGGTTAGGGGGTTGATTTGAGCTTGACCAATTGGCCATAGTAGTCTGCAATAGATCCCTCTATCTGGAATGGCCAAGTGACTCCCATAGTGAAATGTTCACACTTGTCTTCTTCATTTGCTCAATGATATTAAATGAGCTATCCTTCTATTGCCCCTTCCCTGGCACATTTTTCTCTTGCACATGGGTTGTTACAACCGGTGCTTGAGTGGATTTGGAAGGTGGCTTGGATTGGCTCTGCATATTGGGAGTTGTATTTTGAATGCCAATACCTTGTGGAGCAATGGAGGATTGAGGATTACTAAGTTTGGTGATTGTCCTTCTCCAATATTTCTCTTTTTGGACCATGTATTGGTAGCTATACTTTGAGAAGGAGCTGATTCATTCCACAAAAGTCTTCAGCTTGCCAATTGACAAGCATAGTTTCACTTGGAGGTCCCTCTTGTTGAGCTCCTTGCTGCTGATTTTCTTCTTGGCTAGATTCTTGTGACACACCAATGGTTTGTACCATCAAAGCCTGATTTAGTGCACCATTGAAGCACATTGATTGATTATGTGGCTGATTGCATGGGAAACACCAATCATATTCTTGTGCCATGTTATTTTTTGTTGGAACCAATGCCCTTGATGTTGAAGTTGTGTTTGGATCATATGACCTGAAAGGTCTAGACAGCTTGAGGTTGTCCTTGGTTTTGACTCTGATTTACTGACCTGAGTTGGTGGTCTATTTTGTTGATATGGGGGTCTAGCTTGATACTGAGCTTGAGGCTGATATGGCCTAGAACTTTGAGCTTGTTGTCTTTTGATAGTTACTAACTCATTCCCTAGGTTTTGAAGTTGTTTCATAACTTCTTGAAGCTCTTTTGAGGTGTTAGAGGATGAGGTGGAGGCTTCAGCTGAACTTTGATTCCTAGGAGTAGGTATAGGAGCTAATGTGGGTGTTTGGCTAGTGCTTGGGTTTCCTAATTTGGGTATAGAGGCATGGGTGGCCTAGGAGCAAGTTTTCAGCCTGAATTAAACAATTCTCAGCTCCTATGGAAAGGCTATAGTTGCGAGGTAAGGTTGTGCCTCCCATTGACTGAATCATTAAAGAAATATCAGAATTTAAAGCTCTAAGAAAGTATAAGAAGGCACCTTCTTCTATGGGCTTTACTGCCGCTGGAATCCTGTCCCAGTCCATTGAAATATGAGGTTGAAATCCATCAACTGCTCATTCGGAGCTCTCTTGATTGTTTTAGTTGCTCCAACAAGGATAGGTTATCTCCCTTTTCTCCAAACTGGTCATGAAGAGCTCTGCACAGATGGTCCCAAGTTTGAATAGAGCTTACTGCTAGGCTCTGAACCATTGTGAAGCTTTACCCTTGAGTGAAGAGGCTAGCAACTTGACTGCAATGTCCATCTCAGTGATCTCATGGATTGTACAGACATTTGCAATGTCTTGAATGTGGTCACTAGGAGAAGTTTGGTTTTCTCTAGTGAAATATGGGATGCTCTTTAATGCTTGCCATTGAGACTAGATTTTGTGCATTAAGAGTGAGTGGGCTGCTGCTAGTGAAATTGACATAAGGATTTGGTTGTGCCATCTGATGGCCTGAGCACCCTTCTTGATTGAAAGAATGGCCTACTAGGAGGAGGTGTTGATAAGGCTCTATTTGGTGGAGATGGAGACCTTTGGGCTCTTCTTCCTCTTCTCCTTTTGTTTGGAGACAAGTGTAGGTGGAAAAATTGTCCCTCTTCTCTAGTTCTTGACCTTGTTTGTATTCTTCTCATGAACTTGGGAAGCTTGGACTGCTGAAACCAGTGGATTTTGTCCCTTTTGGAGTTGCAGATGTGTGTTTTTTTAAAACTTCTTAAAAGCTAGAATCACAACAAGTGCACATCAATCTTACTGTAATAAAGATGGAGACTTCTTTGTCCCACTGGGTGTGCCAAAACTGTTAGTGCAAAATCACAGCACCCCAAATGACCTCTCAGATTTGGTGTTTAAAACTTGTCATTTGATGTGATTTACATAACATTGAGTTTTCCCCAAAAGTGTGGGACTTTGCAAATGGGAAAACTCTCCAGATTAAGGTTGGTTCCTATTCCTTTGTCTAGGTGCATACGTGAAATTTGCAAAGGATTTATTCCTAAACCTAATCTAATATTGCCAAGGAGACAAGGATGAAAGGAATGCAAGAAATTAAAACTAAGCTAACCAGGTGATACACCGAAGGAATGATGAACATTTTTTTTTGATAGGCACAAACCAAAAAAATGCATACAATAATCAAGCACAGATAACAATTTTGCAATGAAAGACTAGATGAGAGAAATGAAGACAAGAAAGGGTCAAAAATCAGCCACAAACATGTATTATTGCTCTGCAGATTTGATACAATGCATTTACAAAATGGCCAAAAGGTAGAAAATGTGTTGCAATCTAATGGAAGGTTTGAAACTCCATGAATTCATTTTCCAGAGGAAAAGGGGAGCCTACAAAATAGAAGAATGTCCAACCCTTTACAATGAGTCCCGACCCTACTTTTATAGATTCAACATAGAGGAAGAAAGAGAGAGAAGTGGGAAAAATAGTTCAAAGTTCAACCACTATATCAATGCCTCTTACAAAATATCACCCCAAATCTATCTTGACTACATCAATTTCTAGTTCGGTGCCTCGAAGGAGGAGGAAATGGTGGATCAGATCGAATCCGATCTGGTTGTTGGGGCAAAATAGATCCTGCATTAATGGCCCAAAGATGTTTCTCCATTTTTCTCCCACCTAACCTCTCCAAACTTAAAGTTTTAGATCTTCATGGCATAGATGAGGCGAGATCTTTCCAATGGTGCCAGATTTGCTAGATTTTGAGCCCGAGTCGAAAGATATGCCCATTTGAAATTTGAATCGGGTCCGTACAAAATAGTGGGAAAACTAGTTCAAAAATGGCCCCCCTTTTAAAACCGGACACGTGGAGGGCTAGCGCATGTCTTGAGGGCAGCCTCTGTATTTTCTTTTGGAGTGGCGTGGGGCTAACACGTGGTTTCCTTTGTGACTTGCTCAATTTCCTTATGTTTTTGGCTAAGTCCTTTTTGCTCGTGGGGTCATATATCTGACCGGGGACACGTGGCGGCTGGCGCTTGCTTGAAACCTCCCTTAATTCTGCTCTTGAATTAGCATCGTTTGGACACTTGGCACCCTCCGTTGGCCTATCTCAATGCATTGACTATTCAACCCGACCCTGTCCCTTTATGAAACTGGATGTGTGGAGGCTCCACGCTCACTTAAAAGCCCACTCAGGATTTTCCTTTGAAGGAGCATCGGGTTGACACGTGGAAGCCTCGCAGGTCTTTGGACTTTTCAATGGCCTCCCTTACCTTTTCGGACCCTAGACAACATGGCGAGCCCATGCTCATTTGGGTCTCCACTTTTGGATTAACTTTTGGAGATGCGCCAAGTTGACGCGTGGCGGCTTCCGCTAGCACTTCTATACTTAGTCCTTTTTGAGGCCCGCCTGTCTACCTTTTGAATTTTAGCTTTGAATCTTCCCCTACTTTGGGCTTGGGACACGTGGGGGCTTGGTGCTTATTCAAGTCTCCCTTTTTGGATTCAACTTTGGAGTGCGCCGCTTGGACACTTGGCAGCATCCGCTGTCTCCTCCATACTTAGTCGATTTTGGACTCATTCTGAACCATTTCAGAGCTGAAGACTTCAAACCTTTACCGTTCTTTCTCTTTTGAGCTTCTATCTTCTTTGAAACTATCTCCTCCTTCCCCGACCCTGCTATTCCATTTCCGAGCCTACTTGTAATCTGTTTAATGGATTTAAGGCATGGATTCACTCGACAGAGTTTTTTGAATTTCTCTGGATAGGTCGTTTGATATTTTTGTGGTCCCACCGCTCCATTGTAAGTCCTCTACAACTTTTTGCAGGATTGAACGTGATTTATCTAGTTCTTTTTGTGTGGGGTTGTGGTTGATCCAATATTTTTTGGGGGCAAAATATGGATAGCAATTTTGGTGACTCGCAAGGGTATCTGCCTGCTAGATGAGAGGACCAGTTGCCTTGTTATGTCCATTGGGCATGGAGTCGAGAATGATGGCTTGGTACTAATCCTGCCTCTGATCCATGAGCCTGACCATATGTAGTCTCAATTTTCATAAGAAATCTTGAGACAATGGTTTCTGAGAGTAGAAAATTGATTCGACCTGGGGATTTCACTTGTCCCTGAATGGACTATTTCAAAGACGGATTTTAGTTGCTCTGCATTTGTTTTCTTTTGAAGATGGAAACTATTATAGGTAACTATGAGTTTCCCTACTATGAATACTAAAAGGGATAACACGTCCACTTGGAGGCACGTTGGACTGTGTAACGATGCAACTGGAGTAACAAATAACATGTGCCACAACACTTAGGGAAACAAAAACTACACTACAACATAAAAACGTGCATACGCACTTAGGGAAATAAAAACCTATGCTAATATTTACAGGGGTGGAAACTTCCTATTCAGTAGCAATGTTTGAGATGGATCCCATTTAATAGGATCTGTAATTTTTTGCCATCCAATTTAGTCTGCTGGAAGGAATTGCTCCTCTTGTAATATGTGATCATGTAAGGGCCACTCCAGATGACATCAAATTTGAAGTGTTTTCCTGGCTTTTCCCGATTCGCATCCCATTTCAAGACTAGGTCTCCTTCTTAAAAATTCCTTGTCTTTGCTTTGTTATCAAAGCATCTCTTGATTGAGACCCGATCCTTATCCATTGTTTGAAGTGAACACTCTCTAGTTTCTTCCAATTCCATCGATTACGCATACAGCCTCTATTGGTTCAAACTTAGACATCTCCTTTGCTTCATGAGTTCCAATGCTGGAAACTCAAGTGATATAGGAAACACTGCCTCTTTCCCATAGACAAGTTTGAATGGAGAGCTGCATGTAGACCTCTTGGGTGTTGTCCTATCAGCCCATAAGGCTGATTTGAGTTTTGTGTGCCAAGTTCTCTAATTTTCATCAAGAGTTCTTCTGAAAATCCTTAGTAGAGTTCTTGTTTGTGGACTCAGCTTGGCCATTACCTTGAGGGTAATAGTTTGATGAAGTGCTCAAGTAAATCCCATTCCTAACAGCCCATTATGTGATTTTGGAACCTATGAATTCCAATGCATTGTCTGATATAATGGTGGTTGGCACTCCAAATCTAGTCACTATCCCTTCATAGAAATCTAGTATGCTAGACTCATTAGCTTCTTTGAGTGCCACTGCCTCGGTCCAACTTTTTAAAAAAGTCTGTTGCTGTAGAATCCATTTGTGGCCTTGGCTTGAATTTGGATTGATGACCCCAATGAAGTCCAATCCCCATTGCATGAATGGCTGGTCAACTGAAATTGGGTGCAATGGAAGTGCTGCTAGCCTTTCTTTACCTCTGAATAACACATAGTTGTTGCAATTTTTGATCCATGCATAGTAGTCACTAAACACCCTGGGCCAATAATAACCTGCCTTCATGATCTTGAGTGTTATCACCTGTGGAGAAAAATGGCCTCTAGCTACTCCAACATGGAACTCTTGTAACACTCTCGCGATTTGATCTGTCCCAATGCATCTTAATAGAATGCCATTGATGTCCCTTTTGAACAAGACACCATAAATAAGCACGTATGAGATGGCATGTAGTTTGAAGTGTCTCCTTTTTGTTTTACTCATTTCTAGAGGACATAGGCATGTTTGTAGGAAGTGCATAATGTTCTGAGTCCAACAAGGAGTGGGCACATCATCATTTTCTTCCTCTTGACTATTCTGCAAGACAATAAAAGGTTCCTTTTCACCACTTTCTTCATCTTGTTGACTCGACGCCAGTTGTTCACACAATCCCTTCCCACGGACTAGATTATTAACCTTGATTTCAATTTCATACTCCATGACACGGGTGATCCATCTTGCACGTTTTTCATTCAGATCCTTGTTGAGAAGGAAGTCTTTAACTCCTGCATGGGAGACTAACTTGATTGTATTTTATTTTTGACACAAGATGTTTAAAATTATTTAACCCTCTCGATCTTTGCAAAACATGTTTTTGATGGAGTATCGCACTTCATAATCCTCCAGGACCTTGGCTAAAGAAAGCAATTGGCTGCTCTGTACCCTCTTTGTTCTACTTTGTAATAAGATTGCGGAAATTGTGTCACTGCCACCAAAGGAATACAATATGAAGTCCTTCGAGAAGTCTGGATTCATGAGAGTTGGTGCTTATGATATAGCTTCTTTGATGGCTTGAAATATTTCTCTTCCTTCAGTTGTTCACCTAAATGCCAAGCTCTTCTTCAACATCAACGTTATTGGCTTGACAAGGGCAACAAATTCTGGTACAAACCTGCAGACAAAATTGATCTTTCCTAAGAAGCTTTGAAGAGCTTTCTTATGGCTTGGTAATGACAATGCTCTTATTGCTTCAACCCTTTCTGGGTCAATTTCCAAACCCTCTTTTGACACAATATGGCCTAGAAGCCTGCCCTCATGGGCCAAAAATATGCATTTTTTAGGGTTCAATGATACCTGAATCTCCTGCATCTCTAAAATACCTATCTTAGGTGAAAAAGGTGATCCGCTAAATTTTTGGAGAACACAGTGATGTCATCTAGATATATCAGTACTATTTTGTTGATCAACCCTTTGAATGCCATATCCATTGCCCTTTGGAAAGTGGCTCCAAAGCATTAGACAATCCAAATGGCATTTTTCTGTAGGCATAGGTGCCCCATTTGGTGGTGAAATCCATTTTGAACTGGTCATCATCTTTCACATATATTTGGTTATACCTTGAGTATCCATCTAGGAGGGAGAATCTCTCTAATCCAGACACCACTTGCAAAATCTTCTCCATTGAGGGGAGTGGGTAGTGGTCTTTGAGAGATGCTCTGTTCAAGTCTCAAAATTCTACACACAACCTAATCTCTCCATTCATCTTCGATTTGGGACCAAGTTTACAACCCACTTGAGTGTTTGATTGGAAATATAATACTTGCCTCTATTAGCTTGTTTAGCTCTTTCTTCATCAAAGGTTCAATGTGTGGATTGACTAGTCTCTACTTTTTGTGATGGGCTTAGCATCTGGATCTAGTTTAATTGTGTGTTGTGCTAGCTTTGGATTGAACCCTCTTAGGTCTTCATAGCTCCAAGAAAATACATCTAGAAACTCTTGGCAAAGTTGCATGAATTCATACCTTTCTTGCTCGGTGGCCACTTTGCCAATTTGAAGTGTTTTTCCTTTTCCAACTAGAATTGACTCTAAATCTTCTCCTTTGATTTGTATGTTAGCCTTCTCTTTTGAAACTGATCATTAGGATTGAAGATAGATTCTAATGTCACCAAAACTTTGGGAAGCTTGTTTGTATGCAGCTGCACTACTTGATTTCCATATTATTACTCTAATTTGTCTTGATTCCTAGTTGAGAATTCACTTACTCTTGCAGAAGAAATTAATGATCTCCTGATCATTCTCAAACACCTGCCAACATGTGTTGTTATCCGGCACTTCTAAATGCATAATTACATGGATATGTGGTTGTCCTTTATCTCTCTTGATCTTTGTCAACCACATCAAATGTTTCTCAAACTGTTGCAAGCCTATAGACAGCTTCATTCTCCTTCCTAGGTATGGAGACAATGTTGAAGGCTTCAAAATCCTCAATGAGATCCCATACCCTATTCTTGTAGCTCTTGAGCAGGTCGTTCTTGACAGCATTTTGTCCTCTAACTTGATTAGCAACTAGTTCATTGTCACCAAACACTTGCAAGTTCTTGATTCCTCATCTTCTCGCCTAATGCAATCCATGAACCAAAGCCTCATATTATGCCGTATTGTTTGAACAGGAAAATTGGAAATGGAAAGCTGAGTAGTATTTCATACCTTGGGGTGACACAATCATAGCTCCTCCTCCAGCTCCTTGCCTACTTCTTGAGCCATCAAAGAACAATTTCCATACTTCATTTTCATCTTTGTGTTCTAGCTTGATGATGTCAGGAAGAGGATGATTCTCCTCATGTAGGCAATAGACTCCTAGCTCAGATTCTTCCATCTCCTTATAGGGTCAAAGCATGTCTTTTGTTATCCCATTCATTGAGATTCAAGTCCGGGATGCATCCCACCTTGGTATCTACTTCACAAGTGTTTAGGACATCTTCTGATCAAATTCTCGAATAATTTGCATTTATTAGGCTAGGAACATAAGACTCAATGTGGTAATCTGCACATGGGCTGATATCTCGATTGTGGCCTTCACTCCATACCTTGTTCTAAAAAGCATATGAAACCATTCAATAGACAAATAGCCTCCAATTTTGGTAGTGAAGTCCTGGACAAACACAATGCAAAATGTGGTGGCAATTCTATATGACCGATACATTCTCGAAATACGAGCCAGTTGAGGCGGGCATACGAGTGAGGCTCGAGATCCTTGATGACTCCAACAGTTGTCACTTTGTTGTCCCATTCGGATTATCTACTAGCCCTCTAGAGATGATTTCATCTTTGGAGACCTAGTTGATTAGCTATTTATTTGGGAATTACAGAACTACTTGCCCCTAAATCAATCATACAATTATGCACTAATTTATCCCCAATGATTAATGAAACATAGAATGGAGGAGGCCTCATGTTCTTACCTTATTGTTTTCCATGTTTCCCTTGCAGGTTGAGCTACATTGGTAGGCACTTTCTCTTGGTGGTTAGGGGGGTGATTTGAGCTTGACCAATTGGCCATAGCAGTCTGTAATAGATCCATCTGTCCTAGAATGGATAGTGACTCCCATAGTGAAATGTTCACACTTGTCTTCTTCATTTGCTCAACGATATTAAAGGAGATATCCTTCCTGCTACCCCTTCACCGGCACATTTTCTCTTGTACATGGGTTGGTACAACCAAAACTTGAGTGGATTTGCAAGGTGGATTGGATTGGCTCTGCATATTGGGAATTGTATTTTGAATGCCAATACCTTGTGGAGAAATGGAGGATTGAGGATTACCTGAGTTTGGTGACTGTCCTTCTTTGATATTTCTCTTTTTGGACCATGTATTGGTAGCTATACTTTGAGAAGGAGCCTGATTCATTCCACATAAGTCTTCACTTGCCAATTGATAAGCATAGTTTCACTTGGAGATGCCTCTTGCTAGGATCCCTACCGCTGATTTTCTTCTTGGCTAGATTCTTGTGACACACACGGTAGTACATGTACCATCAAGGCCTGGTTTAGTACACCATTGAAGTATATTGATTGATTAGGTGGCTGATTGCATGGGAAACACCAATCATATTCTTGTGCCATGTTATTTTTGCTAGGACCAATTCCCTTGATGTTGAAGTTGTGTTTGGATCTTATGACTGAAAGGTCTAGCGAGCTGAGGTTGTCCTTGGTTTTGACTCGATTTACAACCCGAGTGGTGGTCTATTTTGTTGATATAGGGTGCGGCGACGATATTGAGCCTGAGGCTGATATGACCTAGAACTCTAAGCCTGCTATTTTTGATAGTTACCAACTCATTAACTAGGTTCAAGTGTTTCATGACCTCTTGAAGTTCTTTTGAGGTTTTAGAGGATGAGGTGGAGGCTTCAGCTGAACTTTGATTCCTAAGAGTAGGTATAGGAGCTAATGTGGGTGTCTGGCTAGTGCTTGGGCTTCCTAACTCTGGGTATAGAGGCATGGGTGGCCTAGGAGCAAGTTTTCCAGCTTGAATTAAATGATTCTCAGCTCCTATGGAAAGGCTATAAGCTGCAGGTAAGGTTGTGCCTCCCATTGACTGAATCATTAAAGCAATATCAGAATTTAAAGCTCTAAGAAAGTATAAGAAGGCACCTTCTTTTGTGGGCTTTACTTCCTGCTGGAATCCCATCCTAGGTCCGTTGAATTCGAGATTGAAATCATCAACTACTCATTCGGAGCTCTCTTGATTGTTGTCAGTTTCTCTAACAAGGATAGGTTATCTCCCTTTTCTCCAAACTGGTCGTGAAGAGCTGCACAGATGGTCCCAAGTTTGAATAGAGCCTACTTCTAGGCTCCTGAACCATTGTGAAGCTTTACCTTTGAGTGAAGAGGCTAACAACTTGACTGTAATGTCCATCTCAGTGATCTCATGGATTGTATAGACATTTGCAATGTCTTGAACGTGGTCACTAGGAGAAGTCTAGTTTTCTTCATGAAATATGGGATGCTCTTTAATGCTACCACTAGGACTAGATTTTTTACATTCAGAGCGAGTGGGTTGCTACCAATGAAATTGACATAAGGATTTGGCTGTGCCATCCTGATCGACCTGAGCACCCTTCTTGATTGAAAGAACAACCTACTAGGAGGAGGTGTTGATAAGGCTCTGTTTGGTGGAGATAGAGACCTCTGGGCTCTTCTTCCTCTTCCTTTCTATCTGGAGACAAGTGCAGGTGGAAAAACTATCCCTCTTCTCTAGTTCTTGACCTTATTTGTATCCTTCTCGTGAACTTGGGAAGCTTGGACTGCTGAAACCAGTGGGTTCTATCCCTTTTGAACTTGCCGGATGTGTAGTTTTTTTTTAACTTCTTAAAAGCTAGACTCATAGTAAGTGCACATCAATCTTAATGTAATAAAGATGGAGACTTCTTGGTCCCACCAGCTTTCCAAAATGTTAGTGCAAAATCACAAAGCACCCCAAATGACCTCTCGATTTGGTGTTTCAAGCTCGTCATTTATGTGATTTACATAACATTGAGTTTTCCCCAAAAGTGTGGGACTTTGCAAATGGGAAAACTCTTGATTAAGGTTGATTCCTATTCCTTTGTCTAGGTGCATACGTGAAATTTGTAAAGGATTGATTCCCAAACCTAATCTAATACTACCAAGGAGACAAGGATGAAAAGGGATGTAAGAAATTAAAACTAAGCTAACCGGGTGATACAGAAGGAATGATGAACATTTGTTTTGATGATAGGCACAAACCAAAACAATGCATACAATAATGAAGCACAGATAACCAATTTTGTAATGAAAGACCAGATGAGAGCAATGAAGAAAAGAAGGGTTAAAATCAGCCACAAACATGTATTATTGCTCTGCAGATTTGATACAATGCATTTACAAAATGGCCAATGGAAGGTCTAAATTTCCAGGAATTCATTTGCCAGAGGAAAAGGGGATCTTACAAAATAGAAGAATTTCCAAGCTTTTATAATGAGTCCCGAGCTTGCTTTTATAGATTCAACATAGAGGGAATAAAGAGAGAGAAGCGGGCAAAATAGTTCAAAGTTCAACCACTGCTATTAATAGCTCTTGCAAAATCTACTCCAAAATCTGTCTTGACTACATTAATTACTAGTTCGACACCTCGAAGGAGGAGGAAGCGACACATCGAGATCAAATATGATCTAGTTGTTGGGGCAAAATAAATCCTGCATTAATGGAAGGAAGATGTTTCTCCATTTTCTCCCACCTATCCTCTGCAAACTTAAAGTTTTAGATATTTATGGCATAGAAGAGGTCGAGATCTTTCCAACGGTGCCATATTTTTGGATTTGAGTCCCGGTCGAAAGATATGCCCATTTGAAATTTGAATTAGGTTCGTACAAGGTAGCGGGAAAACCAGTTCAAAAACAGGCCCCCTTTTTAAACTGGACACGTGGAGGGCTAGCACATGTCTGAGAGTAGCCTTTGTATTTTACTTTTGGAGTGGTGTGGGGCTGACACGTGGTTTCCTCCGTGACTTGCTCAACTTCCTTATGTTTTTGGCTAAGTCTTTTCTCGGTGGGGTCATATATCTGACCGGGGACACACTGCAGCCTAGCGCTTGCTTGGAAACCTTCCCTTAATTCCACTCTTGAATTAGCACCATTTAGACACTTGGCACCCTCCGCTGGCCTTTCAAAATGCATTGACTATTCAACCTAACCCTGTCCCTGTATGGCCGAACGCGTGGAGGCTCTGCGCTCACTTAAAAGCCCACTCAGAATTTTCCTTTGAAGGAGTGTCTGGTTGACATGTGGAAGCCTCCACGGTATTTAGAATTTTCAACGGCCTACCTCTTACCTTTTTAGACCCTAGGCAACATGGCGAGCCCACACTCATTTGGGTCTCCATTTTTTTATTAACTTTTGGAGATGCGCCAAGTTGAGGCGTGGCAGCTTCCGCTAATAGGTCTATACTTAGTCCTTTTTAGGCCCACCTTGTCTACCTTTTGACTTTTATCTTTGACTCTGCCCCTGCTTTGGGCCTGGGACACGTGGGGGCTTGGCGCTTGTTCAAGTCTCCCTTTTTGGATTCAAATTTGGAGGTGCACCGTTTGGACACTTGGCAACATCTGCTGTCTCCTCCATACTTAGTCGATTTTGGACTAGTTCTGAACCGTTCTTGAGCCCAAAGACTTTAAACCTTCGCCGTTCCTTCTCTTTTGAGCTTCTAGCTTCTTTGACACTTGTCTCCTCATTCATTCCCGACTTGCTACTCAATTTTGAGCACGCCTATAACTCATTTAATGGATTTAAGGCACAGATTCACTCGATAGAGCCGTTTTTGAATTTCTCCTGCATAGGGTTGTTTGATCTTTCGTGGTCCTGCCTCTCCATTGTAGAGTCCCTCTACAACCTGTTTGCGCAGGATTCAAATGTGATTTCTCAGGTTCTTTCTATGCAGGGTTATGGCTGATCCAATGTTTTTCCGAGGGGGCAAAATATGGATAAAAAGTGTGATTTACCATTAATAGCGGGTGTCTAGATGGGAGACTTACTATTTTTAGTAAGAGGTTATTTTTTCCTCTTCTTGACCATCCTGATGAGATGAACTTATTCATTGAATTTTGTGCACACTGCCTTCGCCTCGACCACTTCTTGGGGTGACTTACTATTTTTAGTAAACACCCATATAGGGAACTTACTATTTTTAGTAAGTGGTCATTTTCACTTGTTTTCTGCTTTGAACAATCATTCTGATTTCCTAGTGACCTTCGGTGCACATTATCTTTATTGCAGTCACTTTTGATGAAGACTTACCAAAGATAGAAAACCTACATAGGAAAGCTTACTATTTTTGGAAAGTGGCTTTTAGGTGCTCGGTTTGTAATGAAACATATTTTTTTGGACTTGGCTCGTCGTTGTGGTCACGTCCTCTGAATTTCACTCGATTTCATCCACTAGAATGCTTGGTAATAAATTTAGAATTTTCTCCTGGTAGTGGCTTTAGGCACAGAGCTACCATGACAACCATTAATGGAGCTTGCAATTTACAAGTCGGTTTTAATCTCTGATCGTGATGAAATCAACTCCATTGCGATAGGTTTTTCATTTAGAGTCGTGTGCAAGTTTTTAGCTTGTTTCCATATCCAGATTGATGATAAATCCGACGAATGTGAGCTAGGGCATGAAATGGGATTATTATTGGAACAAATTATTCAGGGCACAATTCAACCTCCCATTTGTTGCATCTTGATCATCTTAAAAATTAAGGAAGTCTGCAAAAGACGACATCTCAATCTGACTTGTATTTTGAAAGTTATGAATATTTTTGATTGGAAGACTTCGTGGTTATCTGGAAAAAAATTCATTTTATCTTTGTTTCTCTATCATTTTAATCCATTATTTTTATGATTTTAAATGTTTTTGGATGCGAGAGGAATTTCGTGGAGTGGTTAGGTCCATTAATAGAGGTTTGCTAGATCTCTGCAACTTTATTTTGGAAGTGAGTTTCACGGGAAACAAAGGAGAAGTAACAAAAATTGAAGAAAGGGACATAAAATTGCACACCACACCTAATCCCGACACTTGGTAATCATCCATGCGGTGAGAGGAAGGGCTCCAACTAGCTCTGGGGATGAAATTTTTTGCCTTTGTAGAAGGTCACATTGATGACCTAGGGGCCACAAGGGGTGGGAGAATTTTTATGTCCCCTTTGTACCCTTAGCTAAATGTACGAAAGAGACATCAGTTTTCACATCGTGCCGAGGGTTGTGACAGGTTGGCGGTCATTCGTGCCTTTGTGAGGATAGGCTCCAACTAGCTCTTGGGGGCTAAACTGGCAGTGTAGAGGGTCGTATGGGTGATTAGAGGGCTAAAAGGGTTGGGAAAATTTTCATGTCCCTCATGTCCCTTTGCTAAAGGGACAAAAGGGACATCAAAATGCACCAGCTCCTGGAGCTGACACGTGTCCACTTCAAAAATTGGCTAAGTATGGGAACTTGAGAGCGAACTTGCAACGATGATATCTTGAGCTCCCGGATGAGTTTCAAGGTGAAATATTATATGAATTTTACTGAAAAATGACTTATAAATCCAATGGTGGGGGTATAAACTTTTGATTAATCTATTTAGACCCTAAAAAATCAGATTTTTTTTTTTCCGATTCCCTAACCGAGCATGGAAAAATCAAATATAAACCTATTGCTCCAAAGTGTTGTGAAAAATATGATTTCACCATATTTTATATATCTGAATTCCCTTTCCTATGATGTCTTGTTTATCTCTTAAATCCATCTAGAGCTCCCGAAATCACTTCCTGAAGCTCAATAGCTCTTTGGCCCTGCTTGCACCGCTTATGCTTGTGAACCTTGTTTTGATGAATTTGCCCCAACTCGAATATTTTCAAATCTTCAAAAATTAATTCAATGATGTTATTCGACCTTAAATTCATCCACATATTAGAGTTGGATCCTTTGTTTTTCCGGGGTTGCACTGTCTCGGGAAGGTTAGTGGTAGCCCTTCCCAACACTGTCCAAAATTAGCATTCTTCAAGAACTCCTAAAATCACCTAGGGGTTGACTTGAATTTCCTAATTCACCTAGGGTACTGAGTTAACATCCATTGGGATGTCATTGGACTAACTGGGTAAGGATGGTGCTGAGGATGGGTAGACCTGGGGTGTCTCAGAAAGGTAAAAATTGAAAATTTTGACACAGGGGTATCGTTGTCATGCTCAAAAATCATAAATTTTACCGTTGCACATTTATATGACAACACAATAATATGGAGTTATGGGGTGTAATGATTCTTTCCATTCTCTCCATTTGATATTTTAGGTGTAATCTATAGTTCCATTTGATCGGTTGGGTTTTAGGTGTAATTATTTAAGTAAAAAAATTTAGTGTATCTATTTGCTTTCTACTCATTTGGATGTTTTGGGTGTAATATATCTTGCCATTATAATCATTTATAAATGTGTGTGATTTAATTTAATTTGAATTAATTATGATTGCAGAGAAACTACGTAATAAATGATGTATAATTTCTAGAATACGGAAGACACAAGAAAATACCATGCAAAATATTAAACCCTAAGAAAAGGAGGGAGATAAGATGACTTAGATGATATCTCGCACAATATGGAAATGATTTGGGTAGGGTAAAGTGTTTGGTAGGATGAAGACAACATCGTAATTGATCCCTGTAAATTCTAGAACTCGGGAATAATACCAGACAGGGGCACACAACATGGGACCGAGGCACTTGGGCATGGTGACTTTGCAAGAGCTCGGGATCTAATCTCTTCCATGTTGCATAAGGGTTTTTCAATTTTTCCCTATTGATAGCTTGATATTTTATTTCTTAATCACTAAAGATACATGTAACTGTAAAAGATAATTTCACCTACACATACCCACAAACCACATCAAACCTAAAAAGGAAAATGAAGTATGGAGAGTTAGACTGACCCCAAAGGTCACCCCGAGAGTGAACTTACAACCGTTCGCTACATTACATCTCAGAATCCATGTAGTTCTTATGTGTTTGTGTAGAAATTATGCCATAGGATGCCCTTATTCAAGTTGCACTGATAGCAGGTTGTAGCTAGAATGTAGAAATGTAATAATATGTGTGGATGTAATAGAATAAACTTCCCCTTCCTATGACGTCTATGTAGAAGTGATACAACCTTTATCCCTTGAATGAATGCTAGATGGATGTCTTTGAAGTTCGTAGTGCCTTTGGAATGAAATATTAGGTGATGATAATAATTCTTAGTGCTTGGTCCTTAATTTCGAAAACATAACTATATATTTGTATGATTACCTTATTTGAATTTTGTAATTAACAAGCTGGAAGGTTGACCTATAAGTGAAAAATATGCCCAAAAGATAAAAGAGACCCAAAAAGAGTGAGTAAGGTAAGAATGGGCCAAGGGCACCCAAGAGGGACAACAACGCCCGGGCATTGTTTTCTTGGTTGGGCGCTAGTATCTAAAGTCATACAAGATAAATAAGTTAAGTTCGATTGGGTTGTAGGGTTCGTAAGACCAAATAAAAAGCAATGGAAAAAGAAAATAGGCCAAAGATAATTTTCAACCACTTTTTTCTTTCTTAGAAATCATATAAATGCTAGCATGCTTTTAGGACCTAAAAATTTACCTAAGTGCATTATTTTTGTCTACATTCCCCCACTTTATGTTGTTGAGTGAATACATGATAACATAAAGTAGATAAGAGATGTGTACCTTATGATCCTGTAGTAGAGTGTGCGGCAATTAGCATGAAAAGTGGACAAGTGAATCATAAAGTGATTTGAAAGTGAAGCGTGAAGACTAGGAAAGGGAATTCAACCCTAGGGGTGAAGCGCATGTATTGTAGCACAATGTTGTAACCTGCATGTGTTGATTCTTGTAAGGATGGACTTGCAAAAGAAGATAAAAAAGTAGTCAAAATTCTATATAGGAAAGTTCTAAATAAAGTATGTAAAAGTGTATAAAAGGAAAGTGTGCACTGATATGTGAGAGAGTAAAGGAAAGAAATGTGTCATGTTGCTTGAAGATTGCTAATTTTAATGTTGAAGGTGAGGTTTTGGGCGATCTCACACCAAGAGCGAGTTTTTAGGTGATCTCATGCTAAGTGTAAGTTTTTGGGCGATATCATGCTAAGTGTGAGTTTTTGGGTAATCTCACGCCAAGAGCAAGTGTTGGGGAGAGAGAATATGGTTTTACTCTCCTTCCATGACTCTCCTTAATAAGGACCATTTGCAGATGGTGTGTCAAAATTTATTCCGTTTGTCTTGATTTTTCTTCCAAATTAGTTCCAAATTTTTCCAATTATACTTTTGATTGAAGGAGATAAAATATATTCTCAGAAGGAAGTTCTATGCCTATGACTATATAACTTCTCTGTGAACTACTATAGAATTTATTTCTTGATAAAATGATTTTATCTTCCCCTAGGACATTAACTCCGGGAGGATATGAGTGCTGGTGTCTACTTTTGTATAGGACCCAAGTCATATTCTGGGTCATTCTATGAATGTGTTCCTTTGTTGTTCATATACTATGTTGACCAAAACCGTAGCTCGAGCTACTATAGGGGTGATTTGTTCACCCTATGTATGCCCCCTCATTTGGGGTACATGTGATGATGGTGGGAGGATACAACCTAAAGGATAGGACCGTATGTTGTTTTGAAGTGGATACCTATAGGGGGTAGGTGATGAGCATGGTAGAAATAAAGGAACATGCAAACAAAGTATGCTAGGAATATGTATTAGTGTAAGCAAAACATGTAATAGAAAATAATGTAACACGCAAGTGTGTAAGCAAGATAGACTGTGAAAAGTGGTTTTTGAACATGGGAAATCACTCAAAATATCACAAGATAATCAGGGCCAAAGCGGCCACAAGCATACAATGATCACACAAGACATACGGTATAGCCCGTAAACAATAACATACAATGGAAAACAAGATCATGCAAAATGTGTTAGAAAACCATGGTAGCATATAGTCTACACAACATATCCTACACATGAAGCACCCATTAGCATGTTAGAAAGATAAATAGTATGTCAAAGTGTGTATATAGCAGCAAAAATTAAAGTAACTAAAATGAGGTGTAACAATAGAACTGTGTAGTATGTGACAATAGTGAAAGTATATGCCCCTAATAGCCTCGGTGGATGGTAAAAGGTACAATTCTAAACATCATTACAAGTATGTAAGAAACTGTAAGATATTTTTATTCACTGTAAAATACCAAGTGAACGTGAATGTGTATATATAGAATGATAATGACATACAAAGAATTCGTCTAACATGGAAAACAAAGTGTAACATGTAAATATAATAATCTAGAAATAATATATGCAACCAAGATATGCAAATGAAATGTATGAGTATGATCTATGTAAAATTTTAAGATTATAGGAGTAGTGTGCCCCTAGCGGATGTGCATGATATGAGGTTGATTTATAAATTCTCCTCAACAAGTCAAGAATGAACCATAGAACAAGAGTGCGTCATTGGGAAATGAGTGTGTTGTAAGAATAAATGCTAGAAATATGTACCATGAAGAATCGAGCGTGAAATATGTGAGGTTCATTTCAGAATTATACCCTCAGCAGTCGAGTATGAACCATGGAAATAGAGTGCGTCATAGGGTATTAGTGATATGATGTGTGTATCAAAGGGTTTGAAAATGTATAAGAAGATTAGGTATAGTGCACGGAGCACAAAATGTAATAGTAGATACAAAATATAACTTATGAGAATAGAAGGGGGAAGAAAGTGTGATTGACCCCCAAGTGTGTGATGGAGTGGAGACTATCGATGATAGTGAAGGGCAAGGTCCTTCCACCCAAAATCCGAAGAGAGAAAGGCATATGCCTATGCTCTAAGATCGGTGGTGTGGGAGAGTAATTGTGTGTATGTGAAGGATGCCTATGTGGTTGGGGAGATGGTGAACAACTTTGTGAAAGGGATGCATGAGTAGCAAAATTAGGCTGAAAATGTGGGCTAAGAGATTGATGAGAATGACAAGTTCATGAGGTGGGTCATGTACGAATAGGAGAACTAGGTGTAGAGTGTGTTTTAGATTTGAGAGGAATGGGAATCCTAGATGTTATGAGTGGTGTATCAGCAAATGTAGGTGAGGCAATGGTGTTCATGTTGGAACGTGTTTGAGAGTGAAAACTTGCTTATTTTGAATGAACTTAAGGAATAAATAATTCAAGGAAGGGATGGTTTAGGAGGCACGAAGCCAAGAGATACCTAAGAGAACGTCAAACTTTGATTGAAGATGTAATGACAAATAGTACGAGACATAATAAGAGTCCCGATTTGTGATGGTAAGGCTGATATAGACAAAATACTTAGGGACTAGAAATATGACACTAGATAGTGGAAAATTTGATAGCTAAGAGGAGTCCAACAGAGCACACATTGGTAAGAGTTGATGGATAGATCATAGTGATATTGATAGTATATGAACCGGTAGAAGCATTAATGTGTAATGAATCGAAGCAAATGTAGCATGCTAATCATGATTTGAAAACATAATGACTGGTGGTGATGCATCGATAGAAGAAAAAAAGGAATTAAAAGGGTCCCAATGAAGGAGGAAGCACAAATCGATATGTATGATTGATTAAAGAATCATGAGATTTTGTTTCATGCTTGGGAGAAGGGTCATTAGATATTTTTAGATTTTTATTATCATTTCTTGGATTAGAATTGGGTAGCTCAGTGATTTCTAGTGTATTTTTATCAATGATATATTGAATGATATGCTTGAGTTTGAAAAAACGATCGGTAGAATTCCCAACACATTGGTCATAATCATATTATCATTTTCATCATAATTGAAGCTACGGGGGCATGAGGGTCGATATTGAGAGAGAATAGAAGAATGATAAGATTACTTTTGATGAGCTATGGTAATAAAAATTGAGGTGCATAATGTAATTTGGTAAAGGTATGATGTAGAGTTTTCATTTAAAGTGTGGGGAATGCAGAAAAAACATTGATAGTAGTTTTAGCTTCAGTGGGCTTGTGAGATGGATTGAATGAAAATTTATATTGAAACCTATTAGAAGAAGATGGAGGAGTATCATGATATTTTAATATGCCCATAGAGAGTACTTTGACTTTGTGAATATTTAGCATATTCCACAATTGATCAAAGGATGGAGAGGTCTTGAAAATAAAACTCTCTTGTAGTGGATTAAGAGATTTTGAATAATAAGATCTTACAATTCCAAATAAACAAGTATATTGATCATGTTAGCTAGGTTATTCTTGTAATGCAAAACATAGTTAGCTAGATGCTCATTAGATCCTTGTTTGATTTGAGAAAGTTGTGCATAAGATATCTTGGTGCTGATATTGATGGAAAAGTGAGCAAGGAAAGCATCAGCTAGATGCATGAAAGAAGTTACCGAATGAACATGTAGATCATAAAACCAACACATGGCATAATCTTGTAGAATTCTAGGAAATAAATTAGCTAGAAATGTATGATCATCCACATAGTCAAGGCATGCCACATGAAAATATCATAGATGCTCTTGAGGGTCACCATGACCATTGAAGGTGGGGCAACTTAGGGGTGATGAAGTTAGGAGGAGGGATAAAAAGAAATGGAAGGTGTTAAATGGGTATGAAGGAGTAATGAGGAATCAAGATATGGAGAGGAACATGAAGTAGCTTGTTGTAACTAATAGATTTGAATTTTCAGATCCTGATATAAAGAATATAAGCCATGAGTGTCGGAAGAGGAACCGGGTAGTGCGTTAGAGGTATTGGGAGTGATGAGAGGAGTGGTAGTGGTAGTGATGGAAGTAGGAATGTTAAGGGGTTGGGTGGAGGCCATGACAGGTGAGGAGGAGCCTATAGTAGGGAAAAAAGAAACATCTCAAGAATTTTTAATAGTAATTAGAGCATTGAGAACATGTGGAAATGCAAAAGGGTTGCACACAACACTTGATGAAAATTGGTGAGCTTGTCTAGTTGTTCTTAATCAACATTAGTATCCTCAACCATTGAGTGTTCACTATCAGAAGCTTCAATGTTCTCAAGAGGGACATTTTTGAGTTAAACAAAGGGTTAGAAGATTCAACCATTGATTTAGAGGACTTACGGACAGATGGAGGAAGCTCAATGTACTCAAAGGAACCAAAACGACCACTATGGGTGACGGGCATAAAAGGAAAGCCCTAGAAGGAAGGTTGAATTCAAATGACAAGTTCACCAAATAATTTAATTTAATTTGAATTAAATCTTATAGCAGAATAACTATTGTAATAAATGATGTACAATTGCTACAATACAATATGAAACAAGCAAACTAGCATGTAAAGTATAAAACCCCAAGTAAAGGAGGGAGATAAGATGACTTAGTTGATATCCGCACAACATAGAAATGATGATCGGGTAGGGTAAAGTGTTGGGTAGGATGAAAAAATCGTCAGAATGCTGCTCCATTTAAATTCTCAAACTCAAGAATAATTCCATATGGGGGTGCCAATGTAAAAAAGGGGCTCCCGAGTGCTTTGGTAAATTGCAGGAGCTCAAGATCTAATTTCTTATATGTTGCAAGGGTTTTACGGTTATTCCCTATGGATCACATGATATTATCTTTCTTAGTCTTCAAAGGTACCTGTAACCTGCAAAAGAGAAGTTCACCTAGACATACCCAAAAACCACATCAAACCTAAAAAGGAAAATGCAGTATGGGGAGTCGAATTGACCCTGACGGTCACCTCAAGAGTGAACTTAATACCAAGATCTGCAATACATGTCAGAATCCATGTAGTTATTATGTGTGTGTAAAAATTATGCCCTTGGATTCCCTTGTAAAAGTTGCACTTGATAGCTAGTTGTAGTTAGAATGTACCAATGTAATAGTATGCATGGATAGAATAGAGTTCCTTGAATGAGTGGTAGATGGATGCCTTTGGAGTGCTTTAGTTCCTTTAGAATGAAATCTTAGGTGATGATAGTAATGTTTAGTGCCTGGTCCTTCCTTTTAAAAACATAATATGTATTTATATGATTCCCTTGTTTGAATTTTGTAATTGACAACTAGAATTCCAAACCACAAGTGAAAAAGATGCCCAAAATATAAAAGAGACCCAAAAAGAG
The DNA here is from genome assembly GCA_018340775.1 of Taxus wallichiana var. yunnanensis. Classification (NCBI taxonomy): domain Eukaryota; kingdom Viridiplantae; phylum Streptophyta; class Pinopsida; order Cupressales; family Taxaceae; genus Taxus; species Taxus wallichiana. The sequence goes on from CM031239.1 coordinate 1,026,735,157, forward strand.
CGAGTAAGGTAAGAAAGGGTCAGGGGCACCGAGGAAGGCCATGAGTGCTTGAGCTACTATCCTAGTTGGGTGCTGGTTTCGAATTAATAAAAGATAAATAAGTTAAGTTATGATCGGGATGTAGGGTGTGTAAGACTAAATAGAAAGCAAGTGACAAAAAGAGGCCAAAGAGATTGTCATCAACCACTAGTTTTCTTGCTTATGAATAATGTAAATGTTAGCATGATTTTAGGACCTAGAAATGTACCCAAGTTCATGATTTTCTATCTACAAAGTGGGGTATAAAATAATAAAGAAAACCTTCCACTCTAGTTGTGTGGAATTGTTTTGGTAAAATCAGCCATTCCATCCCATTCATTACCAATTTTTGGGCAGATTTTTCCTTTCCATTCCACACATTGGGAATTTGTTAGTGTAATCATTAATTCCATTCCCATGCTTTGGAATTTTGGGTGTTATCGGTATTTGCATTCTAGACATGCGGGTTTTGTTGGTATAATCAGTAATTTTATTCTATTTATTTTGATTTTTTGGGTGTCATTGACATTTACAATCTATTCATCTCTTCTTGAAATTATTTGACTTCAAAACATGTGGGGAGATGTATTTTAATCCATGAACGATTTTATTCATCCTAAGATTAAATCGTCTTATGGAAACATCTTCTAGTAGATTAAATAATCATTTATTTATCTAGAACTCACATTTCTATGAGTGGAAGACCACCTTCAAATTCAAGAACAAATTTTATTTCTTCATCAAGGATAAAAATTCCATCTAAATAGGGGTGCGCATACCTAATTTCTTATTGAGAAAAACATGGAAAACATTGTTTGCGACATGGATTGGGTAATGCACAAATTGTAGGACCAATATTTTAACTTATCTATGATGGTCCATGGAACATTGGTCATAACTTGAAGTTTTGACCACACCGGTTCAATGAAGTTTTCTTGTATGGTTGAAGATGTTTATAAACCCACTTTCCTTCAAATTCTCAATTTTTTTGGTGTTGATCACCTTAC